>BMAU01017177.1:0-600000 GCA_019973935.1 Trichonephila clavipes | reverse complement strand
TTTCCGAACAACCAGCTGGGTGGCGTAGTTGGTTTGGCGCTGGCCATGTACGTCCAAGTTTCCGGGCTCGACCTGTACCAAGTCGACGGATTTTAATGATGCAAAAAATCGACAACGTCTATATTGTATGACTATGCGGCATGTTGAAGGTCCCTTGAATACTTGCTTGGCTTGGCTAAATTAAATTCCTAGTGCAAATTCTCATTGCGAAAGCTCGGGTGCTTCTCTCTGGGGAGGAAACTGGACGTTAAAATTACATTGTGACAATTGGTATCTACCTATATGGTGCCACACTAAAAAGTGATACCAACTTCCGAGGAATCCACTAGGTCTGCATTGGTAATTACCAATCCGCATCCGAATTTGAAAGGAAAAAAATTCCGAACACTATACTGGAATTTTAAAAGACACGTTAACTCATACATTTATTTAACCTATTTCTCATTTAATTTTTGCGGTTTCTGTTTTGCGTCCAGGGAGTTTTCTGTTTGTTATTTGTAATTTTCCGATATATTTTCTGATATTCATGTGTAATTTGTTTATCACTTCTTGTAATATTTTTGAAAGGAGAAATTGAGATATCAACCGCGCGTTCCACCTACTTATAATAAACCTTATAAACTTAAAACCGGAACGAAGATCGAAATATATATGTGTTCGAGATTGATTACATATTAATCTAATCAAACATTTTGAATATCCGTGGAAGGACTTTGTTACATACAATAATACAACTTAGACTCCATGAATTTTTAAATTACCATGATCGTTTTCTCATTTTATATTTAATTTACCAATAAATAAATAATGGAAAGATAGCTGTGAACAAAACGTTTGCTTAAAAATTAGCTTAGAATTTTCAAACTTTCTTTTAAAAGTTATCTCAAAAGTCGCATTTATGATTTAAACTAAATTGAACAGTGGTAATATTTTCTAAAAATATAATTATCAGCCAAACACATAATTACGATACTGTATGTAGCTCTGATATCTCGGAATAATGATTCTTACTTTTTACCGCAGTATGGTTCGATTAGATCAGGGGTACTCAACCTTTTTTTCTGCTCGGTGGCATACATATGTCAGCTATTTCACGTGGGCCACATACGTATGTTAGTTATTTCACGTGGGCCACATACGTATGTTAGTTATTTCACGTGGGCCATATACGTATGTTAGTTATTTCACGTGGGCCACATACGTATGTTAGTTATTTCACGTGGGCCGCAACATGAGGATAAATGGTGGTGGTTGTGTTGGTGTGTGTGTGTGGGGGGTGAAATGCTTTAAGACCAAGATAACTATGGTAATTTAAAATGTGGAAAATTGATCAAAATATTATAACTTCTGTCTTGTTTTTATAAATTATTATTTTTTATATCTTATATTTTTGTCACTAACACTAAATTAGAAATATTTAAGGAACACTCCTTTACAATTTTTGCATCAGTAAATGATTACCAACAATATAACAAATTTAATAGGGTATGTCTTTGTTACCGCTGTGATATTACTACTGACTAACACTTTGTTGCTGTTGCAAAGACTATTCAAGAAAGCATAATTATGACCTCTTGAAAGAGATCTTCGAGGAAAAGTGTCATTGAATGATTCCTTCCTATTGATATTTTTTAAATACAGCACTTTCACGACAAATAAAACAATTACTAATAAATGTTTGTTTTTCATTACAAAAAATAGTCATCCTCCCAATCGTCTTGAAACCATATATTTTCTTCAAATATTTTCCGCTTGCAAGATATGAAAAATAGTTAAAAATTAGTTTCCCCATAAAATTGTCCCTACTCCACTGTTGCCTGTTATCACTAACCGTAACCGTTCCAAATAGAAAAAGAATATCCATTCGCACCTATACGACATCGGCTGCAAAAAACAAAATTGATATGTTTGATTTCTTGACAAAGAATTTCCCACCCAATTTTTGATACAATGTTCTTAAATAATTAAATTTCTCAGAGCAATGGGCCATGGCCGGGCCACTTAAAAAGGCTCGGTTGGATGAAGGTAGAGTATCGTTGGATTAGATTTATTTCTAAAATTGGTCTTTGGATTATTTCCACATATTTTAAATCTGATTGTTCAAACATTATGAATTCATAAAAAAATATGCATTCTTTTAACACATGCAATGTGTGTTTCTAAATCATATATATATTTTTAAACCTCTATGAAAAAAAAAGGACATTCGAACTGTCTAAATAGAACAGACCCCCATATAATTAGCGTGTAGAGAAATGCATGTAAAACCCAATTTAGTATTTGTAATAGACTTCATTTGAATGAATGGTTAATTAGCGTACTGAAACGAAGAAATATCGACGTTATATTAATTAGTGTCTGCTGTTGCTCTTTTCTAATATGTGAAATGGGCATCATGTGCAATCTGTGAACTGCCATCTAATAATGTTATCTTGATCACGTAAGATGCGAAAAAACGTGGATTACTTACAAATCCAAATCTGGACTGTGAACTGAGCATGTATTGTTTTGTATGCTACGCGTTTGTTGCCATTTTTTTTACAGTGCAATATGACATGATGAATCGTAAGCGTTGTTCTACGAAAGAGAAAACCAGATAGGTTTTACATGAGCTGAGTAATCAATCTAATGAAATAAAAGACTATAAATGAAATGTGTGAATGTGTAAAACAGAAGAATCAGATCACTTATGCAATGCAAAAATTTCTAAAAATAAGAACCAGAATGATCCTTGAATTACATGCACCTAAAAAAATATAATTGTGATTATCTTATCTCATTTACATTTATACGGTACAATTTCAGAAAGAAATGATAAAGATTTTTTTTCTATAATCAAACTTAAGATGGAATAAATGCTACAAATTATTTAACAGCCACTTATACACGTAAAAAGGAATATGAAGATAACTGGTTTGTTTATTTTGTAACATGTTTGATATAGCTGCAATTAACGCTTTTACTATTTTTGTGTATGCCAATCCATCGTATAATGAACACAAGCTTTATAAAAGGAATCTTTTCCTAAAGGAATTTGGAATAAAACATAATCACACAGAGAGTCATAGGAATGTTAAAAGAAAAAAGAACTTATCAGAAACAATAAACACAAGAAGTTACTAATTGCAAAAGATGGGACTTCAGTAGCCAAAACTCCTGAATGAGAGGAAGATACAAAACATGAAACCCTAAGAAAAATAGCGCAAAACTCAGATCAACCAAGGCCCATTATACCAAGGCTTTCACTGACAAAAGTATGTAAATAAACGTATATTGTAAACCTTGTTAGTTGCGGAACATATTATCAATAATATAACGAGTAAAGAAAAAGAAACTACACCTAAAGCATATGATTTATTTTATTCATATCTTTTAAAATTTTTAAAATTTTATTGAATTAAGAGACGGGGAATTAAGGAAGGGGGTTAATATTAGAGAGAGAGAGAGAGAGAGAGGAAAATGGGAGAGGGAATATGAAAATGAACTAAATTAGGCTTGTTACGATAGTTATTACTTATGACATATAAAATGAGCAGTATAGAAAATATTTTTAAGACCTAGAATAACTCTGTACGAACTGGGTCGATTAGGCTCATACAGGTAAAACGTGACATTTTTCAACAGGGGGATCGTTAAAAGCTACACAACACCTCTGCATAATAATCGAAAGTTAGTATACATGCTTAGTAATTTTAATGTATAATAAATTAATGAAATAATAATTTTAGTAAAAGACTAAATAGTGTAAAACACAATAGGGGTTTTAAAATTTATCATTAAGGTATTCGACTACCCTCTAAAAACATGATTTTTTTCAAAAATTGACAAATTTTTATGGTTTTATTTTATAGGCCATCTTATTACCTTAATAAAAATACCAAGCTTTTTATTTTCCATTCATTAGAACATAAACTACAAGCGTTTTAATAAAAAATGCCATATCTTTACACAAGATGTCAGACTTTAAAATGCGTTTTACTCGAAATGTGTTCTTTTCGGAAAACTCAAACGGGGACAGCGATTGCTCAAAAAGTTTTGAAAATAATTTGCTGAAATTTTTTGTGAATGTTTTGTATAACAGTAGAAGTGTTTTAACCTTCAGATTTACCATTCACTGTTTTATTGCAAAATTTACAGTCCTCTATGTGAATATAATCACTGTTTTTTTAAGCAATTTCATATAGTCACTAAGATAAAGTGCTGTAGTTTTTGTAAAAATTAAAATATCTATTATCCTCATTGTCATTTCAAACATGAATAACAAAGTAAAAAATTAAAATTGAAAAATTGAGAACTTATTCAAAAAATTTTTGTACAGAGCGGGCCCCGTTTCTGTAATTTTTTGTACATTTTCACCGGTTTTTTCCTTAACAAATTTTTTTTCTGTTTTCAGTTTCACGATTTATTCCTTAAAATATACTAAATAAATCTAAAAATCCTAATATCTCCATTTTTTCAAAAAAAAGTTGTCGCAAGTAGTCGGATACCTTAAAGATATTCACAATAATTTTTGCTTCCATTCAATTCTTTTACTTTCAGTAGAAGTGACTTTTCTAATTGATAAACACTGGAACATATACTGAAAATTTACTGAGAATATTTATTAAAAATATTCCTATTCATGTAAATAGGACATCCATCAAAATTTGAAAAGTGTTTGAAGAAAGTTATGAAATTTGTGTGTGTGTTACCTTTAAATAATTTCGTTAAATGAGCATAAACTTGTGGCACAATTTTAGTATTATCACAGGTACAGAAGAAACGTGTTTTTCTCTACAACAGTCAAGGCTAAGCTCTTGACCTAAAAGAAATAAAGTAAATAGGGAAAGTAAAGAAAATCTTTTCATACTGAGAACGAAAACTCTTTTGAACTGTCCATCTCAACAAGTGATTTATCAGCATGTGATTGAGGGCAAATCTAAGAATGAAGTAATTTTCAAACTCAATTACATATTAAAGGTCGAATTTTTTTTCCATTTCTATATTTCAAACGAATGTTTCAGAAATACAATGAAAAAGTATATGTTCTTAAATTTTTCTTCCGTCTATTTTTTGAGTCCTTAGAGGTGAAATTTTATTATTAGGAATTTCACTAAAACAAATTTTGTTATTTAAGAAAAATTAGGATTCTAGGATTTATGATAATTTTTCTGTAAAATAATTCTTTCTTTTATAGTTATGTTCTTAAATTTTTCTTCCGTCTATTTTTTGAGTCCTTAGAGGTGAAATTTTATTATTAGGAATTTCACTAAAACAAATTTTGTTATTTAAGAAAAATTAGGATTCTAGGATTTATGATAATTTTTCTGTAAAATAATTCTTTCTTTTATAGTTATGTTCTTAAATTTTTCTTCCGTCTATTTTTTGAGTCCTTAGAGGTGAAATTTTATTATTAGGAATTTCACTAAAACAAATTTTGTTATTTAAGAAAAATTAGGATTCTAGGATTTATGATAATTTTTCTGTAAAATAATTCTTTCTTTTATAGTTCACTGTAATTTGATTTCAAATATTCTAAGGCAAAGTGATATATCTCTTTAATTTACATCATATATTTTATGAACTTTATAAACATCTTAAGCAGATCTTACAATGAACTTAACTCTTAATTGCTACTATATATATATATATATATATATATATATATATATATATATATATATATATATATATATATATATATATAGCCTATTTCTCTACAAACGAGAGATAAACATCCATCAATCAAAATCGAAAAAACACAGAGACAGTAAGAAAACCACACAATGAAGGACATATATATATATATATACACTCATGTCCATAAATTAAGGATAATGAAGTTCAGGCAAAGAAAAAGACAGAAGCAAAACAAATTTGACTTATTTGTAAAGTCTATTTATTAAACAAAAGGTAAAGAGAAAAAAAGATGCTATATGTTTGACAAAATTAATAAAAATTGCGATTTTTACTCCCTAGAACAAATTTCAAAAAAGAACCTATGTACAAAAAACAGTATAACATGGTTAGTATGATGGTTAATACGGAGTATGTCTCCCGGACGATGCAGGCATGCTGAGTATCAAATGATCAATCTGATCTTGGGGAATATTACACCACTCATCAAGCAATGCGCTCCGAAGTTCCGGTAGACAGGTGGGAGGGGGTTGACGGGCTGCAATTCGTCCGCCAAGCATATCCCACACATGCTCTATTGGATTCAAGTCCGGTGAGTATGCTGGCCAATCCGTACGGGTGATATCCTCCGATTGAAGGCATTCGTCTACAATGTTTGCACGATGAGGACGGGCGTTGTCATCCATAAACAGAAATTCAGTACCCATGGCGCCCCGAAACAAACGTACATGTTGTTCCAGAATGACATCCCGATAGATGTGGCCTGTCATCGTTACACTCTAAACATGCAGGTCAGTTCTGGAACAAAGAATAATTCCTTCCCAAACGATCCATCCTGCACCACCGTAACGGTGTCGTTCAATGGTGTTCTCTTGGTGGTAACGGGTACCTGGCGCTCTCCATATTAAAGTCCGGTGAGAATCAGACTGCAAACTAAACCTGGACTCGTCAGAAAACATCACACAAGACCACTGTTGTGGTGTCCACAATGCAGGCTCTCTACTCCAGGTTAATCGCAGGCGACAGTGAGTTGCGGTAAGTGGAACACATCTGACAGGCCTGAGAGCGTATAGACCAATGTGCCCTAAGAGTCTGTACACGATCTGCCTTGAAACTGTCGTACCGGTAGCTGAAGAGAGCTGACGAGACAGGTCTGATGCTGTACTCCGTCTGTTTCTTTTGGCAGTAAATGCCAAATACCGGTCCTCATTCGGCGTTGTAACTCGGGGGCGACCTGTGCTGTAACATCTACTTACATTACCATCATCTTGGAATCGTTGCCAAAGCCTGGAGATGACACCCTGGGTGACTCCAAGTTCCTCGGATACTTCCAGCTGGGTACGTCCACATTCCAGTCGTCCAATAATTCTACCACGTAAAAAATCATCCGAATGCTTCCTTTGTGCCATAACTGTACGGTTATTGCACTGAAAGGCTTTTAAAGCGCTTGTGAGCAATTTTGCTTCTTTGTCTCCATTCCTTATATACCCCTCTCTTACACTAACGTTATTGTGACGTACTATCCGCGCCATCTTGTGATTTCCTGTAATTTGCATATTCTTTTTCAAGATGAGTGTGATAATTCTACAGGGGAATTTTTTAGTTTAGAGTTCAATTTCTGTGTGATTCTGAATTATCCTTAATTAATGGACATGAGTATATATATATATATATATATATATATATATATATATATATAGGGTGAACCCAAAGTCTTGGCTTGATTACAAAAAAATCCATTACAAAATAACCATTTAATATAATAAAATTTCTATATCATTGCATAGGTCAGTTTTAATAGCTTTATTGTGCTATATATAGTGCGAATATTCCTCAAGAGTGACTCGGAGGAACATTTGTAAGAAAGATATCTTTTTTAATCGAAATGGCGTGGATTCAAGTGAAAGCCCAATGTGTACTTTGGTTTTACGAAACAAAATTGCCCATTAATGTTCAGCGTAAATTTTGACGTTGTTATAAATGCAAACCTCCTGATGAAAAATCAACAAGTTGATAGTATGAAATGTTTACAGAAATAGGCAGCGTTATGGATCTTCGTAGAATTAGCAGACAGAGTGTGAGTGAAGGAACTGTTGAACTTAACACTTGACAAGAACTGTAATACTGCTTAGACCAGTGTTTCCCAACCTTTTTTGTACCATGCCCCACTTTAACCTTTCTAAAGTTTTTATGCCCCCATGTAACATACATAATATTTAATATTAAAAAATTGATTTGTTCACTTAAGAAACATAAATGATGGATTCTAGGAATAAATCACTATCAAATTGTTAACAAAACACGGTAAGTAAAATTTCAAAATATATAATGGAAAACAGAAATTAAAATTCAAAATAATTTTAATAATGATTTTTCCATATTAATTTGTCATTTTAATTTAGTGAGATCCGTGCGCTTGCTGCTTGCTGCAGAGAGATTTTATATTGAGTTCCAATTTGGTTAGCTGAAGTCTCAAATCCCCACGTTTTGTTACATCCAGCCGATTTCTTTTTTTATCAGTAAATCATTTACAGCACTACATCCACATTCAGCCAAAAATTAAGATGGAAACGGTAGTAATAGCTTTCTTGCGCATTTGGTTGAGTTTGGGTATTTGATTTCCGTTTCCTCACAAAGCCATGCCATCGCACCTTTTGTACTAAATAAAGTTTTAACTGAGTCATCATTTTGCAATTCGGCGAGTTCTGCTTGATAATGCATATTTGATATATCAGACAAATCCACTAACATTGGCTGCATCATCCATGTTGGGAAATCAATTTGTTTAAAATCTAAAAATCTTTCTTTAAAATTGGCTCATAAATTATTCAAATGATTTACAATAACAAGTAAAGCAGTATCAGTTACTTCACATTTTTGGAGCCAGTGGAACTGTTCAAAGTTTTTGTTGTTAATATGTTTCTGACATACTCGATATTGATAATAAAATTCGCTTTTGCATAGACAAGAGTTTTATTTGTTCCTTGAAGTTGCTTATGTAATATGTTTAGTTTTTCAAAGATATCGGCTAAATAACTCACAAATGCTTTACCATCGATTGTTAATAGGTGCTTCATTTCTGGTTTGTCGTTCAAAAAATCATTAAGAGTATCAAACAGTTCCATAAATCTTTTCAAGCAGTTTCCTTTAGATAGCCACCTTACTTCAGTATGAAGTAAAAGTCTCACATGGTCTTCATTTTGTTCTTCACAAAATAGCTTGAAAAGACGCTCACATTTGGCACTAACTTTAATAACATTAATACATTTTATTACAGTATGTAAGTACTTCGCTTAGAACAGGCGAGGTGTTTTTAGCTACCTATGAATAACACAATGCACAAGAATCATTTCTGGATTCGCATCTTTCTTCAATTTTAAGCAGCCATTTTTCTTGCCCATCATATTAGGAGCACCATCTGCAGCACAAGATGTTATATTTTTCATTGGTATATCATTGACATCTATAAGTAGTTTTTAGCTTATTAAATATATCTTTGGAGGTAGTGGTGTTTCCTGATATTTTACAGAACAACATTTCTTTTGCAAAATGCTCTTTATCAATATATCTTACGTAAGTTATCAATACAGCCTCACTATCTCTCAAAATTGATTCATTCATTTGCACTGAGAATTTTCTTGTTTTCAGCTTTCAACAAGTTGTTTTTTTTTTCAATATATTCAACCATTTCATCTATTCTTCTGCTAACAGTATTTTTACTGAGTGGCATAGCTTTTACATCTTTGTCATCTTTTTCAAGAACCGTTTTGAGGAATGCTGATATTGTGACAGTTTTATTAAATTCTCTCCTATAGTGTGATTTTTTCCAATTTTAGCGATGAATAAAGAAATTTGATAACTAGCTTCAAGAACACGATTATTAGTTGAAGTATGGGCAGTAAATAGCGACTTTATTGATGTTCTTTTTTCGAAGTTTTCCTTCAATGTTTTAAAGTAATTCATATACAGTGGCGTAACGTACACCTGGCGTAACGTACACCCCCGCACTGCGGGGGGCCCAAAGCTAGACTGACACCATTAACGTAGAATTTCACAAAAATAGATTTACATTTTTTTTAATCCAATTTTTAAGCGATTTTCAAATTGGCGATCTAACATCATTCACAATCAAAACTTTGATCGCTTATTAGATATCTCAGATCAAATAACAAAATCAAGAAAACATTTTAATTTGCTGTAATCCCCGCGACGAAAGAGATATTTTTCTTTAGTGGGTTTTCTTTTCAAAACTAAATTACTTACAGATAAAGTGAAAGTCAGATGGAAAATTGGATAAAATGCTAAAAAGATAAAAAAAAAATATCACTGTTTTTTTTAGTACACTTCATGTTAGCGGTAGGGAGAAAAAAAAGACATGTTACTTTTTACTGAGGTAACAAAGTAACTTATTGGCGTCTTTAGCTTCTCCCCTCCCCACATGTATTTCATTTTCATTTAGCGAACTCGTAAATAACGTACATCTGTTATGCTTTTTTCATGAAAAATAGTATTGCGATACTTGAAAACGCATAGAGAGCATTTTAAATGATTACATGGTCTAGATTTATGATTTAGAAACCCATATGCCCACAGAAATTTCCGTAGATTTATAAGTATTCAATCAAATAAAGCATAATGAGAAATGATTCACAAAATTGTAGAACATATATATTTTTATATTCAATGCACTTCAATATAGGGAGTGTTCCTTCGCTGTTAAAACATTTTGATCTCACTTTTCTCTCTTGTAATATTATAACTGTTTTTTTTGTAAACGGAATTAATTATTCTGGTTCTTATAATGTTATTTTGTTAATAAGACAAGAAGAAGCGCGGCCCTAAAATGAGTGGAGTTAAAAAAAAAAAAAAAAACTGAGTGGTTCTCAAAAACGAAAAATTCGAAAGCAAAAGGAGTATAATATTAATAGCAAATATGCAAAATTGGATAACTTTTTAATATCCGCAAATTCATCATCTTGTGCAAGAGCTAGTAGTAGTAATGCCAGGGAACTTGATGAACAAGGTCAAGCTCATCCCGGGTTTCATAAACGAAGAATTTGGTAAGTGATACCTTTCTTCTTTCATAAGGATCTGAAATCGAAAATATTATTTTACAGTGTTTGTGTTTTTCTTAGTGTATCGTTTTTATTTAAGTTACCAGGTTATCAGTCGACTGTTGTTAGATTTTCCATTTTTTAAATACTATAAATACTCTCTAATGTTAAACGTTATTTACTTTGTTTACTCAGACACAGGTTATATTATATTCAGTTACTAACTGGTATACCCGTTCTTCGCACGGGTGAATTTAAAAATTAAAAAATACAGTCTGAAGGATAAGGAAGTTTTTAATGAGTTAACTTTACGTGAATTGTATAAATTAAACACACACAAAAAATTTTTTACATAACCAGCTGAACAAAAAAACATGCTTGCTAAATTTTAAGTCCTTAGGTATAATTGCTGATTTTTTTATTAGTTATTATTATTTATGACGCCCCGTAACTTTCTTGTGAGTCGATTTTTGAAAACACCTACCTGCTCAGCAAAAGTAACACATTGTTACAAATTTTCTGTAATAAACGCTAAAAATCGTGTAAATAATGTTTACCTGGATGTGTAATACGTTAATATTACTTTCTGATGCATTTATTTTATGTTAAATAGCTGTTACCCGCGACTTCGTCCACGTGGAATTTAACAAAAAAGTGTTCATTCACTTCGCAGAGTTTACGAAAACTTTTCATCTACTTTGTGAATGTTTATTTTTTGTTTTATTTTTTTCTTTGCTTTTTGTTGAGCAAGGGTTGAAAGGGACGCATGACCTTTGACACTGTCGATGGGGTGAGAACTAAAATCTTTAGGATCAAATTAGGTCTAAGTAGCAAGTAGGGTGAAACGCGAACACAAACGAAGCCGCAAGGAAGGGGGTGAAAGGGACGCATGACATTTGACAATGCAGTTAAGACTGTAAAATCATTAGGATCAAAAGACATGAACGGGAAATTTCGCGAATGGCAGCAACCTAATCAAAGAAAAAAGTTTGATATAACTGCTAGCAATCGTTGAGCCAGGAGTCTCGAAAAATAAAATAATCCCTATTGAATAAAAATAATCCCTATTGAACAAAAATAGTACCTATTGAAATAAATAATCCCTATTTGTATCGGATATTGCTCACTATTTCATTGGTTTTAATTTTACTTTCTCGTAATCCTAATTTTCTTTTTCTAAAATAAAAATAGCCTAAGTTATTCCTTATAACATTAGCTATCTGCAAGTGAAAGTTTTGTCAAAATTGGTCCAGCCGTTTCAGAGATTGGCCAGAACAAACAGACCGGCAGAAAGACAGATAGACAGACAGACGGACAAAAATTTTAAAAATTGATTTTTTCATGTAAGTACCTTAAAAACTTTAAAATGCATTTTGTAAAAAAGCTGTTAATTTCAAATTACAAGCAGAAACTTCATTTTTATTTATATGTATAGATAAGTTTAATATTTAAATATTTTTTTACGTGATGTGTAAAGGTACATTATGTTATGGTTTTGCAATTCTTTCTGTATATATATATATATATATATATATATATATATATATATATATATATATATATATATATATATATATATATATATATATAATATATATATAATATATATATATATAATATATATAATATATAATATATATATATATATATATATATATATATATCCGGCTTGGGGCTCAAGATCTGACCTTACGGGGGGCCCAATTATTTTCCGTTACGCCACTGTTCAAATCTGAATTAATATGAGCACTATGTTTCGCCTTCAAATGCGCCTCAAGACGACCTCGTTTCATTGATTCGTTACTCAAGAATTGCTGGCATAAAAGACAAAAAGGAATCCGCTCATCTTGAACAGCAGGTATGAACCCAAAATTTAAATATTCCTCCGTATATTGACGAGTTTTTTTCTTGCTTACACTACTCATCTTACTCTACTATAAGAAATAAAAATAAAATCAATAAAAAATAATATTAAAATATGTGCTAAATTTAATTCACTGTGACATAGAGCAAAAGTATACTAAAAATGCATATTTATTTAAATGTATATAACACATTTACTACACTGCCACCGCAAATCAAAAGGTACGTACATTGTTTCTATTTAAAAAAATTCTCTTGGGAGTTACACTTCCAAAATTAAAATAAATAAAAATACTTACCAAGTATATCTATACAATAAATATGTATATTTATAAAAACAACGAGCTTCTACTACAGTTTTGACGAACACTTATTTCAGATTAAAGCCAACAGAATGATGTAAAACACTACAGGTGTTGCGATAGGCCAATTAGGTGCAAACAACTGCGCTGTTTAGCAAATTTCTTGACTGGCCGGGGCTATGTCCCCTTCCCGGCAGACGGCACACTCCGCGGTGAACTCTGGACGAAAAACACCCAGTTAATATTTTGGTCTCGTCAAACGAAATTATGCCTAATAACTATTTAAAAATTTGCTTTTTTTGATAAATTTGGTACCGATATCTAGCATTACATTTAAATGGCCCGGAGCGGAAGGGTTAGTGTTGTGTCGTATCCATTTTCGAATTGCCCCCCTGCGGAACGCCTGCGCCCCTCTAGTGGGGCGTGGGCCCCACTTGGGAAACACTGGCTTAGACATTCTCCGAGCTACTAAGAGGACACACATTAAAATTTTCATAATCTCAAAATAAATAAATAAATAAATAAAATTGTTATCTATAATGATTTAAAATTTTAAGCGAAACATACCAAGTACAAGCTGTTTTTAAAAAATTACAACGCGAATTCTAGAAAATGAAAATTAAAACATGTCCTTTGGAAAAATCACCATTGCACGATACTGGGGTAAAACACAGAAATAAACTTCAATAAAAAAAACAGGATACACATAAATTTTGCATAAATAGAAATAACTTCGAAAAGCATAATTCAAAGATGAAAAGTATTACGTGGGAAAAGAACATTTCATTTCATTTCAAATTTCAGAAAATAAATCCTTTCAATTCAGTACTATTTTTATCATGAATTCAAATGGAATACAAGGGAAAATTCTCTACAATTCGGATTAATATTAATCTATTATAAATTCTTTAACAAATGTGTGAAAAAATATATTTTAGATTATAAAAAAAAAAGAATCTTAGTATATATAAATGTTTCATTTTTATGTTAAGTAGATATGTATATTTATATTGTATTACATAAAGATAATGAATGAAGTCATTTTAAACCCAGAAAGGAGTTTTTATAAAAATAGTGATTTGATTTCAAAACTAAATGTTTAAATTCTTATATTTAGTCAGTTACTTCTAATGTTAATTTAACTTATTTAATTGAACTCGCGACCGGACATGAAAGATCATGCCTGTTTAGATTTTGAGCTCTTCCACACCACACGCACACATAGAAAATTTAAAACAGAATGAGATAGAAACGTGACAACCATTATGCCAAGTTTTGTTTTCATTTGCGTTAAATTTCAATGGCTTATAAAAGGAAAATCAAACTAATCTAGATGATCAAAATTTGACAATTTAGTATTCATCTGCAATCTGATTTTTCAACAAAATTCACATCTCGCACAAAGCATTTTGTTTTTAAGTTAAAACTGAAAAAAAGATCATCAATATTATCTATTCAAATAAAGAGAGACTTTTGCCGCAACATCTCCCTTTGAAATCTAGTTTCATTCTGCCACAAAAAATAGTGATTACACTGATCAAAGCAATAAATTAGAAGCGGGCGCGTTGGTACGAGCCTAGAAAAAACAAAAAAGGAAAGTTTTGCTTCAGAGCTAAGATACCTGAAAAGATGAAACATTTTGTGGAATTTAGGATCGAATGATGTATGTATTGAACATCTAAGAAACATAGAATATTTTTAATAAGTAAAATAGCTTTTGGAAACTATATCTGTATATGGAACAAAGCAATTTATCTAAATATAAAAGAGCATTTTTTTCTTTTATGATTTATAGAACCTTTTTCAAATAAAAACAGCTTAAGAAGTTTGATCAAGAAATTAAAAAAAGGTAGGCAAGATGAATTATGGTATATATCGATATCACAGGCGAAATTTAAAATTTATATCGTTTCTACTTTCAACTCTCAGTTCCATATTAGGTTGTATGGGGAAGAATTGCTTATTATTATTAGATCTATGCTTCATTTTAATTATTTTTCACTTTATTTTTCCGAAGGCTAATTTTTGAAATGAACGAAATTATCTGGTTGATTGGTGCCCATAGAGACTGATTGATGATAGTGTTAGCTTGATCAAAATGACAGTAATGGTAGAAATCTATGAGAATATGAGTGATAAAATTTATACATACTTATTAATTGCTTGCAACTCAACCTAGCTTCGCCACGTAGTTCTTGACAAAACTTGTTAAAAAGTTAAATTTGTATTTCATTATTATTCTGATGAGATTAAATAACAGCACTCACAATGTTCTAATTTATTTACTATGTAGTTATTGTAATTTTTTCTTATAATAAATAATCACATGTTCAACAGTGAGTATTCTCAGTTATATCTTCTCAACCTGGTTACTATTGAAGCATTGAAGACTTAAATACAGGTAGTTTAATAAATGCTGCTGTAAACCTTCTGATTTTAGTATAAACAATGTTTCGAGATCTCTCTCTCTCAATTCTAATCATAGCAATATTTTAATTTAAAAAATATTGCATAGGTGATGTTGAGACTTATACTAAAAAAGAATATGAGATATTTTAGCCTGATTGATAAAACTATGGTTTAATGGCGAGTGGAATGTGGGTTGAAGCCTCTGTTTCTCAAGATGTTCATCGGGTTAGATATACTGGCCTCCATTATATATATATATATATATATATATATATATATATATTCTTCCTCAATAGCTCGACAGCCCTGGGTGGGCCCTGGCCTTCTTCAGAAGTTTTCTCCTGGCATCTCTACTTTTGGCAACTGTTTTCCAGTTTTTGACCTTTAAAATATTTAGGTCTTTTTCGACACAGTCAATCCATCTTAACGGGGGCATGTCCCAAGATCTATTTCCCATGGGCTTTGCCAGAAAGATTTTCTTGCAGCAACGATCTTCATTCATTCTAGCCAGATGACCAGCCCATTTAAATCTCTGTAATTTGACAAATTTTACAATAACAGGTTGTTTGTAAATTTTGTAGTTGTAAATTAGATATTCTTCTCCATGATCCATTCACTTGGAATATATACAGTGGACCACAAAAGTGTTCGTACACTTGCAATTTTTTATAAAATTTTATGTTTTCGACTAATAAAAATTAGTATATTGGAATTATAATTTTTTGTGATATCCGCAACATACTCTTAATAGAATGACGTAATTAATTTTTTTTTAAAAATAGTATAACTATTATTTTTTAAAATTAATAATCAAAAAGCTACTAAGAGATTACGCCACAAAAATCTTCATACACTTCCCAAAAATCTCACCATAGCTTTAAATATTGTATTTATTTCTTAATTTAGTACTAAATAGGATATTTTTTAGTTTCCAAAACCACTTTTAAACGTCTTGGTATAGATATAATTAGTTTTTTTTTTTTTAAATTTCTGCATTGATTTTCCATTATGCTTCTGTGATTATTGTTTTTACTTCACATTATGTGTTTGTATGTCATGTTCTCTTTTTTTCTGAAATCCAATTCTCACCAAATATGTTCTACAAGGCTTAATAAAGTGATTGAGGTGATGTTTTTAGAATTTGGGAACAGTTATAGAGACACCAGCGACCTACATTGAGAACAGTGCGCTTGACGTCATTATCCTGTTAACAAATGATGTCGTCTCCAATATCCAAATTTTGGCCGGATAATTTAAAATTTCTCTTTAAAATATTTAAATAGAGCTCATGATTCACAATATTATCAAAAAATACCGAATTACCTAATCCTGAAGTCGATTTACAACCCCCCGCAAGAACACCTCCACTTTCATACTAAAGCATGGAGGTGGAGGGGCTCCTGTTCCACATAAATACATGAGATTAAATTCCTTATTTTTTCATTTACAAACTATTATACGCTCATAGGAACAAAAAAGGATGAATTTTCTGTCTTCCCAATCAATTTGTGGTCAATGTTGAATTTTCTGAATCCCAAGAATCTAGTTGGATCAGTGAACCAGGCAGTTTGAAGTGTTCTTGCGCGGGGGTGTAAATCGGCTTCAGAATTAGATAATTTGGTATTTTTTTATTATATTGTGAATCATGAGCTCTATTTAAATATTTTAAAGAGAAATTTTAAATAATTCACCCTAAATTTGGATATTGGAGACGCCTTCATTTTTTAACAGGGTAATGACGCCAAGCGCACTACTCTCAATATAGGCCTCTGGTGTCTCTATAACTGTCCCCAAATTCTGAAAAAACCTCCTAAATCACTTTATTTAGCCCCTTAGAACATATTTGGGGAGAATTTGATTGAAAAAAAGAAAGCATGACATATATAAACACACAACATGAAGTGAAAACAATAATCACAGAAGAATGGAAGAAAATCGATGCAGAAATTAGAAAAAGACTGATTAAATCTATACCAAGACGGCTTAAAAGTTGTTGTGAACACTAAAAGGTATCCTATTAAGCGCTTAATTAAGAAAGAAATACAATATTTAAGCTATGTTGAGATTTTTGTAAAGTGTATGAAGACTTTTGTGGCGTAATTTTTTAGTAGCTTTTTGATTATTAATTTTTAAAAATAATAGTGTTATACTACTTTTAAAAAATTTATTACTTCATTTTATTAAGAACAAGTTGTGGATATCATAAAAAATTACAATTCCGAAATATTAATTTTATTAGTAGAAAACATTAAGTTTTATAAAAAAATTGCAAGCATACGAACACTTTTGAGGTCCACTGTATATGCAAAAAACACGATCTAGCCACTCCCTTTATTTTTAAGAAACTGACACTTATATATAGGAGGAAACATCCAGAAATCAGACTTCCACAACTTCGTGTGTGCGGTTTGTCCATGATTGCCGATATCCAATAATTGTCAGTAACTTCGTTTGCATCATCCGGGAGAATCGAGCAATGTTTAGGAGAAATCGCTTACCCGATTCACTAAGGTCTAGCGGACAGTGGGATGGGTGGAAGTTGGGCTATTATAAGCTGATGCTCCTAGAAATCTTAATGTGGTTTACATTGTGGTCCAACGATTGTATGATCAGCTTAAATCTGAAGATTCCATGTCAGGAAAACATATTCCAAGTAGATTGCGACTAACGATACCTACGAGAAACCGTTTTAGACCTCCTTCAGTTCGAAGGAGAAATACTATTGTGCCTTAGTTCATTTTAGTTGATTCTGTCGCATCAGGAACAAGAATCTCCGCTATTACAGAGCAAAAATACCTTCAAAATCCAATTTTCTAAGAAAGACCAGTTATGCGTGTCCGTCTGAACCATCGACATAAATCTGCTCCTTTACATTGGGCAAGGGAACACGTTTCCTGGATCAGACAGCAATGGTTAATGTTATTGTTGCTAATGTCACCTGTCTGACTGTGTCAGATAGAGACCCATGAAATTCATCAAGGCAATGAACGCCTGTCGTTATCCGTAGCTTTGAGCACCATGCAGGTTGTGATAATCCCACCTGGTGTGATTATCTCTTTGAGTATCAGCGTGAGCTATATAGAGGCGTAGGATTAACGAAAGAACTAGAAGGAAACATTATCTTAATATGACTTTATTAAGATATTCAACTTAAACCTTTAACAAATTAGATTATAATTTATGTGAGAGAATCTACGATGGCAAAACACACCACACACAATATATTTATAATAACGACTTAACCTAACTCGGACCACTATCAATAACTGAATCGCTTACACTCAATTCTATTACAATCACTGATCCTAATATTAAATAATCAATCCTACCTTGTTGTAGTATCAGTAAACAATCCCAATAATTTTAGATGAGGTCTTGCGATAACTCGTGTGCAATGGTATGAAACTTGATTAATGGATCTCTATCACGTATAATTACTATTCTTCGCCACGTAATGTTATCTAAAACTTCTTCAATCTAGAACCACGAACTGTTTACATTCCTCTAATTGCCATCGCGCTTACTCTAACTTCTGATATTTAAAAGGTTTCTAATTTGGATCTTTCTTTCACACTTCACTTCTTGGATTTGGTTGGAAAAGAGTTGCCCTTAATTCTGGCCCCAAAGAACCCAAAGGATATGTTAAAGAAAAGACGCGTGATTCCCGTCACAAGGTGGCAGAACGATATGACTCGTTTCCATCCCAATTTTGAGGGAGAACACCCTGGGGGGGGGTCAGGAGCCTCCCGCCTCTTTCCCCCTTCCACTAACCTCACGAGAGGACTTGCGACTCATTGGATTTTTAGAGTACTCCCATGCCATGAAGGCATGACATACATGCCTTCTCCGGGATTCAAACCCAGACCCTACGGCACAGCAGTCATTGTCACTAACCACTATTCCGGATGGGCGGCACGGACTAATGTACTGTTCAAAGATGAGTCGAGGTTTACACTGAACAACAATTCAGGGAATCTTCTCATCTGGAGAGAACAACGCACCAGATTTTAACAGCCCAACAACATTGAAAGACGAAACCATAGAGGTGTTGGAATCATGGTTTGGATAGAGATCTCTCTCGGTGTCACACTGACCTACATATGCTTGTGACGAATCTATACGGCACTTTTCCACTAATACTCTTAGGCGTCTTTGGGGATTGTAAATTCACGTATATTTCCAACCAGTTCTAAAAGAAGAAAATGGGATATGCAAATGAATTAAGGTATTTAAGGAGAGCGTTGTAAGTTAGCAGTGAGAAGGCGATTGTGCCAAGAGAAGTAGTGACGAAGTTAAAAGGATTCAAGTGGATTGCGTGATTAGAGTATTGCTGTCATTATTCAGCGAAGTAGCATTAGAAGGATTGATCTACCTTGAGAGAACGACATTAGAGCCGGGTGATGTTTTATCCTTAGTTCATTTGACTACAAGAGTTAATATATAGTAAAGTTAGTGTAAGGTAATGAAGAATAGTAATTCTAATTGCGTTGTCTCTCGGACCTCCTATTCCGGTAAACCGGTTCGATATTGAGCTTAGTACTTGATTAACTTCACATATTTTGTAATTTAATTTAATAGTAGACATATTGTTTAATATTTGTAATTAGAAGGTTTTTAATTGAATCTATTGAATAAACATAATTTGTTATTATACAAATGGCGTCTGGTCATTCTTTGCCTCAAGTTAATCTTAATGTTCAGGGTGGAACCCAGGGAGTTCTCACATGCTTCATGAAAGAACTCTGACTGGTGTGAGATGTTGGGACGAAATCATTGATTGATATGTCCACCCATATGTCGTTACTTTTGGTAATGAATTCCTTTTAATAGATGTTAAAGCGTGACCTCCCCCAGCCGTACTTGTTGAGGATTATTTTGAGGATAACGATTTGGAACAAATAGAATGGATAACTCGATCTCCAGACTTGAGTCTTATAGAGCATACCTGTATTAGGGGCTAACCTTAGTAGACACGTTGCAGCTCAAAATTCACCTCCAAGGTCGTTACATGAATTGAAATAGGAGTTATTCCATGTATGATTTTCACTTCCCATCTCATTATCCGACAACTTAATTTGCAGCATGAAAAGTCGATGCAATCGAAGCATAGCAATTAGAGAGGAGGGATCCATTTCTTAGTAGAACCCATTTTTGTAATGTTTTCCGGACATTTTTTCTCATAAAACTGTGATGTATTGCTTTCGCTAATAATGGATTTCTCTATCAAGAGTGCTTTTTTTTTCTAGAAAAGTACATTTGTGTTAAACTTATGCAGATTTGTGTCTATGTTTATTTTTATTGTCTATGTTTATGTTTCTATGTTTATTTATTTTCTAATTAGACAAAAAAGCAGGTTGTACCATAGCTTTTGGAGAGCAGTGTAATCAAAGCAAATGCGTCATGTATATAGTTTTGAACTTCAGAGTCTTTTGAAGGCGTGATTTGAAAGTATAGTAGAAGAAGGCACCAGTTTGAATATCATGATTTTCACTTGATCATAATCTAAGCTCTCATCGGAAAACCGTGGATCGAGATAAGCTATTCACAGTCCATTTTCTTTCTTTACTGTGACGCTAAAATAAAATTTAAAAAAAAAAAATTAAAATTTTGGAGAGTAACGATAATTGATACACCTAAAGATTTTTTTCAAATCATGAAAATCTATTGTGCGAGCATCATATTAAATTATCAAAATCAATTTGAGAATATAAAATTTACAATGTTTTATATTTAAAGGAATTTGAAAGTTTTAGAGGAAAAAATTGCATGCTGCATATTACACATAAAAATAAAGGAAAAGAAATGTTTGAAAAATACATAAAAGCATTGTCAATTTAATCTATTCAATTAAAAAACTCAATTTTAATAAAATTAAAAATAACGTATTTTACCTGCCAAAAGGTATACTTATTTTTTCCACTCTGACTACATATGGCAACCCATTATAATTGTATTTTCGAAGTAAAGGTACCATAATAGCGCCTTCAGCGAGTGACTCGCGACGTTATGGAAAAACTTGTATGGAATACAGGGGAAAATATCATAAAAAAATAAAAGAACTACAAAATAACGACAATTTAGTCTAATTTATTAGAATATTGTAATATTGCTTGTCTCTTAAACATGACAGTAAGGAAGCAAATTGAAAAAAATAGTAAGAAATAAATATGTGTAGGTTTCACAATTATTTTTAAATGCTGAATAACTTAACCTGCTTTCGGTCTTTTATTTCTTGAATTAATGAATGCATAAAAATTTAAATAGTATTTTGATTTATATTGATAAAAATACTTAACTTTTTGAGTGAATTTTTTTTAAACTAATAAAAACTTTGAGAGAAATTTATCTCTTTTATAGTATACTTCTGAAAATTAAGTTCATTACTCGGGAAAGAGCAAGTAGGAACGGGGAGACATAAACAAACAAATCCCTTTCATACACACACTCATAAACTTTCTACTTTTCGAACAAGATTACACCACAAGCACCCTGTTTCATTGAAAAATATCCGAGGAAGTTTATTTCATTGTATAACTCAAGCCAAGGCCATTACGCTTTTCAAAGATTTAGCATTTGAATCGAAAAAAAAATAATTATAGAGGAAATATAAAGTAATATGTCAGAGTCTACAGCAGCATTAATATGTCCTGGCTCTAAGACATGCCCAAAAAGGAATAGTTTGAAGGTCTTGAGATAAACATAGTGACCTAACAAACGTTTATATTTTACACGTAATTTTTATAAACAATTTTTGTTAAAAGAAAATTGAGAAAAGCAAAGTCAGTTTCATTCATCACATTTTTAAAAGACAAAATTTTTTCATAAATTTTGAATAATTTGATCATTATTTAATCTTTTCTTGAATTCATGATGACGTATGGATTTTGGATTTTCATAAATAGATAAAATTTTTGAGGTTTTATTTTAGACCAGTAAAACCTTTAAGAGAATCTTATCATTATTGCAATACATAATTTTAAAATTAAGCTCATTCCGGTAAAAGAAGACATAAAAATAATGAAATAAACAAACCCGAATAAAAACATTCTAAAACTTTCTAAGCCACCATATAGCATGTTAATTTGTTGAGGCTCAAAATCCTCACGTGACGCGGTGGGGAGGTTTGGAGAGTGAAGTACTAACAGGTATGGTTTTTACAGCTTGACCAGGGTTCAGAATTACGAGATCCATTGCCAAAAGTCCTCTTGTGGCCTTTAAAAGTGACGTAAATAAATATATATAGCCTCAGATAACCCTTTAACGGGCACAATGCTAAAATACACTTTTCTGTGATAAAGCACTTGATAAATGTAATGTCCTCATCCTCTATAAACATTATTTAGTCCCAAAAAAATAATCGGGTTTTTTTTTTGCTGGGTGGTGGGTAGACGTTATAGCCACTGTGCACTTATGACAATTAACTTACTTTTCAGGACAGAAATAATGAATCATATAACAATAAACTTTTTATGAAAAACTAACATTTATGCCTATAACTAATTCAACAACAATTCAATATAAAGTAGAAGTGTAATGAAATAATAACAGAATAATTGTACATCATAGAATTCTTACTTAGAATATACATAGAATACTTAGAATAAACACTGAAATTGGTATCCAATATTATATGGTATATTTTACTTAATTTTAGTATTAAAAGTTAGAAGTAAGATAATATTTTTGAGGATTTAAATGAATTATTTCACAAATTTTATGAGCTATATTTACTGTGCAACTTTATAATATGCAAACGTTTTCTCCGAGCAAAAAAGCTGCAATGAAAGATTTTCGAACCCGAGAATCTTGTACCACATATTGTAAACAAAGTTTGTTTTTATTTCCGACCTCCAACATTCTCACTTGATTCTAAGTGCTCTCTCTCGAGTGGAGGAAAAGTGAACATTTCTAGGTCATTTTTCTGTTCTATGTTGGCAGTGGATAGAGCCTCTATCCACATATAAAAACTTTCCAAAAACCTAAATAAAATCTTTTTTTTTAATAGCACATTTGCTTAAATCATTCAGACGAGAGAAAAGTATACTTAAGACTTGTCGAAATTTTTTTCACAGATCAGAAATTTGATTTATAATTGTGACGAATCTATACGGAACTTTATCACTAACCTTCTGAGTCGACCTTTTTAGGGAAATTTAATTCCCTACCTATTTCCAATCAACTCCAAAAAGCGGACAGGATTCCTTGTTATGCAGATTAGATTCAGTATTTAAGTCAAACGAAATAGTAAAGATAGAGCAGTAGGAGATAGATATTGAAACATAGAGTTATAGTGAATTTGAATTGAAATATTGTTGTTGAAGATAAATTAACCTCATGAAGAATTGAGATTCCGAGTGGTAATTATTATTTTGAATTTAAAGTCTCACTCAAGTTTTAAGAGTCAGATTAAAGTTAAATGTTCAATAAGAACATTATTAAATATAATTCTGGGATCTCTTGTCGTGGTAATTTCTGCGTGATCGTTATTCAATAAATTAATTAATTAGATCAATAATTAATTAAGTTAATTTAAAGGATATTATCTTTAAAACCTCATAATATTAGTAGAAATAATTGTTAATAAGTCTTTGATTCTATTTGGGAAAGATAACCTAATAAAGAAAGTTATTTATAAAAATGGCTACTGGTTCTTTTGTGACTCAAAATTATTCTCGTTCTCAAAGTGAGGTCCCAAGGGACCTTCACATAATAATCAAAATACAATTTGTAGATTTACACCGAGAAAAACTGTTTCTAACTATCCATCAGATGACATGAAATGCAAAAAAAATCGTGCTACCATTTATATTGATTTTCATGCGATTTAGCTTCAGTTAACGCATTTGGACAGACTAAATATCCAACACCTGCTTCGAGAAAAATTTTTTGTTATGTGGCTAGAGCTATTAGCCACTGCCCGCTAAAGGGTTAATTCAGTGTTTCTCAAACTTGCAATACTCGTGACCCAATTTTCAATCATAATTTTTGTCGCCCCCTGTACAACAATAATGTATTTACTGCAATAAAAATGCACTTTGAGAGAGAGACGCTAAAGTTACAATACGATCTTAATTACAAACCGTACAAATTAATACGATAAGTATATTAAATTTTGTATATGTAACTTTTGAGTAATATATATATTTTAAGAAAATTACTTAAAATATATATTACTTACTTATTATTATGTTATTTTTCTTTCTCTAACTTTTAAATTGGAACAGATCGCAAAATGATATATTTAATTAAAGATTTATTTAAAGATTAATTAATGATGTATTTAATTAAAAATTATTACTTTAGCATTCATTTCTCAAAGTACAAATGTCATTCAAAAAATCGTCTAGTCTATATTGCTCTCTATCATATCCATCACATCTGGCATTATAGGGTACGTTTGCGTGAGTCTGGGCAACCTATCGGACGTCTGCGCAAAACATGTAAAAATGCTTTTCCTCGTACAATTCCAGTCAGTTTTGGTCGACTCGATACTTCTAGAGCTACCTAATCTAGCTTGTGAATGTACATTTTTTAATTTGCACGTTAATGGTAATGCACGGTAATTAAGTATTTACGGCAGTAGATTAAAACAAAATCATACAAACATTTTTAAGTCGTAAGCAAACATTCGACGATAATAAAGGATCAACAAGTACAATGATTTGATTTGATTTAATATTAACGTCACACTGTTCAGCTACACGAGGGCTTTTGGCGACGGACCACATAATTTTGAACCATGGTCAAGTGACGTGGACGACACCTGAGCTGGCACCCCCTCTCCTAACTACCACACCACACCAACGGAAGGACATTTCAGCTCTCGACAGATTTAACGTGCATAGCTGCCCAACACGGTGGGTCTTTAGTGGTACTGAGCTCGAACACGTGACAAGGTTAGCCACGGTCCGATACCTATATCACTCGGCTACCGCGGCCACACAACAAGTACACAGACGAGCACGATTTCGAAAATTAAATCAAGGAAATATTCTCAAAAATACTTAAATTTTGGATTTACCACTACTCAAGTAAATGATAGGGAAAAAAACCTTACTCGTTATGTGTTTAAACTTACAAATCGGAAGAACAACATGTGAAAGTTGTTTTTAAAACCATGTAAAATCATTTAGCTATGTTGGTAAAGAATTTTAAAAAGTATTTTCTGGATGAGGACAACTTGGTAGCAAGTTACGAGTGGATTAGGGATCTATTTCAAGATCTCCAGAAGGGCTCTCAACTTCCGAAGAAGAAATCTTCATAGATTTCACATCCAGTGAAAAATTAAAAGGCAATTTTGTAATAAATCGCTCTTTGATTTTGGGTAGAGGTGTATGATGAAATCTCTGTACTGAAAACAAAAGCACTTCGTATACTATTACCATTTTCAAAATCCTACCTTTGTTAAATCGGATTTTCTGCGGTGGCTGCTTTGAAGACAAAATATAGATCTCAGCTAAATATAGAAAAATAACTCAGAGTGTCAATTTCTGATATTAAACCTTCCTTTGAAAAACTTTCCTCTACAAGACAAGCCCATGGAAGTCCCTAATAATTATTAAACTTGTTCTTAATTTAGTATTAAGAAATTATTTATAAAATACCTTCTTCAGTACTGATACATTAAACGTATACTGGCTGAAACACCGGCTCTTCGCACGAGTTCATTTTTTAAAAAAATAAAACATTATTCTTGATATAATAGCTTAAGTGTAAGGAGAGTAAACTGCTTGCACGACATTGTATACAAAAAATGTAAAATGATTTTTTTTAGGTAAATGCTATAAATGTAAATAACTGTTTAAAAGAACTGTAATTTTAAACCTCACAGAATTAGCATTTAGAGTTAATGTTAAATAATCAAAAAGAATATAAAATTCCAAAGAAGAATAATTGTGTTACTTTGTACTATTTAAAGCGAGAAGGTTTCAAAATGTTTTAACCCGGAAGCAGGCGTGTACTCGATACTAACGCTAATGGTAGTGCGGGGGGACTCAGTCACCCCACTCATTTGTTTATAATTATTTTTACTGTACACGATACAAATCGGAATTCTAGTGAATATTTTAATTTATAGAAAGCATACCTTCTTTCAAGGACTATTCAATTCTTTGATGATTTAAGAAAAAATCCAATAAAACTGAACTAAAATGATTCATAAGTACAAGACCATAATAAAGGACGCAAATCAGAGACACTTTTCACTAATATTACAGAAATGTTATTTGCTGGCAAAGCTGTCATATTTTGTTCCAAGTTATTGTAGTTTTAATGAGCTTCCATGATCGAGTGAGAGAATATTAACGTCGCACTGTTCAGCTACACGAGGGCTTTTGGAGACGGACCTCGTATAATTTTGAACCATGGTCAAGTGACAAGGACGATACTTGAGCTGGCCTCTTTTAACTACCACACCACTCAAACAAGAGGACGTTTGAGCTCTCGACAGATTTAACGTGCATCTCTCCTCTACACGGCGGGTCTTTAGTGGTACTGGGCTCGAACTCGTGACACCTTTGGTGATCCACAAATAGCAAGTTGAACTTTTGCTTTCTTGTGTCTTTTTGACAAGGCGAACTGAACTTTGTGATACACTTATGGCTTCATAATTTAAGTTGATGGAGTTCTTTAGGAAGCATTTGAAGATTTTCTTTTCGTTTTATGTTCATGGCGTTTCTCAATCATGAATAATATGCATTCTTTCAGCAGGTTCTTCTTTTGCTTGATCAGTTTCAACTTCCTTCAATAGAGATCACAGATGCCCCGCGGCACCGCTCCCGGGTTAAAAGTGTATTCAGAAAAAAATACGGATGATCTAATAATCCTTTAAATAAATCAATTATTTTCCAAATATCGTAAAGCTCTTTATTATTTACAATTTCCCTAAGCGAAAATCAAACACATAAAAGAAGGGACGAACTAATATAGAACTAACCATACCAGTAAGTTTGAAGGTCAATCAAATTATTACCAAATGTATTATGCAGCCTGGCTGAAAAGTGAATCATGTCTTTCTTTTCTTTTTCTACAACTAATGTACAGTATTTCAATAATAGTTACAGTGATGAATTGTTTATCTTCTTAGAATTTTTCTCAGGGTCTGGGTTTCGTTTTTTCTTTCAAGGAGTAATATTTTATGTTGAAACGTAATAAAAAACAGCTCTCATTGAGGAAATACAGCAAATTAAACAAAACGGTTTTTTTTCTTTAATTTGATTTTGGGATCAAAGATAAGACGGAACGGAAAGATAGACGGAAAAACGCCAGATAATAAACATAAATTATATCAGTGTTATTGTGTATTTTTTTTATTATGGAAGAAAGTATTTTGCTTTAAATCTCTTTCCGGTTATTTTTTTAAAAAAATCTTTAAATTTTCGATATGCTCGCGCCCCCCTTGTAAAGTCATCGCTCCCCCCCAGGAGTGCGCGCCCCACACTTTGAGAAACACTGGGTTAATTAATACCCAAACTTTCCATTATATACATAAGGTTACCACTGACACATCCTGTTTGATTGACAAAGAACTAACATAATTTATATTGTACAATTCAATGCTAACATGTAAGAGTGTTACATGTATAAACAAGTAACGCTTATGGTTATGACTATATAAAGCATAATCATAAGGCGCATTTCTCATTACACCTACACGGCCTTTTCTTGCTCTAAGTTTTTATTCTCAATTCTTTTTCACCCTGTTTAAGAAAATTGCCTCATTCAGATAGAAATAATTGGTAAATAAAGAATTAGTGCAGGAAAATATGATCACCGTTAGAGAAAATAAATCTTTATGTACTAATAAAATGTAAATTTAACATGTATAGAGAGAGAGAGAGAGAAATAACAAATTAATCAAATAGATGGAAGTCAAACATGAAGAAAACGCAAAATACAAGATTGGATAAATGTTGGTTTGGTACTTGGAGTACTAGTTTCTCATATTCTTTCATCATATAAAAATAAAAGAAGTCAAATGCAATAACTGCTTGTCTGATCCTTTCACCATCAGGCAGGGTGTACCTCAGGATTCGGTGTTGAGTCCCGTCTTGTTTTCTTTCTACATTACCGGTATTGAGAAAGTGTTAGCTAAACACTGTGAAGTCGGAATTTTCGCTGATGATATCATTGTCTGGTCTTCCTGTTCCGACATCGGCGAAAATGATCTTAAACTCAACCGTGCCATGGAGGAAGCCCACTCCTTCGCGGAGATGCGTAAACTTATATTTAATGCTTCTAAATCTCTGACCACCTTTTTTCTCAACCAATAGACATCTTTTCAACTATCAACCTAAGATCTCCATGAATGGAATCCAGTTGTGTTACGTTAAAAATGCTAAGTATCTCGGATACACTTTAGATCAAGAGATTACAAGCAATAAACATATTGAAGCCCAAGTGATTAAGGCAAGAAAGAGACTTAATGTTCTCAAATTTATATCTGGTCGGGACTGGGGAGCGGAGGCCAGCACTCTCTGTACTACATTTGTCTCCCTCATCAGACCAGTGTTGGAGTTTGGCATCCCAATCTATTCCTGTGCTTCGGACACCAATCTAAATAAACTTGAAAGAGTGCAGCTTTGTGCTGCTAGAATAATTACTGGACTTCGATACAGTTGTCAAAACGACATTGTGCTCTTCAAGAGCAACTTGCCTTCCCTTTCAAAAAGAAGACTATATAGCCTTACAAGGTATTTTAACAAGCTATACAGCTACAATGAACAACACAGGACTTCTGCCTACCTACATGCATGGATTAACAATAGACGAATGATGAAACATAGCCCCTTTTCCTGCGCAAGGACATTGAACTTACCTTCCTCTGATGTGGAACCTCACTCTCTGAGTTTCACAGGAGCTGGTTTGGAACTCTATGGAATTTATTTTCATGATCTATTTTTGACTAGTGTGACTAAGAGCTCTGAGATACCGGCCCTAGTTAACCAACTGGCTCTGGAGACTATCAATGGAATCCCACAATCTTCCTTGAAAATCCATACAGACGGAAGCAGGGGTGAGAAAGGCATTTCGGGAAGTGGAGTGTACATTCCTACTCCCTCTGGGGCCTTAGAATTTAAAATTAAAAACCCGAATTACAATTCAGTTTTTAGATCAGAACTTATAGCCATCAGGAGGAGCCTGCAGTGTGCTGCTCAGTTGGAGGATCGTTTCCAGGAAATATGGATTTTGACTGACAGTCGAGCCTCGATTCAGAATCTCGCTAATTGGGGTGACATTGGTGATCAGACTAGCCTGGACATACTGAGTCTTCTTCATGATCTTTCTTCAGGACATAGTATACATTTTCAGTGGATCCCTTCGCATGTTGGCATAGAGGGTAACGAAAGAGCTGACTTTTTGGCTAGGACTGCTGCTGTGGAGGGTGTGAGTCCAAGAGGGAATCTCTCATTTTCGGAGATTTCCACAATTTCTAAATTGGAGCTCAACCGACAAATTAAAACTCTCTACCCAGTCATGCATGGTACTTTGCTAAATGTCCGGGCGAGTCCTTTAGACTCAGTTGTAGACCTCTCCAATCTATTTATTCTAGATTTTTGAGCGGACACACAAGAGCTCTCGGGTTCTCTAATGGACAAAAGACTTTTCCGGAATGCCACTGGTGTTCTTCCGGAGAGGCCTCACCTAATCATATTTTACTTTGTTTGGGTTTTAAAAAGGACGAGGTCCTTTGCGACCCACTGCTGTTTTTAGATTTTTTACAGATTTTCGGATTCATGGGGATTGTCTAGCCCTGCTGGGCAGTACCGAGATTAGTCAAAAAATAAATAAATAAAAGAAGTGTTCATATATAACAATCATGAATTAAAAACAACATTCAATTTTACTTCGAAATGTGGATGTCTCAAGAAACTTGTTATAAGAAATACAATTACCGTATTTGCTCGAATTTAAGCCGCCATCGATTCTAAGCCGCACCCCCAATTCTGTACACGTTTTCGAGGAAAAATAAAAAATTGTGTAAAAGGCTTATCCATATCCCATACTTAAATAATTTTTTTTGCAAAAAATTTTAAAGCGAGATAATTAGAAGCTAATGATTAATTCATTTTACCAGTATTATAATCTTTCAAATACATACATGAACCCAGTGGCGCACACAGGGGGGTTCTCGGATCCGGACCCCCCCAAAGCCCTTGATTTTTTTCGATTGATTATAGTTTTATGTATATAGTACGTAAAATTTAAGTATTTGTTATTAATAATTAGTTGTATTAATCAATGCTAATTATTTATTCAATGATTACTTTTTTACTGTTTTTTTACTCCCGAAAATCGACAAAATCAAAAGAATATGTTGGGTGACGTATTGGAGTATGATACGAGAACGGTGGACTTTCGACCCAGGACCCCCTCGCCCCCCCTGAGGGCTGCGGTAGCCCAGTGGTTAAGGCATCCAACCATGGCAGGCATGTCATGCGTTCGATCCCAGTACCACTAAAGACCCGCCGTGTAGGGCAGCGATGCACGTTAAATCTGTCGAGAGCTGAAACGTCCTCCCGTTGGTGTGGTGTGGTAGTTAGGAGAGGGGGGTGCCAGCTCAGGTGTCGTCCACGTCACTTGACCATGGTTCAAAATTACGTGGTCCGTCGCCAAAAGCCCTCGTGTAGCTGAACAGTGCGACGTTAATATTAACTCACTCACTCGCCCCCCCCTGAAAATTTCCTGTGTGCGCCACTGCATGAACATGTAATTACTCAAACTGTCAGTATCGTATGTTTTGAAAATGATTCGTCACTTCCATTGTCAAAGCTGACCTCGGAATTGGTTCCGGTGTCTTCATTTTGTCTCATGGTGTCGTCTTCCTGACTTCCAATACGTTTGTTTTGAAAAAAAAAAATTAAAGAATGTTTTATAGAAGATTCTGAAAGAATGATTAAAAAGACTGATGAGCATTTGACAGTTAAAATTATATCATTCTGTGTACGCCATAGAGACGAATATTTGTTTCATCTGTGTAAATTTTCAGTGGCCAATGCTATGTTTCCGTTATTTTTTCTGCATATGAAATTGCCTCCCTTTTCATACTTGCGTCATAGTACACTCGTCTTGATGATATTACTGATATATTTAATGTTTAGGTGATTAAAAGAAAGCGTGTACAAAATATTTCCCAAATACGAGCAGATAATTCGGTACTTCTGACACACACAAATAAAGTTTCTGAAATTAATTAAAAGATATATAAAAGAAAATTGTTTTCATAAACTAACGAAAAATGCTAAATCTTAAGTTTGAACGAAGCTTTTTTTCAAAAGAAAATTCAGCAGGGAATGAAAACATTTTAGGAAATATATTAAATTTTACGGTGCTTAAAAAAGCTGAAGCCAAGCTTTCTTATATCTAGAACGAAAAAAAATTTTTTTTTAAGTAATTACGACCTTAATTCGGAAGGATACATTCTTTTTGTGTGATTAACTCTTCCTTTTTCATATATGCTTACATGCTACAGTTCAGTATTCAGAAAATTAATTTTGATTGGGTTATAGATAAATTAGTAAAATTGTAAGTTGAATAATAGACTTATTTAAAAAGGATAAAATTATTCATATGATATATTTTAAGGTAAAAAATGGTGCCTTAAATATATTGTTTTCAACTATGGACTCACAAAGTTTTGAAATTTAAAATAAATCATAAACAAAAAAAATAAGTAAATAATGTATAACAGCTTTAATATATCTTCATTTTAATAAATGAATACGGGTTTATTCGACAGTAGCAACCGTAATTACTTGTTAAAGTCTTTAAAAATATAAATTTCCTCTATGTCACATACTCTTTAGAAAAATATTTTAACTATTCACTAGATCTTATTTTTTTTACATTAATTTATATTATTTGAAAAAATAACGTTTAGTCACCTACTTTAAAATCTACATCATTATAATCACTTCCCCTTCCCATCAAGCTAAAACCCATTTAGTAGTTCTAAATTTTAATCAGTTTTGATATACGAAAATAAAATAAGCGCACTTCATAATTTTTAATCTCAATTATAAAGTATGACAAAAATAACACTTTTAATAACCTCACTTTTCTAGCAACCACCAGCGTCAAGTGAAAATTTTGAATTACAAACGAATTTAACACCATCAGTTCCAATGATTCCACACAACGATTTTTAATGAAGTTAATAAGTCTGAAAACTGTCCTCTAAGCTGCCACTCTAACGCACTGCAAAACTCCTTTAAAACGTGTGAACGATCATGTTTCACACAATGCATATTTGTCGGGGTTTTTTTTCAAGAATTAAACTAACTTTAAATCAGAAGCACACATTTTTTTTGCACTAAGCACTTAAATGTCGGCACCCAGTCTTGAAAACATAAGAAAAAGAGAGAAATTTATCAGGAAATTCAAAAACGAAAACGGAAGAAACTTTAAATGTATATCGTCGGCTTAATTATCAGACTGCGTAACTCCATCTGGGATGCTAATTTGATACAGTAGGGCTAGGCGCCAAATTGTTCTTTATGGTCACCAAGATAGGCGATAATACTACAATATGGTTTACTTCGATATTTTTACTGTGCGAAAATGTGGTTGCCATGAGGATAAAGTATATTTGTGTTGGGTTTTTTTCTCACGGGATCTCTGCTCAGCAAAAGTAACACATTGTTACAAATTTTGTGTAATGAATGCTTAAAATAGTGTAAATAATTTATATCTGGAAGTGTAATACATTAATATTACTTTCTGTTGTATTTATTTTATGTTAAAATCTTGCCACCACCTCTCCCTTCGAAATCTAGTTTTATTATGAAATAAAAAAAAGTAGTGGTTACACTGATCGAGGAATAAAGTAAAAGCGGAGCGCGCACGGAGGCATGGCGTAGACAAAACAAGAGGATTAAGGAATGGCGCCAAAAAGCGCTTGACGCGTTGCACTCCTATATCAAATCAGGAACACCTGTGGAGTTACGCAGTCTGATAATTAGGCTGACGATATAATAAATAAATCTATTCAAGTCTTTTTATAAACACAGAATTTTTTCAACCTATATATTGCGTAAATGTTGTATGTAACAACAAAGGTATTAAGATACGACAATTGAAGAATTTTATAGTAACTGCTCTTATAATAAGTATAACTGACTATCCCTATCAGCAGAAGAGTCCTCTAGCGACCACAGATCTTCAGCAGAGGCCAGGTGAGGAGACGACATGGTTGCTGTGATAAACCGTCCATGCTCTTCGCCTATTATTTTTGTTAACCATACTTGTTAGTGGTTCTCAAGCTTTCAATACTTGCGATCCAATATTCAATCATAATTTTCATCGCACCCCTCCATTCAATAATAATATATTGAATTCAGCAATACAACTTTAACTCTTTAAGTGCCGCCGGCTTATATATACGTCTTTCCGAAATACGATATTTTCTGTTTACTGCTATTCATAAAATTATTCCGAAGGATTTGGAATGCAATAAAATGACCTTGACAGTGTTTGCGAAGGATTTACTTATTTATTCCCTTTCTCATCCCCCCACTAAACCACATACGCGTGCATACGTGCAAAACGGTGGCATTGGGGAGGAAATCGCGTAACTTTTTTAATCGGCAGTTAAGGGATTAATTATAAACCTTACAAATTATCAATTTTTGTACATAATTTTTTATATGACAAGCCCATGGGGTCACTGATAATTATAAATTTGTTCTAACTTAGTATTGTTAAATTAATTATATAAAATACATTGTGCAGTACTGATACATTTATAAGTGTGTTAGATCAGAGTGTAAATGTTTTTTTTTTAAAAAAATTTTATTATGTCAGAATGTATTTTGGTTGTTTACTTTTAATAAATTAATGATTTTTTAAAATAATCTTTTGTTTTCAACTTTTTAATATGCTTACACCTCCTAGGGTTATTATGCCCCCCTAGGGGCGCGCCCCACATTTTGAGAAGCGCTGATATACGTTGTCATTGTGTAACCTAACTTAAATTAATAAATGATTGTTTCACTAACGGATACTTCCTTGAACCCGAACCATAATTTACCACTTTTAGTTTAATCTTAAACATCTAACGCTCTATATAATAAGGATTTTTTTTTATTTTAAGAGCAAGAATTTCTCTTATGTATACTCATTAAATTACCTCCGCAAGCTAGCATGGTTGCTAAGATATTTTATTTCAATTCGTACAATTTGGTTTACTTTCCTATCTGAACACAATAAAAACATTTATTCTGGATAATACACTGCTGGACAATTGCTAAGGACGGATCACAAATTGCTATGTAGCATAACATTAAGCGAGACATGAGGCCTAGTAGGATAAAATATAGTTGCCACACTGTTCAGACATTAGAATAAAGAATATTTATTGTTCTGGAAAGTACAAAAGCTGTGAAACATCTGAAAGAAAAAAAATGTTCATTTGATCTGCGTACGGAGAAATGGAACAATGCATCTAAAAGTCAGCAGGCACCTTAAAGAAAGGTATCAGTACGGGATATGTCCACCGTGGAGTGTGATGCAACATTCCACACGTCGTACCATACTTTGCACAACATTATCCAGCAGCTGTTGAGGCAACTTATCCCATTCCTCTGTGAGTGCACGGATGAGGGTGTTTCTGTTTGTCGGAGGATAGTTTCGACCAGCAACTTGCCTCCCCAAAGCATCCCACACATTTTCAATGGGTTTTAGATCTGGAGAACGCGCTGGCCATACGAGACGTTGAATACCCTCGCTGTCTAGACAATCCGGAACAGCGAGTATTCGATGACATGTTGCGTTGTCGTCCATAAAAGCAAATTTATCACCGACAGCACAACGGAAAAAACGAACATGAGGAAGTAGAACTTCATCAATGTATCGTTGGCCCGTCATAGTCCCATTCGCAACCACATGTAGGCACGTGCGGCCATTGATCATGATGCCGGCCCACACCATGATACTGCATGTCGGATATCGGTCCCTTTCCTGGATATTTTCTGGACGATAAGCAGTACCACTATCGCGCCAGATCAGTTGGCGTCTACAATCCGATGACAGACTGAACCTACTCCCATCTGAGAATAGTACGCATGCCCAGTCCTGTTCAGTCCAATTGTGATGCTCACGACACCATTGCAAACGGGCAGTACGGTGCTGTCTGGTCAATGGGACACACACAACAGGTCTGCGTGCGTATAGTACTCCTCCCCTCAAACGTCTGGAGACAGTTTTTCGGGAGATCTGCTTTCCTGAGGCAGCAAGAAACTCATTTGCCACCTGCTGAGCTGTGGCGCGCCTGTTCCTTTTTGCTGATAGGACGATATATCTGTCTTCTGCAGACGTCGTACTTCTAACACGACCTCCCCCGTGCCGTCTACTACACATTCCAGTAGTTTTAAATGACTTCCACAGCCGTGAAACAACGCTGTGAGCGATGTCGAACTCCTGGCAACATCTGTTATTTTTCGCCCTTCTTCGATCTTTCAATAATTCGGCCACGCATAAAATCAGCTATGTGATGTCGGGAAGACATGCCAAAAATTTTAAGTTCGTCTATTAAATATTTCCTGTAAACCTTGACTTGAAGCAACAACTGTCCACACGCGTCAAAACCTTTAAAGCTCTTATGAACACTATCACGTGATGAACAGACGTGGGAAAAAAATTTGCATACTCATACTTCTTACTAATATCCCGCACTTATTCTAATTTTCCACATTTTGCTTCCTTTCATTTTGTGGTTGCTATGGATGATAGTGTTATTCGTCCTTAGCAATTGTCCAGCAGTGTATTATTTAAAAACGCTAGACATTTTCGTTACAGTTTGAAATCATAAAGGGTAATTTTTTTAATTTTCATTACTTGAGAAAAAAATTTGAAAGGTTTTTTTAATAAAAGTTTGAAAAAAATATGTTATTTTCCTTTCAGTAGCGAGCAATTTTTTTTTATTCAGGATATATTGTTAAAATCTGAATAACTTGGTGGATAACATAATAAAGAAAAATGTTAATTTTTTTTATGAATTCGCAATTCAAAGCGTGATTGAAAATTTTGAAAATGATTGATTTCAATAGCTTACGCGATGTACGCATATTAAATGTTATCTTTAAGGTATTCGACTACGTTCGGAACCGTGATTTTAAAAAAGCGCATAAATGGATAATTTTCATGATATTTAGTTTCACTCAGATTAGAATACATGCATAAAATTTTTTAAGGACATTTTGGCAAAAAAAATTTATTTAATTGCAATATTTTGGCAAAAACATTATTTTAGAATAATCTTTTTTCCAAATGTTCTCCTTTCGTGAAAAATGCTTCTATTATAATAATATTTTGCCTGTATATAGCTCAGACCTCTCTACAGGGGCTCAACTAGAATTTTTGAAAAATTCCCATTATTTTCAGAGTTACCACCAATTGAAATAATTATTGGCGTTTTTTTTCTTAAAATTGCTCCCCTCTGTTGTCGTAAAATATGGATAAACCCTCTTCTAAGTTATATATTGCAAAAATTCTAGTTGAGCCTCTGTAGAGATGTCTGAGCTATATACAGGCAAAATATTATTATAATAGATGCATTTTTAATAAAAAAAGAACATTTTGAAAAAAGATTATTCTTAGTTAATTTTTTGCCAAAATATTGTATTTAAATAATTTTTTTGTCAAAATGTCCTTAAAACAATTTTATTCATATATTATAATCTAAGGGACACTAAATATCATGATAATTATCCATTTATGCGCTTTTGCAAAATCACGGTTCCGAACGTAGTCGGATACCTTAACAAGCTAGATTTGTTACTTTTCATTCATTTAGTAGTCAAGTAATTTAAAGTCAACATTTCAAATATTTTCCTCCTCTTTTTATAGCTGAACGGGATCAAAGTCTTGTAAGAAAAACAAATCTGATATATATAATTCATTATGATAAGTCAAAAAGATCCAAAATTAAAAGAAAATTCCCGTTTCTTTATATGAAGAAAAAATTTTAACTTCATATTGCGTGAATTACACATCATTTTGCAGTATACTTTTGCATTAAATAAAAAAAAGCAGCAAAAAAATAAATAACTTACTTAAATTATTTTTTAAAAAATTTAATTTGGACCCGAGATAAGAACACTTAAGAGCATGATAACGGTTGAAGGTTAAAACAATTTTCCTACTGCTTAATCTAACCTGTTACTTTTTATTCAAGCATCGAAAATATGTAATTCACAGGAAACTTGTTTGGACAATCGTACATAAGAGCATGATGGGAAGATTTCATTCAAAAAGTTCAAACGATTCCAAAACTCTTACATCATTTATTGATTTGTTACGATTCAGCGACTGGGTCATTTAAGAAAAAAAAAACTTCACTTCATTGACGGTCATAACACATACGTAATGTATTCTTCGCTGCTTTAACCTGAAAAGGAGGAAAATTCATCAAAAAGGACAGTAAACGGACGCCAACAGGATAGGTTACGGTTTCACGCACATTGTCCATGATTAGTCGATGCATCATTTCTGATTTCAGATGCACATTTTACATTTAGTCAAAGAGCTGTTGAGATACGCTGCTTATGAAAAGAACAGTTGTTGGTGTTCGAAGAAAGGAAGGTAAGTTTATAAGTTTAAAAAAAGATTTTTTGATATAAATTTGATTTCTAGTAATATGTTTTACAAAAAAACGCTTACTAAAGAATGAAAGAAGACAAAGGTATATATCTTTTAAAACTTTGATTAAATTTAAAAATCGGGGGAAAACATTTTGTTAAAAATTTCGTTTCGTTATTGTCGGATTTTTAAAGTGATTTTTGAAGGACTAATTTTTTAAATTCATAAAATACCGTCATTTAAATTGCCTGAACCTATTACTTGTATTTTATAGTAATAAAGGAAAATTATTGGCTCTTTAATGTGTGTGTGTATGCAGAACCAACTTGTGTGAATTCAATATTTGATATCGCTGCGTGATGTTTGTTTGGCATATATTTGTTGCATATATTATTCAGCAACAATATATGTGACAAATATATTTGCATACACTTTAACGTGCTTTCTTCCTCAAAATACAATGCTATAACTTTTTTTTGTCCACAAATGACTATGTTAATAGTATATTAACATGAACTTGTTTTTTCAGTTACTTATTTTACGTTATTATGAAGAACCAAAATTAAGAATTAAAATCATCATTTCCATTCATTTGAAACTATCAAACTCTTTATTTAATTTAAGTTTTACAGTTTTTTAAATTGTGTTCTTTTTATTAAAGTGTACGATGCTAACTTATTACACTTGCAATTTACAGCATTTTTAAATTTTAAAAGAGTACAGAAATAATTTTTAAAATTACTAAAGGAGGTACCCTCTATCCACCTAATGGCGGACCAACCCTTATTGTACGAAATATGCAAAAACTCATACTTATTTATAAAATTGTAAAATGTAATTTACATGTGTATTATATATGTAGCTCTAATTCGCCGTCTGGTTTGAAGGGGATAAATTTTTAACTAATCTCTTCTTTAAAAGTTTGTCTTTCGTACACTTTCATCATTTGTTCTTTATTTTCACAAAATTCGATCTCGGTGCTCCTCTTTAATTACATTCAACTTTTCATGGCCCATTTTTACTGACTGTAACTTATGTACAAACAAATTTATTACAGCATCCTGAAAAACTTTATATATATATATATATATAGAGAGAGAGAGAGAGAGAGAGATAATTAATAACTTGTTCCCAGTTGACTAGATATTTAATCCTAAAACTATTGTCAGCGCCATTTAACTCTTTTATTAAATGCATTTAAACCCTATATATAATTCTTAGCACTTAAAAAATTATTACCAACAGAATCGATAAAATACTATGTATCACTTTTAACAGTTTCTGATAATAGCTTATCCCAAAACTGTTATATCTACCTAATTTAAAGTAGAGATGGTATATATATATATATATATATATATATATATATATATATATATATATATATATATATACTTTACTTATCCTCACCAACATATAAAATAAAATCTGATGATAACATTGAAAATAAAATCTGATCTATAATATTTAGAATAAAATGTAACGCAGCAGAGATTGTCATACCAGTTAACTTTTCTAACAGGGCATCGAACCGTAATTTTTTCCGATCCTGTTTAACTTATATATATATTGGTTCAGTTCCGGTTTTCATTCCGCGAAAAATAACGGTTTTCGGTTGAGTTCCGAATAAATAATTTTATTTTATGTATATTCGTATTTGCACTAAAATGTAATTCTATCATAAACAAAAAATGCAATTCTATCAAAATTTAGAAGATTTTATTTTTTTTAATTGGAACACTATGTGAATTGATGCAATTAACTAGCATGTACGATACGAGCGGTGAATAGAGAACGGCGAGTATTGGTATTTTTATCCATCATATCAAAATCGCATTTGACAACTAGGTTTATGATTCTGGATTGTCTGTCTAAACAGTTTACAAACATCTGTGGATGATCGCATGTTAAGTTGCAAAAAATATAACTCAGGATGATATTTTATGTTAAGTTGTGAAAAATGTAACTCAGAATGATATTTTTCTTACAAAATCATCTAGTTCATTCAAATGAATTAAATCTGCCTTCTACAAGTAGTTTCATACGAAACTGAAACAGAAAAGTACTAGTGATCATCAAAGCTGAAAATTGAGACGCAATATACATGTAATGATGATAATTAAAGGTAGACGTTAAATTAGAAAATATTGATAAGTTGGTTACAGTAACAAAATAACTGAAGATATATCGAACCGAAATAGACCAATATCTTTTTTCGGTTTAGTTCTGGTTCGAAGTCCTGGTTTCTAAGAGCGAAGGGATTTTTGAAATGTTCGTTTGCCATTGGTCCTAAATAAAGAGAGTTTCCTAAAGTTATAATTTTTAGCAATTAAATGCTAACTATGTCCAACCTAAAAAAAATTGCGTTATTTATATTAAATCCACTGAGATAACTACAGATAAATTATGACATGAGTCACACGGGCAACTTAGGTGAATGACCCAGTAAAATTTTTACATAGAATCTATCTCACAGTTTTTTATTCTCATTAGTTTATAAAAAAAATGTCTTAATACCATGCTTAATTTAAATAATATTTATAAATATATATAATTTTATTATGATACATAAATATATTTTTTTAATTAATTTATTTGCAAAACTCCTCATGCTCCACATTGCATAACATGATGTTTACAGACGTAAGTGGTAACACAATTATATCATTTAAAACAAATAAATTTGGAAAAAAAACATTTAAGACAAAAACATGAAATAAAAAGGAAGAATGGAAATACACAAATATAAATAAGTGGAGGTAACAATAAAATGTTAAAAAGCTATACACAGTCAAAAAATTTTCTTAAGACATTTAGGTTTTCAGTACAATTGACCAACAAAGACAAAACAGGTGGCCAGGAAATACCTAAACGTTTCAATGCACTTTTTTATCTCATGTTTTTACTACTATAAAACTCAGTTTTTAATGAATATTGTTTGCTTAAGAAGTCAAAGGTCAAGAAATAAAATCATTCATGTATTATATGTTCCATAAAACTTGAATATTAAGCCTAAAAATTCTCCAATACTCGTTGAGTACATAATAGATTCAGCAGAAATTTTTAAGCAAATCATATTGAGGTTATATATATTTAGTAGCTCAGTATCTGGTTTAACTCCTTTTCCCCCTCTCTATTTCTGTTTGTTATAGCTTATTGAACAATTCTAATGCGATCATAATAATAAAACACAAATTAAATCCTACGTTTCTTGTTTTGTACATTTATTTAAAAAGATAATAATTACTATTTTTTATTTATATCATGCTGGAGTAGATTATAAGATGTTGAAGAGGATGTGTGTGTGTTTTTATTGTCTTTTTATATAAGATGAAATGTTTAAAAAATTATTAAAAAATGAGAGAAATGATTGCACTGTAATTGAGGAGAATTGTTAAGGGTAATTTATATTCATATTACTAAGGAAAAGATAAGAAATTTATGAAAATTTCAAAACAATCAACACAATATATCAGTGATATTTCTAAATTTATTTTTTTAATAATTTAGTTGTGTGGATATATAGAGGAAAAGAGATGATATATATATATATATATTGTGTGTGCAAGATAATATTTTTCGCCATTTTTGTAGATTACCTAAATGATGAGTTAACTTTATCAAGTTAACTCTACAAGTATATTTCCGGCTTCTTATGGGAAAGTATTACATATCCTAGAACTTTTCTTTTGAAATTAACTTTAAACAGCTATTAATAATCTGTTATAGTAATGCTGATGTTAATACGAGCAAATACTAAAAGAAATTATGAAGAAATTATTATTTATGCACTTTTAAAGGAGGATGGATTCAGTCTGAATTCTAAATAAAGGATTTTCTGAGTTACTATTGAACACATATGTTTTAATGTATACTTATCGTTAAATTAACTTTTTGTTCATAATTGACATTCTATTGAATGACTTTATCAGAGGAGATATTTTGCCTACAAAAAGAGCACAAAATAAGTGTTATAAAATGAACATTTTAGAAAACGTTTTTCAATATTTTTTTTCTTTTTTTCGTGTTTACAAATTACATACTGACTTAAATTTACAATGATCCTATTAAAGATATACAAATTATTAATTTATGATGGCGCATAATTTAAAAAATTGTTAAATATTAAGCGAAAGTTAAAGTTTTTTAACCAAATCATTAAAATGATTTTTCACTTTTACCCTTGTGATGATCTCAAGAACACTGCTATGATATAGTTTGAAATTATGAAAAGTATTAAATATCAAGTTTTCTCCCCCATTAAATAAAAAAGAACTCATGGTTACTAATACTCAAAAATTGCAATAGTTCTTAAAAGATCAAGTTTAAAATACCACAACTAATATATCAAAATAAATTACAAATTTACCTTTTGGTTAAAGAAGTTTACCTTCATTTTGTGTTCAGAGGTGCAGATGGTAATGTTTAAAGTAAATTTTTACTGTTAGATATATGATAGTTATTTTTTGCGTTGTCCTTACTATAATACGCGTTTAAATATTTTTACTGTTTCTTATCAATTAAAAGCAAAAGCACCGACATGCACATTCAACAAATTATATGAAATTTGCAACAACTACAAGTAAAAACTTGTCTGTTTTTATAAAATATATTTAACTATAGAGTTAAAAGAATTCATTCTTCAAATCCGAATTATTTAAAACATTTTAATCTTGATTTTTTTTTAATATTTACGGAATTTCCATAAAGATAAATCACGTATGTACTGGATGCGCACAAAATATTACATACAATGGATGAACTTTCAATAAAATTTTTTTTCTTTTTTCTCATTTAAAAAACGCCTGAATAAAAAATCCACGACGTATTTTTTTAAGGAATTTTTTTTTCTGTTTAAAACATGTAGAAAAAAAATTAAACTTTCACCAAAACTTGTGTTTACCCGTTTATACAAGTTTAAACTAAGCAATTTTTTACACTAATTTAATTTGAATTTTTTTTTCATCCGGTTTCTATGTTTAAAAAAATAATTGAAATATTTACCTTTAAGTAAAGATAACTTTTGAAATTCCCATAGTAGATTTAACTTTTTCTTTATAATATAAAAAGCACAATCTTTTACGTGAAATCTAAATACCAGTATGGTTTGAGTTTTGAAAAGAGCAACATTGTTTTAGAAGAAATTAAAAACAGATAGAAAACTAATTCTTCTCATATATGAACTCGCTGTTTTAATATATGATATATTTTTGTGTCGTTAAACATGTCTTTTATAAACAAATATATGTTTTATTCATGTATTTTTTAAGATTAAAAATCATTATATATATGTTGGTGGTTAGATTGTTACAAATTCTTTTGCTTAAAAACATCTTGAATATTTTAAAATAAACTCCTTCATACACACTGTGTAAAATATTTTGTCGAATCAAATGCGTAAAAAACGCATTAAAATACTAATTTATTTTAGACTACCAACAAAAGATTGAAGGAAAAATACATACAGTAATTTAATAAATAGTAATAGTAAATATATTCAAATTTTTTGGAACTTCAAACAATAGTTTTCCATAAGTAAAATGTATGTCGTACAAAGTAATTACTAACTCATGTACATCTAGCACATAAAAACCATCAGATCTCTATTAGTCTTTTATGAATAAACATGAAATTAATTTATTTTGTAATTTGTAGCCCCAAAGACCTAGAATAGTACTTTAATTGACTGAGCTTCTCCCCATATAAACTGAAGACACATTGAATTCAATGATAAGTTATCTCCATTAATATATTTAATTATTTGTGGTAGAAATAGCCTCTGAAGGTCTCAATAAATTCAAATCATACTCATATATTGCCATTATTTTATATTCACAGTCTTGATTTTCAACAAGTTTGCTAAAATCAGAACTGTTTAGTCTTACGTGCAAGCTTTCGGGGGGGAAAAGATACCCCCTTCTCACTCATATTTTTATTGCATTGCATTTCGTCCCAATTTTTTGTTCGAATTTATATTGGTTTTCAACGTTAATTTATCTTTCTTGTGAAGAGAAACATTTTTCAACGCTTCTTTACTATTTCTAAAGACATTTATAGAATACTTTCCCGAATAAATATTTTTATATCACACTTATTAGTACCACATTAACCATCAACCTATTTTAGATTAAGCTTGTGGAACCACAGGGATAATAATAAAAATTTTTTTTGATGGACGGTCACTACAGGAACTTGATTATGAAATACTCCAGATAGTCTGATAACGAATGAAAAGATTCTGATTCGACCTCATATTGTTTTCCTTATCTGAAAATTTGCATTATTTTGCTATATTTCAACAACCTTCATTCTGAGGTATTTTTTTCCCTACAGGAATCTTTTGTTTTAAGAAAAGATAACTCATTTGTGAATAACATTTAACACTAGTTTTAAGAAGCTAATATTTTTAATTCAATCAAAATCTTAACTATTGCCTTACTGGATTTATTTCACCATCATGAGCATTAATTTTTTGCATATAACTTAATTTGTTAAGTTATATTTAGTTAATGCATTAAAAATTCATTTTACTTGATTTAACTCAACTGCTCTTTTAAGGTATTTTTTCTCTGATGTTTGAGAACAGAACTCAAATTCGAAACACCTTTTTTCGTACAGAAAACACTCTCCAATATTATTATTATTTAAGTGTTAGAAAGCATGGGATACCTCTTAATATCGTAAGGCACCTTTTTTGCCCAGCTAAGTGCAAAAATTTTACTTGGCATTGACTCAAGAAATCATCGAAAGTCTTTTGAAGAACTATTCAGCAATGTTGTCTCTACAGAATGGCTGACATAATAACCAAAGTGTAATCTGTCCAGGATTTTGTGTATGAACTAGCCTTCCGATTATGTCCCATTCATACTTGACGATTTAGGTGTCCAAATCATTCTCTGGAACTGTCCACAATTCTCATCAAACCATTCGCGAATGATTTGGACTTGAGGATATGGAGCATTCTCATCTTCTAAAATTACATCATCGTTTGCGTAAATGAAGTTCATAAATAGTTGCGTTTCAAAACAGCCGAACATAACCATTTATAGTTAAAGATTGGTCCAGTTTGACCTTTGGATTCAGTCCCTGCCAAAAAAACTGGTAACATTAAGAAGACTCTATCAGCTAGTGCCTTGTTGACAACTTGAGTCCATGGCATAGTGTGGTCTGCTCCTCACTTGAAACCTATCATCAGTTCTTATCAATTGAAATCGTGATTCATCTGAACAAATAACGTTTACCCTGGCATCAAGGGGGTCAACCGATATATATGTTCAAAAGCCAATAGAGGTACTGCAGCAGATGGCGTATTATTATTAAAGATATTCTTGTCGGTCTTCTACTGTTATATCCCATCAACACCAAATTCGACTACACTGTCATCATGGGCATGTCTGTCATATGTCTCATATTAATACTGCAGTTATCTGACACAGTGTTACATCTCTGGTAACACTTTCTACTCTACGTAGACGTCTCGGTCATAATATAGATGCGATTGGTCACTGTGTTGTTCGTGTTGGGAGGTAATCCTGAAATTATATGTTCTCAAGAAAATCTTAACATTGTAAATCGAGGAATCTTGAATTTCTTGTCAATTTCCGAAAAGAAATGCCACATGCGTCTAACTCTAACTCACATTTTACGTTAAAAGTATGTCAATTCTCGATATTCTGCTATAATCATGTCAGAAAACTTTGGTATAAATGAAATATGTCCCTTAAGAATTGGCCATTTCTGTGATATCCAACAATTACGCCCTTCTCGAAGTCAGACAGCTTTGAATTTCGTGACATCTTGCATGCTACTAATGCCAGTGTGCTGCTTCCTAAACGATATTTAAGTACAGAAGGCGTGACGTACACTGCTGGCTACCGTAAATGCAACACCCTGAAGGAAGCATGCAAATAACATGAAATTTACAATATGCATAGTGAAGGTGAGATATGTGTGTGTAAATGATTAAAATTTCAGCGCAGACATACATCACGCGTGCATGTAGCGCCACCTCAAAGCGCTATTTAAGGCTTGGAGATTTCGACGATTTCAAGTTCGGCAACTGTGTTTTTCTTGTGGTTTTTTCAAAAAACGATCAGTTATGCCTCGTAGAAAACAGCGATCAGCTTTTGATCAAGTATCCGAATTCGACAGAGGAAGGATAGTGGCCTACCAATATTGTGGATTATCTTTCAAGGAAATCGGTAGTCGTGTTGGACGGAACCAAACAACTGTAATGCGGATATGTGACCGTTGGATGCAGGAGGGTACGACGGACCGACGTGGTCGATCGCATTCACCTCAGTTCACCCCTTACCGTGAGGACAGGCAAATTGTGCGCATGGCAGTGAAAGATCGCTCAGTCACATCATGAACCGTAGCAAAGTACATTGAGTCTGTAACGCATCATTCAGTGTCTGCGCGTACCATTCGACGCCGTTTACAGCAGAGTGGTCAGTCCGCAAGACGTCTATTGCTTGGTCTACCCTTAACGCAGAACCACAGATGTCTCCGCCGCCAATGGTGCGATGAAAAAAAGGATGTGGGCGGCAGAATGGGATGAAGTGGTCTTTACCGACGAGTCACGCATCTGTCTGCAACACCACGATGGTCGGATTCGAGTCTGGAGACACCGTGGAGAGGGGATGCTGAACAGCGGCGTTATGCACCACCACACTGATCCTGCACCGGTTATTATGGTATGGGGAGGTATTGGATATTCCTCTCGCACTTCTCTAGTATGCATTGCTGGTACTTTAAACAGCCAGCGCTACATCTCCGAGGTGTTGGAGCCAGTTGTCCTTCCTTACCTTCAAGGCTTGGCCACAGCCATATTTCAACAGGATAATGTGCGATTACACGTGGCACGCATTGTCCAAAGGTTCTTTGTCAATCACCAGATTGAATTGTTTCTCTGGCCGGCTCTCTCTCCAGATCTTTTACCGATAAAAAATATGTGGACCATGGTTGTTCAATGATTGACCCAGATTACACCACCAGATGCCACACCAGATCAAATTTGGCAACGTGTGGAAGCTGCTTGGTCTGCTGTACCACAAGAACACATCCAAAGTCTCTTTGAATCAAGGTCCAAAGTCAGTTTGAATTTGGCCGAGGCGTGTGGCAGCGGTGATCTCCAACAATGGCGGCTACTCTGGCTACTGATTCTGGCAGGAATCACACACTTCACAGAAGTCTACAAATTTAATCATTTGATACTTGGTCAACATGTTATCTACAAAATAAATTTTGTTGTGCTATCTCTTGTCTTTCTTGGTGTTGCATTTATGGTGGCCAATAGTGTAGTTTAATACTTTTCTGGTTATTTCATAATTCGTTTTGAACTTTGTAATTTATAAAATATTTTAGTAATATTAATTATATAATCGTTACTTTGTTGTGTAAAAGAAATTCCTTTCTTAGATTCTTGAAATTATAACGTAGAAGCAGAGGAGGGGGCGGGGCTTTGTTTATCTATATTTGTGTTTGCAATTTTATCTAGCTCCTTTAAAGCTATTCCTTTTGAGAAATGAAACTAAAAATATTTTCAAAAGTTTGTACCAAAGTACTATTATTATTTTTTAATAAAATCTAAGATATTAATGTAATCATAGTACCATCCAAACTTTCTATCGTGAAAAAAAATGATTAATCTTGTTGAGTTAAACTGTAGTTGTATTACCATTAAGGTTATAGAAAATCATTAAATGCTTTGTTATGTTATGTAATTTTATTTTTATAAGATATAAAGAAAATTGTAAAAGCGTTGGAGGTGACTAAAAAACTACATTATTAAAGTAAATCACATTAAGTTATCAGTTGGTGAATTTTTTTTCATAGAAAAGAAGTAAAAATTTTGTAAAACCAATAAAAATGAATTGGAAGTGCTCTGAAAATAAGCTTTTACTTCCCTATATATATCCACGTGATGTATTCAATAAAATCAGAAACCTAAAGAAAGAGCTTTGAAAACATATTTTTCATCCAATTATATCCAAATGATAGTACTAGATGATAATCAGAAAAACATATTAAAAAGTGACCAGAACTCATTTTTTCCCGAATATTTGAGGACATACTGATGAACTTTCAAAACAGGAATAAAAATCAAAGCAGGAAATAAGATTAAACAACTACATAAGGAAAATTAAGATTATAAACATGATGAAATGAAATAATCATGTACGAAACATAGACATTATAAGAAGGCGATAGAAATTCTTGGTATAGAATTAGTTCACAGAAGTTAACTGTCATAATTGATATGACATTGATTGACTGCTTGATTATAAGAGTACATATTTTCAAACTGTCAGTCAAAAATAAATGAAATAGATATCTTTTACATGTAGCTGAAACAAGACATCTTGTCTTTTTTGTCTTTTTCAGGTCACAAAACTTTATAGGTTTTGGCGGAAAATTAAATGTTTAATGTTCTTACCTATTATCATTTTTTGAAAACGAGATTTAAAATAAGTACACATTTTCCTTAATAAATAAGACGAATAGAATTGTTTCCTCTTAGATCACTCTTATTTAGTATATACTGATCAATATGTATCAATTATTTGAATAATGACGAGGGAAGTATTTATAAACCTTTTCCGAAGTCTATTACTCAGTTTCTCATTTCAAACTATACCGTGAAAGAAATGAAAATCGAGGAAGAATTGTGTACTGATTAAAATAGATATACTAAGTTTCTTTCTCGGATATGTTATGTGAACGAACATCTTAATCAAACTTGATGATTTAGATTCAGCAAGTGGAATACATCTTCTGAATTTGCAGGTAAAAAAGTGCTTACATAAACAATTATTTTATCTATAAAAATCAATTTTGTAATAATTTTTAAGTTTTTTTTTGTCCATGAAAATGTTATATAAGTAAGCAATAGGCTTTAAATATCTTACTTAGTAAAAATACCTAAAAAAAAGTTGCTTAGGTTTTTAGAAAAAAAAATTATAATTTTTGAAAGACGTCGCAGCATAAACCATAAAATTCGGTGTATAACGCGCACCTATACTTTCAAGCAGCATTTTTTAATTTTTAGGTACATTCGCCGTACATCGCACTCCCCTCGTTTTACGAATGAACTTGAAATGTACGTGTGCAACGTTCTTTTGTTTTGAAGTCATTTATTCGTCATATTACCCCAGGTTTTTGAAAAAATAGTATACTCCTAGAACTATAATCCTTTAAGTTCAAAAGGAATACTATTCTTTTAAATAAACAGTATTCTACTCTATGGAGAAGCCTAGTTAATTTTATACTCATCTTCTTTTTTTTTATTATTGTTATAGCTACCGTTTCTATACAAGGCGTATAACGCGCACTCGTAAATTTCAATTTTACTTTGTGTGATAGAAGTGCGCATTAAACGCCGAATTTTACGGTACATATAATTAAGCCTGAACATTTAGTCCTAAGTTTAACAATTTACTTAGCATTACTGCGGCTACTACTTTATTATGCCTGTAGGGTTACATACTATACTATTTTCCAGTATTTCTAGTCCGAAGTAACTTAATAAAATGTTATATATATATATATATATACGCAAGCAAATTAAATTACAGAAATCGTTACCTTACTTTGTAATAACAGATATTCAACCTTTTAAGTTATATAAACAGCAACGTTTTAAAAAAACAATTAAATTTTAGAAATAGGTAGCATTTTAAAACAACCTTGAAACTAAGAAACATGTATTTCTTGCTTGCCAAAATTCTATTTAAGAATGATGTAAAAATACAAAATTTTCACTTTGGATGCAATCAACACTTAATATGGAACTTATTTTCATTCAGTCAGTCTACAAGAAATAAAAAATAAATTTATTTTCAATTGATACGAAGATATAAATAGCACTATTTTAATTACATTTCCTTAAAATTCTTTTCACAGATTTCCTCCAATACCCAGAAAAAATATTTCTAAAAAGAAGAGTAACTTTAATAACACGGATTTTCGAAACTAGGATACACCCAAATCATAAAAAAAGGCCTCTCTTGAAGAAACACCAGTTTCACAAATTCTCCCACGGGCAAGGAGTTGAGTAACAAAATCCAATAACTTTTTTTTAAGGTAATGTTGACCGGATTCACCTACTGCGCAATGATTACGTAATACACAAAAAAAAGAAAGGGGGAACCCTTCCTTACATCAGTAATAACACTGCCATATCAAAAAGCTAATAACCTGTACGTGACCAACGAAGAGGGAAAGAAAAAAAATATTTAAAGCTTCCAAGTAAGCAAGCCACTTGTGTGTGTTTTCAACCTACTGACCTGTAACTTCAGATTCAGAGTTAAATTCTGGAAGAGAAACTTTTGGTGTGAAAATCCATTTTATTCTTTAATCGTCGTCTGTTACCCAGGCACGGATCGGCAAAGGAAAAAAATAGTGAGCTGGTTTCACTGGTTTCTGAAGTAATTATCAAATGTTATTGTAATTTTTAAGTCCTTGTTGAGCAAATCAAATGAATTAATTATTTTTCTTTTATCTACTACAAAAAATATTAAAGTACATATACTATAAAATTTATATATATATATATAATTTTCAATAAAATCTCTACTAGAGAGACATAAATTATTTGAATAGAATCCTCGGAAACGTGATTTTGCTACAGCATATAAATGGATAATATTTATTATATTTAGTGTCACTTCGATTAGAAAACGTATATAAAATTGTTTTAAGAATATTATTATAATAAAAAATTGTTTAAGTACAATATTTTGACAAAAAATGAACATAAAATGACGTATTTTCAAAATGTTCTCCTTTTATGTGAAAAATGATTCTATGATAATGATACTTAACCTGTATATAGCTCAGACCTCCGTACAGAGGCTGAATTAGAATTTTTCAAATATATAACTTTGAAATGGATTTATTTATATTTTACTACAACAGAAGAGAGAAATTTTAAGAAAAAAACGCCGATAATTATTTCAATTGGTAGTAACTATGAAAATAATGTGAATTTTTCAAAAATTCTAGTTGAAACTCTCTGGAAAAGTCCTTACTTTATATAAGCAAAATATTATTATTATAGAAGCATTTTTTATAAAAGGAGAACGTTTTAAAGAAAAGTTATTCTAAGTTAATTTTTTGCCAAAATATTGTATTTAAATTTTTTTTTGTCAAAAGGTCATTAAAACAATTTTATACATGTATTCTAATCTAAGTGACACTAAATATCATGAAAATTATGCGCTTTTTTTAAATCACGATTCCGAACGTAGTCGGGTTCCTTAAGGTAGAATGTATAGTTTAACGGATCATAGTACACGATTCAATTGACAAAAAATCAAATCAAGTTTTTTTAGCCCAAGTTATTTTTTGCATATTTTTCTATAATCTCACAAAATTTGAAAGTACTAACTTAAAAAAGCCAAGAGTTATGATACCTTTTATTTTTGTTTTTATTCACATTCTGATGGCAAATAAAAACTTTAAACTGATTTATCTCAGAAAGAAAAAAAATAATTGTTTTGTCTTCATTTCAAATGCTGATGCTTTTTTTTTCTATTGAGCCAAATACTGTTATTTTTTTTCTAACTATTGCTATTAATACATGTAACGAAAATTTATGTGTATTTTTTAACGATGGCAACACTTATTTTTTGAGAAATAGTTGAATTAAGAATTTATACACTTTTTAAGGAATTTTCAACAAGCATTCATAAAAAATGCATTTTATAAATATCAATCATGTTATCACAAAACCCATACCAACTTTTGTTATACATACTTTTACGTATTTGTAAATCAAATCTTGTGTGTCTACGTCAATTATTGTAGGAGAAATAGAATTTCAAAATAATTTCATGCATTTTTAAATTTTTCTTTAAAAAACTAAATGGTTAGCTTTTTGTGGTATTTTGAGAACAAAAACTGTGCTTGTTTTACATAATGCATATACATTAGGGGCAATAAAAAATTTGTGAAAACCATTAAATCAAAGATTTCTTTTAAATCGCACCATGTACCCTTTGTTCTAGAAATTCAGTTGCAGGTGCATCTACCAGATGCTGAGTAACTTTGGTCAAAATAAGACTAGACGTCTTTCAAGATAATTCTTTTATTCTACTGAGGACGGCACATTAAAATACATAAAAAATAAACGTTCGGCAACCGCCGAGCGTCCAACCAGTACTCTGAATATATTCGTCAGCTCGCAGACTGACGTCACAAAACAACGCCGCCTAGCGGCACTTTTATTTCACTTCATTTTGCAACATCCTCCCCCCTTGAGACTCGCAAAGAGTCTCAAGCACATAACAAATTCTATTAAATAAATCCAGTCTCTTTGGTTTCTTCACACATCTCCCGGATGAAGTATATTTTTAAATATTACCTCATCGGGTGACAAAGTTTCAGATACAGTGGGAATTGATTCCTCCATACCCCTTTGAAGATTTTCATTTGAGCGTATCTCTAAAGGGTAGATACGCTGTATTGGTCGCAACATTTTTCCGTGTTGAGTTTTAAGTCTAACCGTTCGAATTTTGCCATCTCGCCCTGGAATTAATTCAATAATTTTGGCTAATGCCCAGAACAATCTTTTTTTGTTATCATCTCCAACTAAAACTACTTCTCCAATCTGAGGATCACGCGATTCCTTTTCATTATGTTTCTGTATAAGTTGACTAAGGTATTCATTCCTAAAGCGTTGGCGTAGATCTTTTAACAGCTTACTCCGATATTTTATTCTTTTGTTAAGGCTGTTCGAATTTAATTCTTCAATATCCTCAATGTTTGAGTTTTTATTACTGATAAGAAACATGCTAGGTGTAAGAGGAATAAATTCTTCCGGATTTTCTGACACATATGTTAATGGTCTACAATTTATAATGGATTCACAATCACAAAGCACAGTATACAATTCATCATATTTTAACACTGATCTACCCAAAGTACGCTTTAAAACAATTCTTTTACAGTGCGGACCAGCCTTTCCCACCAGCCTCCCCACCAAGCTGCAGTAGGTGGGATAAATTTCCATAATATTTTTGGAGTTCTAGTTTCTTCCACTATTTTGCTCCAATTCAATTTTGATAGATCATTAAAAGCGCCTCGAAAGTTAGTTCCGTTATCGCAATAGATTGTTCGTGGCCGACCACGCCTAGCAATAAAGCATCTAAGGGCCAAAAGAAAAGCATCAGAAGTTAGGGAATTAACAAGTTCAAGATGAATAGCACGGTATACCGCGCAAGTAAACAAAGTTATCCACACTTTTCTTCCATCTTTCAAAAATAAAGGCCCCGCCAAATCTATTCCTACAATTTCAAAAGGTGCACAGTCTGTTACTCGGTCTGGTGGTAAAGGCGTTGGTTCGCTTGACATGGATTTAACTTTAAAGCGTTTACAGGTTATACAATTATACAGAACATTTTTTATAGCTTTCCTAGCTCTAATTATCCAATATCTTTCTCTTAACAAGCATTGCATCATTTGAATTCCCGCGTGACAATTTTTCTTATGTACATCTCTAATTAATAGCTTAGTAAGTTCACATTTTTCTGGTAACAATATTGGGTACAAAAATGATCTTTCATCATCTCGATTAAGTATTTTAGTTTTCACCCGTAAAATACCTTCATCATCTATGTAAGTCTCAATATAATTTGAAGATTTCGCATCAGGAAGGTAATAGCTCTGAACTAAACGAATTAATTTCTTTTCAGAATTTTCAATTTCTGATTGTGAAAGTTCAGAATCCTTACATTTTCCATTCAACAAAGTACAATTATTCACAAACCTTAAAATCCATGAAAAAACTCTAATCATTTTATTATAATCAGATATAGCATACAAATGCCAAGGAGGTGCGTCTCTTGAGAGATCAATATTTACCACTTTTAATTTTTTCCTTTCCAATTCTACTTCCTCCGAATCGCCAGGAGTTTCTCCAAGAGGCCAATATTCAGGGCTTTCTCGCAACCACAAAGGTCCTTCCCACCACCTAGAGATAAGCATTTGCTGAGGAGAACAACCACGTGATAATAAGTCTGCAATGTTAAGATTTCCGGGTACATGCTTCCATAAATGACCTCGAGTTAGTTGCACGTTAAATCTGTCGAGAGCTGAAACGTCCGACGAATTTCTTTAACCCTATTTTCTACAAAAACGGACCAACTCCCTCTTTCCTTTATCCACCAAAGGGCTGTAGTAGAATCGGACCAAAATGTAATTCTTAAGTTCGGTAAATTAAGCGCATTGACAATAGAATTCGCAAGTCTAGAACCGATGCAACAAGCCATAAGCTCCAAACGAGGTATACTCAAAGGCTTTAGAGGGGCTACTCTGGCCTTGGCTCGAACGAGAGTTACCTTTACATCTGATTTAAACATTGATCTCAGAAAGACGCACGCTGCATACGCCTCCTTGGAAGCGTCAACAAAAACATGTAATTCAGAAGTGGAATTAATTATCATACATCTTGACAAAGTAACATCTTTCAATATATACAAATCTCTAAACCATTTTAAAAATACATTTACATCATTAGGAGACAATTCACTGTCCCAAGCAATTTTCATTTTCCACAAATGTTGTATTAATAGTTTCGGAAGCAATGTAGCTGGAGTTAATAAGCCAATAGGATCAAAAATTTTCTGCACAATTGCCAAAATTAATCTTTTTGTGATTTTTGTTTCACAGGTCAAAGTATCCATATCTGTGCAGCACTTCAAGGTATCAGTTTCTAAATTCCAAATTACTCCCAAAACGGAAGTATCTCCTGAGCTTCTATCAACATTTTTGCCAGCCACATTGCTTTCAAAACCACGCAGGTTGAAACATCCATTCAACATGATCAATTTCGCATGTTCAATGAAACGTCCCTGCTCGTCAGTATTAAACACACCAGATACACAATTGTCCACATAGAATGAACTTTTCAGTTTCTGAGCAACCTCTTCATGTTGAGGTTGACAATTTTTAAAAACAATATGCATAATAGATGCATTCAGCAGAAAAATTCTAGAAGAAACACCAAACACAACTCTGCAGTGCCTATACACGATCCGCCCTTCACTAGATGGGAAAAAAATCTAAGAAAATCTCTGTCTTTCGGTGCTACAGACAGCAATTTTAATTATTAAATAAAGCCTTCTCTATATCCGCACTAATACCGATTGGATACATTCTAAATCGATCGAGAATATCAGGTATTAGCTCTATCAAATTATCTTCCATTTAATAAACATTCATTTAAAGAAGGTTTCCAACGATTTTTTCGGAGGCCGAGGCGTCAAAAACGGGGCGAATTTTGGTCGTTTGACTATCTAATTTAATAACTGGCCTGTGAGCCAAATAATGGCATTCTTTATTCAATTCTAAATCTGGTACGCGTTCAATAATGTTCAATTTTTCCCAATCCTGAAATACCTTTTGATAATCCATAAAAAATTTCCCACATCCAAATCTATTTATCATTCCTTCATGTCGTTTCAGACCAATTCTTTATTACTTGGTAACTTCAATGAGTCATATTTCCAAGGGAGTTCTACTTCATACCTTCCATCAGGAAGAATTTTAATTCTGTTATTAAAATCATTTAAGCTAAGTTCAGTTTTCTGTTTTTCAATTTCAGTAGGACTGGAAATTCCTAAAACCTCAAGTTCCCAAAGTTTATTAACTGGTATGTTCATAGAATGCATCGATAATGTTGTTACAATATTATCCTTTACACATGAACCCTTTCCAAATACTGTCCAACCTAGTTTCGTTTCTACGGCAGTTAAGCCGGACTCTAATTCTACAGAATTCCCTGTTAATAATTTTCCTAAGACATCTGCACCGATTAAAAGATTGATTTCCGTTTCCTTTCGAAAAGAATCAGTAAATTTTATTTTCTTTCTTTTTTAATTCATTTAAGACCTGTTTATCTTCAATCTTCGGAATATATCCGCAAATCATTTTTTCAGAAAGAGCTTCAAAACTACAAGTATACGTCTTATTTAAATTACTAACCTCTACCGGAAATATATCATGTTTTTTTGGTTTTGTTTCACTCCCTCCAAAGAGTGCATGAATCACTGTTTCGCTTCTAAGCGGAAGTGCTTTTAGATGAGTTATTACATTTTCGCTAACGTAAGTACTTTGAGATCCACTATCAATCACAGCACGGATTAACTTTTCCTGACCTTGACACCGAATAATAACGCAAAGCGTTTGCAAAAATACAGTTTTGCTTTTACTGGAGTTAGAGAGAGAACTTTCCGATTTTGGAATAGATTTCGTTTTCATTTCTTTTTCAGAACACATTATTTCAAAGTGATGGTTATTACAATGAGAACAATTTAATTGATTTTTAATATTACAGAATTTACTTAAATGACCAGTTTTGAGACAAGAAAAGCATTCCCCTTTTTTAACAATAAATTTTGCTTAACAGCTATTGTCATTTTCTTTGCTGAGTAACATTTTTCACTTGGATGCGACTTATTACAAAAATTACAGTTTAAAATTCTCTTACCTGGGTTGTCCATATTTACTAAAGCTGCTGCTGTCGTCGTTTCTACCTTATTTATCTGTGTTGCATGATAATCCTTTTTTCGTGGATTCTGGTGGAGGGTGAGGCCGGTCCGTGCCAAAAGAACCATCTCCTCTCCTTTCACCTCTTGCCGAAGAAAGTTCATCAACTGTTCTAAAGAACGGGATCCCTCGGATTCTGTTTGATGATTTCTGCTTCTTTCCCAGGCGACCAACACTTCCTCAGGCAGGCAGCTCTCCACTAAGGGCGTCAGAAAATCTCCGTATTTATCTTGAGTCTTCCCCAAGCTCTCCAAGGATCTCAATTTACTTTCAAGTTCATCATAAAGTAAGGGTAAATCTGCCTTCGCTCTTCCGGTAGCAGCATTTTTCATAACCAAAGTTAACATGTCTCGAACGTAGATTTGTACTAATAAGTCTTCTCGTCCAAATCTTTCTTTCAGTTGATCTATCGCCTTTGGGTAATTTGCAGCAGTAGCAGGGAAACTTAGTACTAATCTCTCTGCTTTGGACCCTGGCTCCATCGATTGTAACAAATACTGCATTTTATCCTCTGCCGCAATTCCTCTATCTTCATGTATCTTTTGAAATTGGCTCCAAAAGGTCAAATACTCTTTCGCCTCTCCATTGAACTTTTTAGTTCGATTTTTGGGAGTTTAAATTTCCTTGATTCTTTATCGCTCGGAACAGTACACTGTTGCGACTTCAGTTCTATTTTCGTAGTAAGCTCCCAGAACTTTTCTCGGTAGATTTCAGCATCTTCCAAATCTTCAGCGAATAAATGCTCACCATCATCAGACAACAACAATGTTTCTGAAATCGCTTTCTGGCAAGAGTCCATTCTCGCAAATTTATCGTTGAATTGAATTTTCAAAACCGAAAGTGTCTCAAAATTGCAGAGTTCCTGTGCTAATTCAGATTCGATTTTCTTCAAACAATTAGAAAAAGCCGTCCTCAGTCCTTTTCGTTGTGCTTTTAAAGCATTTAAATTCATTTTCGATATCAAAAATTCAGAGTTCAACTAAAATATTCAAATCCAAAGTACTCGAGTCCTGTTGCGGACGCCACTATGTTCTAGAAATTCAGTTGCAGGTGCATCTACCAGATGCTGAGTAACTTTGGTCAAAATAAGACTAGACGTCTTTCAAGATAATTCTTTTATTCTACTGAGGACGGCACATTAAAATACATAAAAAATAAACGTTCGGCAACCGCCGAGCGTCCAACCAGTACTCTGAATATATTCGTCAGCTCGCAGACTGACGTCACAAAAACAACGCCGCCTAGCGGCACTTTTATTTCACTTCATTTTGCAACAAGGATCATTATATTTAAAAAACATAATTGCATTGACTTTCGATATGTTAATTATAATGGGCATTTTTAAAAAACAAATGAAAAATTATTATCTTATAAAATATTATCTTTTATAAAAAGCCGGGAAATTATATATAAACTGACAAATAAGTGAAGAAACAAGTAAAAATTTTTTAAAATTATATAAATTCTCTAAATCATTAAACCGTTTCACATGTAAATAATTATAATTTGAATAATATATAAGAAATAAATAACCATTATAGACATATGCATTAGATATTGTAAAACAAAAAGCAAACAACAACCAATAATGGATCCAATCTAAAGCAAAAATGATGAAAGATGCAAGCTCACAGTATTCAACAACACAAAAGTGAATTTTCATGCATTGAATAATTAGCATGGATATTAACAAATTATAAATATACATAAGTAGGTTATGTTGATATGTAAAAAAAGTTATTTTAAAAAGCTGCAGTTTGTCGAGAAGCAAAGCTTTTTCGATGAATTAGGGAGCTTGTATGTAATAACATACAGGTTAATAACTTTTTATTATTCAAAAAACGTTTTCAGTTATGAATGTATTTCCTATATAATTAGAAAGAATGTACGTAAATACAATAGATAAAGAAATAAATATATTTCGGTTACGCGTTTCTTATTTTCTTAGCCACCAAGGAGGCTACTGTTCTAGCTATCAGTGAATATAACCAGCTAATTATTTTTCAATTTTGTTTATGTTACTATTCGCACCTGTTTTCCTCAATAATAAATGAGATAAATTTATTTTCAATATTTTATTCAATCGAAGATTTTTAATAACTTTAAGGGCTACGCTACGCCACTGCAAGGCCTAATACTTCAAGCAATCATTCAACTCATTTAGTAGAAATGGGGCCATCGGTCGAGCTGGTTTGTGCCTAGGTTTCTGAGATTCAGAGTCGTGCACATTTATGTTTCAAATTACCGTTTGTATAAGTATTTGACATGCATGCTCTTTACTGTCTACTTTTAAAAATCACAGGTAGGGTCTACTTTTGCATAGGGGCTCAGGTCCTCAAAAAGTCTTAAAACATCCCTGTACATATCGTCCTTAAAATGAAGGGGAATAGGCCAAAATTCAGTAAAATGAGCCCAATCCATTTTTATGGCAGGGAAACATTTATTTTCTCTAGACAATCACAAACCGTCACGCACACACTAATAGAAGAGCAGAATTATATCCGAAAACTATTTTCCCTTCGTGCACCTCAGCTGTCTGGCAAATACTGATGCTTTTTTGGTTCTTTAATGAACGGTAAAATGACACACAACATTCTATTTACATATTATTAGACATTAAATCGCGCTCCGGGACCTCTCATACACACAGGCCATATTCTTTCCCTCATTTCTACCTAAGTTTCAGCTCTCGCGTTTTAGTTTTTTGTTACTCGTTGCCGTCGGAAGAGAGTATTTCTTACACACTGCTCCGCCTTCTAGCACACATATTACATCACTCTGGAGGTTTTGGCAATCTGGGTAAAAATGAAATATGAATTACATTAATCATTCAACGAGAGGCCTTATTTATAATATCCGTCATCGGTCCGTTATCGACTGCCCGAATGATGCTATTATTTAAAGTGAATTTCTGTTTATGTGTTAGGTTTGTATGAGTAACTTACTGGTGTATTTGCTATTCTTTTCGTATATGGTGCTGATATTTGGATAAAAGTAATGTACTGAAGACATGAGACTATTTTTCCCAAAGAAATCCTGAAATTCGTTCGGATTACTAATGCAATTAAAATTAAAAATTAGTAAGACTTAAAGAAAATATTAAATTGATAAAATTTATAGTAAATTTTCAAGATTCAAGTGATCACAATTAACATTAAATTTAAAAAGTTATTAAATATTGGTATTTTTACGTAATTATAATACAACACTAGAAAACAAGAATACTAAATTTACTACACTAAATTTTGTTACTCTATGTAATAAACCAATATTTTAAAACTATCATTTATTTACAATTTTTTTTTACATATTAGTATGGATTCAAAGAAAATAAAGGTTGCCGTTGAAGATGGGAAATTTAATGATTGTTGAGAAAAGATTATTTTTTCACTATGTATAATTCAAAATTAATGTGTTTAATTTGTAGAGACAGTCGCTGTATTTAAAGTATATATCGTTAGAAAGAAACTTGGGACAAAACATATTTTGAACATGTATATTTCAGTAAAGGAGTATAAATTGCATCCGAAGGTTCAGTAAATGATATTTTTTGGTTCATCATTACAACAACAACAAAAAAAACCCATCTACCATTGTCAAAGCAAATTACTCTGTCGGCTTGTTTAATGTTAAGTGAAAATTTCGTACGGTAAGCTGGAAAAAAACTATTTGGAGTCAGTTATAAAAAATGTTTTGTCAATAAAAGCATGATTCATTCCAAAGAAACATTAAATCTTTTAAATTTAAGACACAACTAGAGGAGAAAATATTTTCCAGACGATTGAAAAACGTTTGGCCAAAAATAGTTTAAATTTTGAGGCTCTTTCCGAATTAACATCAGATGAAGCACCTGATTTTGCAATGTAAAATTATATATTTATGTATATTCTAGATTGCAGAGGCACTAAAATCTTAATGATATTTTATTATTCACTATTTGATTCATTAGCAAAATCAATGCGCTTGTGTATAATGTGATCACGTTTCTCTGGCTTTGTACTGAAATTACGTGGACGCGCGATCACGCTGCTGTTGGTTAGTTTAATTTTCGCATCAGTTGAGAGCAGTTGTATTCATGTCAATAGTAGTTTTTATTAATTTTTCAGGTTTTTTTTCAAAAAATTGTGGTTTTTAACAATAAGAATTAAAATAAAATACAATGGTAAGTAGTAATGTAGTAGAGCCGTGGAATTGTGTAACTAGAAAAAATGAGCGAATGTAAAAAAAAATAGATAACGTTTTGACTTTAATTTTTTTAAATCAGTATCAGATCTATAAGGACAAGAGATAGTTTTTTTCTTTCCAAGTTATATCAAAATAATTGGCTAATTTTTTACCGTACCACTATCCACAACTCTAGTACTGCTTACCACTGTTTTCACATTATTATTATTTATTTATTTATTAATAGTAAAAAACTTTTCACATATTGTATTATAAGAATTAGAAATTGTTTTCATTTCTCAAGAAGTGTTATATTGATAATTACAAAAAGCACCATGTCAAGTTCTGATTCATCTGAAAGTAACTGGGATATAAAAAGTGATATTGAAGAGTCTAGTAATGAGACTTCGAAAGTGATAGTGGAAGTGACACTATCATCCCTAGTAAGAGATTAGGAGTTATTAGTGATAGCAGTAATGATGATGACCTCCGATGGCGATAATATCGATGAATTTTTACCCGTGGACACAATATTTTCGAACGAATCGAATAGTTTTCTGAAGTACCTGGTCCAAAACATACCCCTGCTTCTGATGCGAAACAAGTTGAACATTCCAATAATTTTTTTCTTTCGATTTTGCTCTTCACTACAGAGGCGATAGAAACGAATCGCTTTGCTGAGCGGTTTTTGGAATTCCAGAAGAACATTGAACCGACGTCCACGCACGAAATCTTGGGAACCGGTAACTACTGCAGAAATGAAAACATTTGTTGCAGTTCTAATAGAATTTACATTATAAAATGACCACCAATAAACTACTATAAGAGTACAGGTTCAAGAATCATTCCTGGTCTTGCAAAATGTTTGCTAAAGATTGGTTTCAATGGATTTTGAAGTTTTTCCACCTGGTAGACAATAACAGTTTAGTACCCTCAGGACACTCAGATTACGACCTGTGCGGTAAATTCAACTTCTTAAGAGGATTACGCGAATAAAATTTTTGCGAACAATATACGCCACACCGTCAGTTGAGTATAGACGAACCTTGAGTTGGTACTCATTGTCTCTCTATTGTAAAGCAGTATCTTCCTAACGAAAAACATCATAACGGGAGAATCAAGTGCTGGATAATTTGTGATTCTATTTCAAATTATTGCTTGGGATTTTTTTGTTATCAAGGTTCAAAATCAAGCGATGATAAAGATGAAATAGAAAAGAACGGTCTCGGTTATGTAATGGTTGAGAAATTGTTAACACTAGGAAATTACTTGAATAAAGGATATAATTTACTCATGGATAATTTTTTCACAAGCATTCACCTTGCAAAATCATTGGTGCAGAAAAAGACATTTCTTACTGGCGTCATTCGGAGAAAAAGAAAACAAATTCAAAATGAGGCAAAATTTGCACAGGTTGATGATCTAAAATATTTCAAAGGTAACAAAATACTTATGTGCTATGACAAAGACACAAAATCTTTAAAAAATCCCGTCATATTGATCTCCATCAATTGCTCTACAGGAAATATAACCATTACAAAGATGAAAGGAAATGTTCACTATATTCGTAAGTAAAGAAAAAACCAGTTAATCACAATTATAACGGGTTTATGAATGAAGTTAGGGAATACGATAAAATATTATACGTATCTCGATGAAAGACGAACTGTCAAATACTGGAAGAAAGTTGTTTTTAACATTTTAGTCAGAATAGTGCTAAACACTTATATAATATATTCGTAAAATTGTCTGGGTAAAAAAATTAACTAGACTGCAATTAATTTCGAATATTGTTGATTCAATAGAGGAGGAATGGATAACAAGCAAAAATACCGCAGAACTACCGATAAGTAATTTTTTTTTTTTTTTTTAGAAAAATTGCCTGGGTGAAACTTGCGACTGTGCGAGGTATGCAGTAAAAAAAGGAGTAATGGAATTAAACGATCTAACTTAAAAAAGAAATGAAAGAAAATGAAATTCGTGGAATTTGGGCTGCAAGATATTTTTGTAATAAGTGAGAATAAAAAGTATTTTTGTTGGTCAAAATTACTTGTTACATATTAATATTAGAGTTAATTATAACCCTTTTTATTATTTTCCAAAAAAATAACTACGCATTTCATTCTAGCATGTATAAGAAAATTCTTCAGCACTCAAATGGTTAAATAAAGATTTACAAAAATTAAGTAAAAGGTACGATTAACAAATATCTCATCAATTAAGACTCGATAGCTAATTATATTGAATCATAGTATAGGAATAAAATTGCGTTCATTTTGTATTTGTATTACATTTTTAAAAGTATATTTACCTAAAGTGGAACCCGCTGTAACGTTACGCAGTGGCGTAACGTGCACTTGGGGGGGCCTGGGGTTCTAAAGGGGCCCAAAGCCTGAGTGACGCAAGTGCCTACCCTTTGTAAAATTCAACATGGGGGCCCCAAACCTGACTTTGCAGGGGGCCCTAAAGTTCTCCGTTACCCACTGACGTTACGTATCATGAAGTGACCCGTAAAACCATTTAGGTTGTCCAGGCCTGGGGTAGATGTTGACCGTTACTCTTTGACCGTAGTCGTCGATTCTACAGTGTACGGTTGGTTGATAAGCATAGTATTTGGTAACTTTTCTGAGTTTCTCTCAAACTAAGCATACTTTCTTAGACATGTTTCTCTTGTTATTTTAATCTAAAACACGTATGAATAACTATATGAAATAAATAAAACTACATTGAAGGAAAAAATCAAATTAATAAGAACAAGTTTAATATAAATTTATATCTTTAGTTCAAACCTGTCTTTACAGAATGTATGTTAAGATCACCAGAGAGAAATTTTCTTAGTTAGCCACATACTAGAAGTAACAGTAATTTTAACTAATTTAATACAATTTTATAACTAAAATAGATGAATACACGAGGAAAAAATTTCAGGCAATTCCTACATGTTAATTTCGTACATAAAGTTATAACAATTCCCCTGGACAAAGTTCATTTTTTAATTTATATAACTTTTCTTGTTTTGATAAACTTTCAATTTTTATAATCCAATATATATATATATAGTTACTCCTTCTGAATCTAAGCTAACCATGGAACTCACCTAAAACTTTTAATTTTTTTCCGAAGCAAAGGAACCTGGAACCTAGCTCCAAATTTTGTACTAAAACATGATTCTAACTCAAAGACAATGGTATTTTTACGCAATTCTATAATAAACACTGCGAAATTATATTAAAATACTATATGTACTTGATAGTTAATAGCTGAATATTTATCATTTAGTATAAATCAAATTATTTTTTTAAAAATTGAAACAATGAAAAACGCAACCGAATATATATTTTGTGTTTTATATTTCCTTCTCAATAAGCATTATATTCTCATTTTACATTCTATTTATTAATTTAAAGTGAAATACATTTATTTTTAAGCTAACAAACTAATTGTAAAAAAATTTTATTCTCTCATTTTATTTATAATAAGCGATATCTCAATAGATTACCATTTCAATTGCACTTATTTCAAATATAATTACAGAAGTAATTTTAAAAAATCTACAAAAGAGATCGAATAAATGACCTAATAACTCAAATAATAACTGCAATACCTCATTTAAAAAAGTAAACTTCATATTCAATGGTATTTTTAATCACTAATCTTTAAATAAAGATTCAAAATACTGAAGAACTTTTTACAATTTATTTTTACAAATAGAACGATTTAAAACTGAAAATTTGTCAGAGTCTTTCAAATCTGATTAAAAGAAATCGAAATTCTGGAAAATACTTGTTTAGCTTTTCTATATAAAATATTAAAAAATGATTATTCTAAGTTATGAAGTTTTTATACAACTAAGATTGAAAACTAGTAGTTAATTTTTTGCATCATATAATTTATAAAAGTGAAAAAATAAAGCATTAAATCTCTTTTATAATGCGAATATTCAAAAGATACAACACACATTTGAAGTTAATTCATACACACTGATGCCAAAGAGATGAGTTTTATTTTTTATGAAAAATTTAGTTCAAATATATACATATAGCAGATAGATGTGTGTGTGTTGTTTAGGGGTAACATAACATAACTTTTTTCATAACTCACATAAATAAACCAAAATAATTCTCATCAGAGAATTTTGAATATATTCTGCACCATTTACAATACCGTTATTTAAAGAAAGGTGAAAGCTTACAGTATTTCTAAACAGCGATCTCGAAACTTTTTTGATCGCGTACTCTGCACATCGTATAATATATATATATATATATATATGTGTGTGTGTGTGTGTGTGTGTGTGTATCTTTGTGAATAAATTTGCATTTTGAATTTAAATTTAATGTGTGAGCAATGTGTAGCAGTTTCTTCTTGAACACACGTCCAAAAGGGTGTATTTTCCTCTCTTCACCTTCAAAAATGACCTAGTTTTCCATGTCCTCATGCACGTGCTCTTCTAAGCAGGTGCGCTGTTGTTTTTATTTCTAACGCCACCTGTCTGACGTAGCCAGAGTAAGGCCCACGAAATTCATCGTGGCAAGGGTCTAGAAGTACGTCTGTCGTTGGCCTGGGCTTTGAGCATCATTCAGGTGACAATACGAGTTAGCTCGGTGAAATTCCCCGAAGGGACGATAGATGGTGACACCACCTATCTCCGCCTCCACAATTTTGGCATGGAACTGAAGGAATGGGGATAATCTCCAGTCTCCTGCCCTCGTGATTCAGCCCACAAGTCTTTCGGACCCACTGATTTAACGAGCACGTACTCCGTGTGTACTCGGAGGGTATTTGGTGGCATCGGGCATCGAACCTAGGCCTTCCGCTCTGGAGTCCGATACTCTAACTACTAGGCTACCCACGGCCCTTATGATGTTGAGATTTCCAAACGCTAGTGAAACGAGACATAGTGATCAGTTAAAGAATCTCCTACTTACGCAACACACAATCACTCGTGAGCCTCTTACGCAACACACAATCACTTGTGAGCCTCTTACGCAACACACAATCACTCGTGAGCCTACTCGGTCTTGGCGTACTCCCAAATATCACTTGGTGTCCCCTTCCCGCCACAGGGGTCCATGTACCTCATTTTGGAGACCTCTGTTTTAAGAGATAAGTTTTAATGACAAGCCAATGATATTATTTATTCCACTATAAATAAGTGCAATAAAGTTACATTAAAATTAAACATCTCAAAAGGCAAACAAAATCTCATTTCTTGCACATGTTCTCGTATAGTTAAATATTTTGACTTTTATCAGCATAAATGTTTAAAATATAATGGTATCACTGTTTTCTAGATGATTTAAAGATCGTATGAATGTCCATTGCCTATCAATCAGACTTATTTTTTTCTCTTAAAAATCACATACGTAGGCTGTTCAATAAGTAATAAGACTAATTTTACTGCCGCAAAACCACTGATTGGAATGTTAATTTCTGTGGCATAAGAAAAGTTTGTTGCCTGTATTAAGAAAAGCTACCGATAGATTGCGTGTACAGACTCGTATTCCTGAGTATCACGTGATCGAACTGAAGCGTGTTTGTGAGCGCCTACGAGACGCACCCAGTTGTCGAAATGGAAGCAAAAATCAGCATCGGAGATCTTTGATATACGATACGATTAAAAACTGGAACTATAAAGCAACAATATCTGAAAACGATTTATCACAGTAGACGGAGATTGGTTGTATTACTGTGATACAACCATAAAAAACAACATCCATCTTCACCTACTCTCAAGAAAGCAAAAACTGTGAAATCAGCTGGTAAATTTATGACCATATTTTTTTTTATTTTGAGGGAATTGTATATCAACACGCTGTCAAAACCGGTACTACCGTAAGCGACTCGAACTACACGAATGTCCTGCAAACAATGGAACAGCACGTTAAAAGGAAACATCCATTGCTTCGAAATGGCTTCCTATTGCACCATGACAATGCCCAACAACATATTGCTCGTTGCTTACTGTATATTTCGCAGCAGAACAATGTAAAGATTTTACCACACCCTCCTTACAGTCTTGATCTCACTCCATGCGATTTCTGGCTGTTCCCTCGACTTAAGAAACCATTACGAGGCAAACGTTTTGCAAGTAACAAAGCATGTGTAAAGGCTACACTGTGAAGGCGGTTTAGAAACAACTCTCACAAAACGGACTTTTACATGTTTTCAAGAAGTGGACAGAAATTTGGGATAAATGCATTACGTACCACGCAAATTATTTTGAAAAAATACCATGTAAAGGATGACGATTAAAGGTATTCTAGGTTGTTTTTTTTTTTTACAATTTTAGTTTTATTACTTATTGAACAGCCCTCGTACATCTATGTAAAACGGACATTCAGAAAATCGCAAGACTAACTGCAGAATGAATAGAAACAAGTGTCACTATTTGTTAGCAATTCTTTTAAAAAGCCGTTCTAAATAATGTGAAGAAATTCAAAGATTCATAATGAAAAGACACATACAAATATTTAACACAGTAAAAGGTATCATTTCTAAATATAATTTCAAACATGAATGCCTTTCTGATTGATGAGATGCATTCATAAGTGAAAAAGTAATTATTTGGGTATTTTGTTCCAACTTGCCCTCAGGAGCTGAGCTCACTTTTCTAGCTAAGTAGGTTCCGATTATCCTCAAAGAACAAAGCTTGGTAGAGAGGAAATAAATACAATTTGAGGAACCAAAAAGGAGGATATACTCAGATCATTTCCTCCTAAAAGCGGTTTGGGGTAAGATTTTCCTTGTCGTGATTTTCCGTCCGACTTCTTTTTATTACATCGCTCTCGTTTTCATCCCGCGGAAGCTCTTGCCTGGTCACTTTCACTTAGTTCCGTTCCAGCTCATTTCTTCTAACGGTATAACAATCGGCCGGTCGGAACAGCCGATGATATGCAGGTAAGTTGTTTCTTTGTTTTGACACAATATGCGAGTTTTTCACTCCTTTTGTCTGTCCCTTTCTTATCGCATTGTTTCAAATCCATTTGCTTTGACCTTCATTTAGTCATTGTGCATTGAGATATTGATATATATATATATTTCAGGGTTTCAAATTTCACAGAATTAATTCAAAAAATTATCAACCAAAAGAAAGTACTTAACTACTCGTCTTTTAAGATCTCTGTTTCTCGTATCGTTGTAATTTTGCTTATCATTTCGTAATCTATTTGTAAAAGAAAACAAGTAATATTAAAACAAAATTAGAGTCAATTCTTACTTTGGCCAACAAAGAAAATTTTTTTATTTTAGTTACTTTTTATTACATAATTACAATTAATATAAATATGTATATGCTTATGATAAAATCACAATATTAGGTGGCAAAATAAAAAGCGATTTTCCTTTCTATATATGGTGATGAACTATTATTTTTGTGTTTGTTACTATTTATTCATTCATAAATACCATTCTCAAAAATTAGACCATCCCAGGTAGTATTCGAACCAACGACCCTTGGATTAGAAGTCCAAAGCGCGCTATCCATTGCGCTACAGAGACAAAACGAGCGATTTTTCGTATTATATATGGTGTTGGATTATTATTTTTGTTTGTTACTATTTATTCATTCATAAATACCATTCTCAAAAATTAGGCCATTCCAGGTAGTATTCGAACCAACGACCCTTGGATTAGAAGTCCAAAGCGCTATCCATTGCGCTACAGAGACAAAACGAGCGATTTTTCGTATTATATATGGTGTTGGATTATTATTTTTGCCTGTTACTATTTATTCATTAATTACATTTAAATAAATAATTAATGTTTGAAAAAACTGTAGTAACATCAGGTGTCACCCCCACTACAAGTTTTAAAAATGTGTTTGAACTTGAGTGGATGAATAAAAAGTATTTTATTAACGATTGAAAATTTGAACAATGTATATACTATATATAAGGAGAGTGTGAACTAATAATAGGAACTGAAAAAAAAAGGTTTAATCTTTGATGGATGTAAAAGTTTCTCAATGTTGTCAATTTATTTAACAAATTTAAGGCATGCCCATATTTTTTAATTAATGCCAGCACGGAAAAAAAGTTTATTCAAGTTTTAAATAAATCGCAAAATAATAATAAAAGGTTTTTAATGAAAATTGTAAAATTATTCACAGGAATTCCCCTTCGTCATTTATGTCCGTAAAATAGCATATTTCCTAATTTGCTTATATGTACCATATATATATTGTCATGTTTTAGTATTCGTATACATTCAGAAATGTATATATACATTCGTGATTAATGTATACATTTCTGAAAAAAAGTTGTTTTTGAAATATTATACAGCGTTTTTTAAATAAAAATCTCTAAAGAGTAATTTTTAACCACAGGGAGAAAAATCAATTTATCACGCATTCTAAAAGCAAAATATTTTTAAATAATCTTATAATTTTTTTCAAAATTTTAAATCAAATCGTCTTTCTGAATCATTTTAAAATAAATGAATTCTTTCTTTGTGTTTGGTACAGGATGCATGAGACATAACTTGAAAATAAATAAACCAGTAAAAATAGAATAGATGTTGACACAAGCTGAATTTATCGGGGCTCTTAAGTCCTCGAGTAAGCACAGTGGAAAATTAAGATAATGGCTCTCATTAGGCTTCGTGCTTGTCCATGGTTCAAAGGTACGAAGTTCGGCAAGCCCTTTTAAGTGCAACGTTAATTAACTATCATTTGTTTTAATCCAATAGATGACATAAATTACACTAGATCACGCTCTTAAAATTGTATCAAGTATATAATAGTTATTTGTGCCCATAATCCATTTATATGAATAATTCTTTATTTTTTTTAATTTCCAAAAAGAATTTATTTTACTATTCATAATTTGCGTGTGCATGGCTTTAAAGACAAAATATAGGATCGCTTTTAAAAGAGATTTAACGCTACACCTAAAATCCGGCGTATAATGCTCACTTTTAATAATAAAAAAAAAGATCGAAATTTACGGGTGGGCGTTATATGCCAGTTTAAAAATGATAGCTTCAAAAATAAGAAAAGAGATGAGCATAAAAAAACTTATTATTCTATATATATAGAAATATTGTTTATTTAAAAGAAATGACATTACTCATGTACTTAAAAGGTTGTATTAATTAAATATTGGTTTAACAGGAATATTCTGAGCAACGGTATTTTAATAAGCAGAAAAATGCATCTTTGTATGATAATGATGTTAAATATTTTTCACCCTTCCAAAAGCTAGTTTTAAATACATATTCTTGGTAAAGGATCCTACACTATATTGAAATCACATGATTAATAATGTTAATAATTTATGGTAAAACAAAAATGAGTATTATGGGTTTGAAATCAAGCACATCTAGAATTATAGTCTGTGACTAAAAAAACATAATTCGAGAAATTTTTAAATAAATAATAGCGTTTTAAGAATGTATAATATAAAAAAATTGTGTAGTTTTTTTTCCGTCATCCCTCTCAATTAGAAGTAGTTTCCATATCTTCACAAACAAAATAGTCTAAACAGTGTGTTTCATTTATAAATCTTTGTGATGAATACAAGGAAACATTGCTCATCAAGTTATTTAGATATTGTCAAACATTTATTTGCATTATTTCATTTTACGCGCATTACCACATTAAAAATTATTTGAATAAATATAAATAAAATACAATAATAAAGTATTATAATGAAAACCTTATTCTATAAAAGGTAGTAAGAAAGAATCTAGTTTTTGAAGATCACAATAAACATTACATAAAAAGGGCTCTTTATAATTATTTTCAAATATTTATTGATTGATTGTTCAAATAATTGTTTCGAGATTAGAGTTATTTACTAACATTTTTTTCTATCACGACGAATAATTACTTTTCAATGCATACTTCGTGCAAAATAGCCTAAATTATTTTTAGTTCTAGAGAAATTTTTCAAATTATATATCTCTCATTAACTCTAAACTTAGATACATTACTTATTCTTTAAACTTTCTGTATTCGGTGTAATTATCTCGTGTGTGTCTCTGAAGATTAATTATCTTTCTTGTTTGAATATCATCGGTGTTGGGGACACAGCATAGGAACAAAGCCAAAAACTTTTTATAGCTTTATGTCAAATTAATGACAATTTAAATTCTGCGATACATGTATATGAATCAGTAAGGTAAAGTAAAGTTATTATAAAAATTTATTGTGTGTGAGTGTGTGTGTGAATCTCTAAACATATTTTTATTATATTTAAACTTTAATGTGATTAAAAAAAAATTGCTATCACCTGAAGTTCAGATGTGCCTTTACATCAACTGATTTTAAACATCTAGAGAGAAAAAAATTATTTTTTAAAGGCAGTGATGTGTGTGTACAATTCACCGTTAATCAAAATCTCACCCAGCCCCACATATCACGCATTACAAGGTCTTATTTTTTTAGTATAAAAAAATACATTAGAAAATCAATTTAGGATCTTTCCCTTAGAGTTGTTACAATTATAAGGACTATATGAAGAACAATTTAATTTCATCGTCAAACTGGACAATTGCTTCTCTTTGGGAAAAAGGTGGGAGAAATAATTCAATATTTCGAACAATAAATATTTCGACAAATTCATTTCCACTTTTCCTCATCATTTTTACTAGCGCCACAGTAATAATAATTTTATAGCTGCATTCCATAAGTAATTTCGAGGGGGTTTTCTACGAAGAAAAAAAAGTGTGTGTAGTGAAATGTATAAATGGTTGAAAATCAATATACAACAAAGAGAAAACGAATACTTTCCAATAAAAGACAATACTTAAGATGTGTGTTTTCTATGTTTAGCAGTAATAAACAGACATTATCACTCCTCAACTACATGAGCTTAAAAATCAAAATCGAAATATTTTACCAGTGTCTTTCTTTCCCACTCATTCCCCGACTTTTGAAAAAATAGAGTTCAATTTATGATGAACGTTAAAAAAACTTAACTAGTCTTTCCAGTATGATGCTTTTACTCATTCGTAAGTTCAAAAATTGCATCTTATTTAGTTTGAATATTCTTCAGACATATTCTTAGAATATTCTTCAGTAAAATACAAAAACGTATATTAAGGTCTTGTGGTATAAGGTTATAAAGAATTTCAATAATCGAATATGATTTTAAAATAAATGTATGAAAATGACAGAATTTCTAAATAAAAGTACTAATCTGCAATTACTTTTTTTCAGTACTTGTGTAAATGCTATCATTGGAAATGACAAATTATGATATGTGTACGATAACAAATTCAAGTTTGATGTATCCTGCTCCTCTGAAGAAGTGCAGTGGAGTAGAAAATATTCCATGTCATAATCAACCAAGCCATCCACCTCATGTCATAATCAATATAGATGCAAATAATCCTGAAATCGAAGATTTCGATCACATTGATGAGCTTATTATGTACTTTGTGAGTTTTCTAAGACGCCTCAGATGGACTTATATTTCATCTAAGAAAAACAGCAAATTAGTTGATAAACTATAACCAGATTGCAAAAGTATGCTAAGATGTGTCAATGCCAAATTCGAAATGTAATGTATTTTCATCAGCTGTAAATACGCGGGGAGTGTAACTTTTTGTGTTCAATGTGTTAAATTAAAACATTAAAGTGAAGAAAAGAATTTTTCATATAATTATCAGGTTGATTTATTATACACAAAAATATTGTATTCATGATTAGCTAATATATATGTATATATATGGGGGGTATAGATAGGGTGTGTCGTATAAAGAAGCATTCTAAGCAAAAAAGAAGAATTAATACCCATCCAAGACTTTTATTTGGGAAGAGCTTTGAAAACGAAAAAGTGCGCATAAAATCTAAGTACTCTCAATGGTTTTAGCAGCAGTTACCAAAACTGAAAATTTAGCTCATATGTTGTGACGAATTACGAGTATTTATTGTTCTATACAACGATGTCTTTATAATGCGGAAGATATAAGTATTACTTATTGTAAACTAAGATGAATTATATCCTTTTATTTATTTTGTTGTATTTGTAACATTTATTTATTTTATTGAGAAAAGCATTTTTGAATATTTTCTTATTTTTACCCTACATTTTAATTTACTCTTTGGCCGCTTTTAAGATTAAGCATTTAATATCAATTGTGACAATAGTACTTTTTTTAAAACATTGAATTTTGGTTATTTTATGGTGGAACGGGAAGGAATGCATAACATTTCCTTTTTTACTAGTTTTTATACAATAAAAAAACTTTAAATACACATATTTGTATTTTTTATTTCATATACACAATACACCTATACATCAAGATGCAGAAGAAAAAAAAAGACCCAAATTTTTTTATATTGCTTTTTATAAGAAAATTTTTAAACAATAATTGATTTTAAAATAATAGAAAAACATTTTGATTTCTAATGAAAGCCTATACAATTCATTATGAAGATTTTTAATTGAGTATAAATATATATTTGAATTGGACAAATTTCTTTTTACGACAGTAAATAAAAAAGGAATTGAAAAGTACTTCGTAAATGCATATTGCGCACCATCAAGAGTTAAACATTTGATAGATTTGGTTGAAAGACATGTAATGAATTGCGACTAAAAATTTAACTCAGTAAATTTAAATAACCCTACACCAATATTTGGTATCGTTTTTTAATCTTTTCGAACAAATTAATATAAAAAATACGTTGCTGGCCATTAAAATTGCAACACCTTGAAGGAAAGCGAATAAAACTTAATTTATTATATGTATACAGCAAAGTAAGAGGAAAATATGATTAAATTTGTAGGCAATTAGGCGATATGCAAGGTCCAAAATTAGTACACACAGCTGCCGCTTTTAGTTTCTAAAAAGGCTCTAACCCGATTAGTTATTGAGTCGAAATGGAGTTGGATGACAGGAACGGGAAAATCATTCCATACAGCTTTAAGTCTGAGCCTCATTTCATCGATCATAGTAGTTGGAGAACAGTGTTCACCCAGTTTCTCAGTAACCCATGATCAAATGTTTTTAGTGGGTGAGAAAACCAGAGAATGTGCTTGCTAGGGCAGTAATTGAACAAAACTTCTGTGCCAAAATAGGTCAGGATGCAACGAGTAATATGCAGTCTTACGCTAAGTTGTGGAACGGATTTTTTGAAGAAAGGGCATAGCCATCGGTCTTAACATCTGAAAAATATAAAATTAGCGATTAACAATGACTAAATAGATTTTACTAAAATAGATTAGCAACGACGCGAATAAGAAATATTCGTGTCGTGTGTCCAAAAACTGTCAGTACTATCACACCAGGTATTGAGCCTGTATGACGATACTGAACGCAAGCAGGCCACGTACGTTCTTAATACTTTCAGACGTGGATATTTCCATCATGATGCTTCACGAAGAGCCGGTACTCGTCTTAAAGATAATGTAGTATTACTCATATACCCAGTTTAATCGTTGGGAGCGTGGTGTTGGCACACTTTTCTATGCGCTATGATGCAGCATCAAGAGAAGCCGCAATAATCGAGACAGTTTGGGAAGCTCTAGACGTCGTTGCACTGTCTGTGCGAATACTTGTGTTGCTAACAAGCCCATTTCCTGACTCAATGTCCGTGATGTGGCAAGGTCTATCAGACAACATATATGTCCTCTAAGGCAGTGATCCGCAACCCCCGGTCCGCGGATCAAATGGTGCCGGACCGCCTAAAGAACATTAAACTATTGCCAAACAATCAACGTGTCCTACCCTTAGCGGGCCGCGGTAAAATTATCAAACGTTGACCGGTCCGCAGCGATAAGATTGCGGAGCACTGCTCTAAGGCAATAGTGATGGAAAGACATTGAGATCCAGCAGAGAGTTCAGTATGACTCTCCTGAACCTACCGATTCCATATCTACATGTCAGTCGTTGGATTCTAACCAATGCGAGAAGCAATATCGTGAAATACTAAGCCGCACTCTCGATAGAACACGATCCTGTCACTGTCGATTTCTGATATGTGCTGATAGATGTTTCTCCTCATACAAAGTATAATAAGATCTTCTCAGAAGCAACCAACATTAAAATGCTGTTTCTAAGTGAGAAACCTGCTGGATAACTTACCTTTTATTTAGAGTTTGAGATGCGGTTTCTCCTACCTGAATCATTCGAATGCGCTTAAATGCTAATCATTTGTATATTCTAGTATCTTCTTTTCATTTTGACAATACATATCTTAATTGCGAATTTGACATTTGTATCATTCCTCCTTCATAGTGTTGAATTTTTAATGTCCAGAAGAGAATTTTTAATGTCCATTGTAGAAAAAGAATGGATCCAAAGAGTAAACTCATTGCGCATCAAGATATTAACATTTTATGATTACATGTACTATCTAGTATGCGGAATTTTGTACTGCTAAATACTTCTTCAATGAAGAAGTGAGATATTTGTTACGCATGTGTGTGTGTTATTATTTAGTCTTTAATTAATAAAACACTACATTTAAAATATCACTAATTATAATCTTTCTCAGTATATTTTCAAATAAAAACTTTTCGACCCTAACAAATATTTTGACAATACATATCTTAAATCCTTTTTCTTCTGTTCCAACCCCCATTTAAGCTAAAAATAACAGTTAAATCTTGTTACTTAAAAAAAAAATGTGTGCTCTCTTTAATTGCTAAATAAATCTATCTTTAATTGCTTGCAGTTGGCACAATTTTTTCCTACTTACTTGACAAATATCATTATATTTTGGACACTTCACACAATATCTTTATGAATTATAGCCGATGCTATAAATTATAGCCTATGTGTTATTCTGATGTATAAGCTATAATACTGTAAAGTTTCCTTAAAATCCATTCAGTTGTTTTTACGTGAAAGACGGCCAAACATCCTCACAAACTTTCGCATTTATAATATATATCTAAATATCGATGCTATTTTAAATATTGATCATAAATAATGAATTAGAAATATGCTTGTTTTTAAAATAATTATAGAAAGTTAAATTATAAGCAAGCATTATTCATTAAATATATTACAATAACAATATTATACTATATCAGTATCTTTAAGAACATCAAACACGCATTCAAATTGAAATTAAACAATGAATATCTCAAGTTTATTCAGAAACAAAAAAAATTGGTTCTTGCGTATCATAGCGACGTTGGCAACAATTAAAATTAATAATTCAGAGAAATCGCGGAACTGCGGTAAATAGTTGATATAAGCAGTGCTCCGCAAACCTTTTTATCGCTGCGGACCGGTCAACGTTTGATAATTTTACCGCGGCCCGCTGAGGGTAGGACACGTTGATTGTTTATATTTTAGATTGTTTTGATTTAACAATTTTATTTCGGTTACATTTAAATAAGCCTTCAGAATAAAATATAGTTACACCAAAAATGAATAAAAGTGATTTAACGTGGAATATAAAGTGATTTCCGTGGAAAGTTGCGCAAATCCGTGAGAAATGCACCACTTTAAATAAAATGGCTATAGTTTAATGTTCTTTAGGTAGCCCGGCACCATTTCATCCACGGACCGGTACCGGTCCGTGGACCGGGGGTTGTGGATCACTGGATAAATGGACAGTGGTGTACGGCAAAACCTCCTACAGCAGAGGTGACCAAACTGTTTTGGAAGAGTGCCACTAATCTGATCAAAAGAAATGACGCGTACCGCCTCCAATTTTTCCAAGAAAAAAATTTGTCAAGGTGTAACAAATTTTACTTATAGACTTATGGGATTTTTACGCAAATAAAACTTGTTTTTTTATGCAAGTCTAAGTTGTGGAAGGTTAAATATAATATAATAAACAAGACAAAAGTACAAATTTATAGATTTTATTGTTAATAAATTTTTTACAGTTTCCCATCAGTTAAGTTACGTATAAAATAAAAATGAGTGACTTGATACATTTAATTCTAAATAATTTTTATACAGTCACCACTGCTTAATATGGTTTTGAATTTGTAGTTTTTTTTTTACCAAGTCATCTGTATTACGGTTTGTTCTTGAAGAGGCAAACACAATTGTTTCGGGTGTATATTAGTTAATTTTGAGCAAAGCTTTGATTTTATGTATTATATTAGGTTGTCAAGTATGAAACACTGTAAAGTTCATGCTATTTATTTCAATTGCACATAACCTCATTTAGACGCCGTATTTTGGCATAATTTGTTTTTCGTGTGAAAGGTACATTTCCCCCTCTTTTTAAAGCATATTTCAGTTTGAAAAAAAATTAAAAGACCATCTTAAAATCTTAGTTTTTATTGTCATAACTTAATTATCTTGTGCACCAATAAAGTGTTTAAAATGGAGCAATATATCACGTCAACAGATCAGAACGATTATGTACTAAGAGTTCTGAAATAAATTCAGTGCAACTGAGCACCACAAAAAATGTGTGAAAGTTTAGGTCTCAATACTGTTTCTTGTGATGCAGTAAAAGTTTGGTTTAAAAAGTTTAAAGCTGGGAATTTCAACATTGAAATGAATCACGTTCTGGCTGTCCTATTGAGGTTAATTATGACTAGTTAAAGCAAATCATTGATCAATACAGAAATGTTTCAACACAAACTATTGCGTTAGAGTTTGGCGTTTGTCAAAAAATAATAATTAATGCTCTCAAACGCATACGTTTAAATTTAAACGCTGGGTGCCTCACGAATTGACTGGTGAAGACAAGAAAAAAGCAGCCTGTGTTTGGCTCTGCTCAGAGATAAAAAAAAAGAACATTCTAGGTAGAATTTTGACCTGAGATGAAAAATGGATGTACTACAAAAATACAAGCCGTGAAGGAGGCTGCTCAGCACCCGGAGAATCACTAGGTTTCGGTTGCAAGACGAACGCTAAATAACAAGATGGTGCTTCTCTATATCTGGTGGAACTATCTCTAAGGAGTACTTGAAAAGCGGGCAGACTATTAATAGTACAATATACAATGAAATGCTAATCGAAGTTAGCGACGCCATACGCGAAAAACGTAAAAAAAGAATTCAGAAGGAGAAGATCGTTTTCTTTCATCAAGATAACGCCCGGCCACATGTTAGTGCGATGACCAGCTGGACGCCCCACACCCTGGAGTGGGGTTTGATGCAATATTCACTATACAGGCCAGACATGGTGAATTCGGATTACTATCTGTTTTTACATTTGCAGCTGCATCTTGAGGGCACAATCTTCCATTCAAATGACAAAGTCATAAATGGGGTCAATCGCTTTCTGGACTCGTGCACGCCCCAGTTTTTCGTAGAGAGAATTGAAAAGTTGCCAAAACGCTAGCAGACCATTGTAGATTTAAATGGAGATCTTTATCCTCATTAGCGCTACTGATTTTGTATGTATTTATCATTTTACAAGATTTTTTTTGGTGGAAAACCTTTTACTCACTTAACGTAATATTATATTCATAGTAGAAAACATTTGTTCACACACAAACATACGTATGTTGATCCCAACGTACAGCAATATCGTGTAAATCTCAAAAACTGCTTGCTGGTACAAATTTCCAAAATTCAATATAATTTGAATCACTTGCAGTTAAAATGAGTCCCTGCTGAAAGAAGCCGCTTTTCAGTGTAGTATGGTGCTATGGGTCAAAAATTTTTGTTTGGATTTCAGGTGGGTGACAATTAATATCTTGCAGATAAATTGAATAAACATTTGTATAAAAAGATCAATATTTTTTTTATCTTGAAAATCATCAAACCTATAACTGAATGAATCTTGCAAAATGGATATTAAATTTTTAAATTTATCATAGCTAGGAGCATTATTAACTTCGTAAATAGAACCTGTAAAAACGTGAAATGTATTAACTTTTCTCTCCAAAATCGAGACAAAATGAAAAAAAAGCAAACATTTATTCACAAAAGAACATATATGACCAATTAGGATTTAAAAAAAATACAATCGTTTCCCTGTAATCTTAAATTTAAATTATTCAAATGTCCCGTATTGGTATGAAAAGCTAAATCCCACAGCCAATCTTTATTCTTGAGTAACAAGCCCTCACTGGGTAGTTCATTGTTTCTTTCCAGATATTTTAAAACACGATCCCTCAAATTTTAAAATCTCGTCATTGCACTTCTTTTGGAAAACCAGCAGCGCATATAATGAAGAACATTCTCTACAAGATAAAAAATTTTCTTTTGTAATTCATTTAAATATATTTACGAAGATGGACTCCAATCCAACTACTTAGACTAGGACCTGTCATTATCGTCACCTATTCTAAGGGTAAAAAGCAATGCCCTCCTTCTTCTCCTAAGAGAAAATTTCCTACCTCAACTACTTCAAACACACTCACATACACACACTAGCTGCGCAATGCAATACCTTCCCCCACGACTCTTTCAAAAGAAAGCGAAATTCAGTGCTAATGTATTTTATTCCTCAGAAAACACCCTGAAGTGTAAGTACCTGTTGTCCGAATTGTTGTTTTCAAGTATCAAATACTTGCTAACTTTGTAATAAACCACAACACTTGTACATGGCTCGTGACAGTCGGTCTTAAATTCGTTGCATTATAGAAAGTGAATGAAGTATAATACAGTTCGCAGCGATTAACTGGCAGTCTTGGCTTACGTGTGTCTGAAATACAAATTTTATAATGATCTTTATCATGATTAAAAATTTTTCATCAACATACGTATGTATAGCAAGTAAGAATATGTTTTTTTTCTTCTAAAATTATTGTATTCTAAATATAAATACTTTTAATTGTAACCCTGTACTAGGTCGACAGTTAAAAAAAAGATAAAGAAGCGATACTTATCCCAGACCATATCAAAGAGAATGGTTTGATAAATATAGCGTGATTGAAAAGTAAAAACGTCTGTGTGTAATTTGTAACAAAATGGTCACTTCACATACATGCAATGTAAGAATACATTTGCGAAGTTGCATTTAAATCTCGACTTCTCTATACGTAATAAAAGGAGAGAATATATTTTACATAAGAAAAAGCAATCCTTACCAAGCCAGTATATGTTTCTTTGTTTTTAGATTTTAAAGAACAAGACTTAATTACAAAGCAATTGAACAAGTTATAAATAAATCGCAATATACGATTAAAGATAAATTAATAAAATTAGAAAGAAACTTTTATCAGCAAATACTCGTACATAACAATTTAAAGTTTGTAGCAATACATTCGTGTTTGCTTTTTAGATGAGAATAATCATGTAAATCAGATAAAACATAATGAAAGAGCTAATCAAACTAATAACGTTGAAAAGAAAGTATACCAGTATTGTGATATTTTCAAAGAATTCAAAAAGGCATTTCAGGAAATGGATACTGACCAACAGAAAATCGTCTCAGTAACAACAGATGGTGCACCTAATACACTGCTGGCCACACAAAATTAAACACCAAGAAGGACCAGAGATATCACAGCGAAATTTATTTGGCAGGTAACATGTTGTACAAAGATCAAACGATTAAAATTACAGCCTCTTGTGACCTGTGGATGATGACAAAATCAGTAGTTAGTGTAGCCACCATTGTTGGCTATAACCACTGCCACACGCCTCGGAATAGAATCTAAGAGGCTTTGAATATATCCTTGGGGTACAGCAAATCATGTGGCTTCCAGATATTGTCAAAGTTAATCTGGTGTAGCAATGGGTGGTGTATCTCGGGCCAGTCTTTGTGCAAGCATGGACCACGCGCTTTCGATTGGCGATAGATCGGAAGAACAAACAGGTCAAGGAAGCAATTCAATCGAGTAAAGAAGAAATCTTGAACATTGCGTGCCCCGTGTGGTAACGTATTATGCTGTTGGAATATGACTGATGGGATGGGATGGAATGTATGGGAGGACCACGGGCTCCAACACCTCAGAGATGTAGTGCTGGCTGTTTAATATACCGGCAATGCGTAATAGAGGGGTGCGGCAATGAAATCCAATACTACCCCAAACCATGATAACGGGTGCAGAACCAGTGTGGCGATGCATAACGCAACAGTTCATCAGTCTCTCACCACGGTGTTTTCAAATTTGAATCCTACCATCGTGATGTTGCAGGTAGAAGCAGGATTCGTCAGTAAACACAATGTCGTTCCATTCCGTTGTCCATGTCCACCGTTCATTGCACCATTGGCTGCGCAAACGTCTGTGGTTTCCAGTCAAGGGTAAACGAAGTAACGAACGCCTTGCAGACATTCCACTCTGCTGCAAACGGCGTCAAATGGTATGAGCGAGCATAGAATGATGCGTAACAGTTTGAATCTGTTGTGCTATGGTTTTTGAAGTGGCTGCGCGATCCATCACTGCCATGCGCACATTCCGCCTATCATCACACGCAGTGGGGCAACGAGGTGGGCGTGATCGACCTTCTCGGCCCGTCGTTTCCTCCTGCATCTAGAGATGACAAATCCGCATCACAATTGCATGGTTTCGTCCAAAACGTTGACCGATTTATCTGAAGGATAATCCGCAATCCCCCTATAGGCTACTATTCTTCCTTGGTCAAAAGACGCTCGATTTCTTCCACAAGGCATAAATAAACAGCTTACGAAAAAAAACCCGCATGAAAAAATAATTGCCTTACTTCAAATCGCCAATTTGTTCTCCTCATATATAGCATTTGTGGGGGGCGCTACGGTCACCCGTGATGTGTGCCTGCGCTATAATGCTAATGATCTGCATATTTCATCACCGTCAACGCCTGATGTAAATTTCGCATGGTTTGCATGCTTCCTTCAGGGTGCTGCATTTTGAATGGCCAGATTGATTGGACATTGATTTCCTTCAAACTATCACACACTGTCTGACCGAATTTCATTTTATAAAGCATCAACAAACTATATGAGAAAAATAAAGTTTAAAAATACTTTCCGAAGTGATGTCAGCTGTAATAAAGGTCATTAACTTTATAAACGCGAGAGATCTTAAGCAACGAGAAAATTTACACAATCATTAGAAGAAAGTGTACGTCAATTTTTTTAAGATTATGACACACACAACAATGTTAGATGGGTCAGTTACGGTCAAGTTCTTAATCAGTTTGTTAATTTATTAGAAATAAAGCTCAATTTGAATGGGAGAAAAAAAACAATAGTTCTATATGAATTTCCATAAATCGATCAGATAATTTGATTTAATGTTTTTATTTATCCCACAGTATTTAAATGAACTTAATACAGGTCTTTAAGGAAATGGTTTAAGGTATCCGACTACGTTCGGAATTATGATTTTGCAAAAGCGTATAAATGGATAACATTTATGATATTCAGTGTCACTTAAATTAGAAAGTGTATATAAAATTGTTTTAAGAATAGTATTACAATAAAAAATTTATATTACAATATTTTGACAAAAAAAAGGAACATAGAATGACCATTTTTCCAAAATATTCTCCTTTTGTGAAAAATGCTTCTATTATAATAATATTTTGCATGAATATAGCTCAGACCTCTGTACAGAGAGTCATTTAGAATTTTTGGAATATATAACTTAGAAGTGGGTTTATTTATGTTTTACGACAACAGAGGGGAGAAATTTTAAGAAAAAAACGCCGATGATTATTTCAAATGGTTGTAACTCTAAAAATAATGTGAATTTTTCAAAACTCATAGTTGAACCTCTGTACAGAGGTCTGAGCTGTATACAGGCGAAATATTATTATAATAGAAGCATTTTTCACAAAAGGAGCACATTTTGAAAAAAGGTTATTCTATAGAATAACCCAATAGTTTTCAATCTAAGATGATGGTCTCGCAATAAGAACTCAACATGAAAATAGTTTAAAAGAATGGCTTATTCCTGACAAAAGAGGAATTACATTATGAAGCAAAAATGTAAGTACTTTTTTGTAGAAAACCAATTAGAAAAATATGGGTGCCAGGATTTAAAAAAAAACAGAACACAAGGTATTTAGAAATGCCAGGAAAAACTATGGAAATTGGAATGTGGGGAAAATAGAAAAATAATAACTGCATTTAAAAGCGTGGGGTGCTTGATATCAATTGCTATAATTTCTTAATAGTTCTATTCTGTAATACAAAGTTAGTGTAAAAATGTAGTACAAGGGTCCCCCACCCTTTTACCTCAATGACATTAATTTTCTCGTTAATCATTTTGTTCTAAGAAAGTAAGTGCTGTAAGTGCCATCTCATTCTGGCTTGGCGCGGGTTCAGTCCTAGGAGAGCCCACACCCTTGGCAACAAACCAAAAAGCGCCAAGCCAGAATGAGATGGCGGCAAGTGAATATAGCGGGACAAGGTGGATCGTAATGAAAATATATGTAAACAATACAAAAATTAATCAAACGTATTTAAGATGAAAAAAAACAGCACTTACTTTCTTACTGCTGATCTTTTCCGAGTGGAGGCTACAGCATGACAGCGGATTTTAACAAAAGCCTTGAAGGCCTCATTGTTAAGAGAATCATGGGAGTGCGGCCATAAATATTCTGCGAGGTAATGGTCGAACATACCCATTCAAAAATCTCCATCCAAAACAGCACTCTTTCGTTCGTATAATCCCATTCGCTCATTACATTTAGAACATTCATAATTCAAAGCAATCAATCCTTCCTTCATACACCATTCAATCAATTTTTTCTTACATTTCGCATTCAACAAAGTACAAAATTCAAAGGTATATCCACTCACATACGTGCCATACTTCCAGCCCGGGGCCCAACAAAATGACACAATTCGATATGCCCGCTGACCAAATACAAAAATTCCAGAAATAGTTAGGTTTACCATACATAATGTATCAAAAAGTAGAGTTACCAAGATGGTGCAATTATCACCAACCAAAATAATTTGCTCCAAGGGTGTGGGCTCTCCTAGGACTGAACCCATTCTTATATTAAGATTTACTTTTTAGTACGATTAACTATAAAAGCATTTTTTTAAAACTATGGTGTTTCATGTATGTCAGACTGAACAGATTTCAGTACTTTATCAAAACAATCGCCAACTCTATTAATAATTCACTGAATTGACAACTCCCCCCAATTGGTACTTACGTCTTATTGGCGACATTATATGAAATGAAGCACCTAGTTGCCAATTTTCAGTGTGTGTGTCATCGGGGTTGCCAACTTGGTGAGTTATTAATAGAGTTGGCAATATTGATGCGATATTTCATAAGTACCCCCCAATTTCCTGTGTTGTATACGCTGAATTGGCAACCAGGTGCTTCGTTTCATATAACGTTGCCAATAGGTTGCAATAATATATAAGTAGGGGAAACCTGTGTACCTAGGGCCATATTTTTTCAATGCACAAAAACAGAGCTCCTGGCCTGTTTAAAAATGTGAAACTAATATGCACTCATCATTATACTATCATCCAATTGTAAATATAAGAACTTAAAATATTAAATTCTGTGAAATAAAAGGTTTTAAAAAAATTCACAAATGGCCCTAGGTACAATATCATTGTACGTAGGGCCTTTCCCTGAAAGTTTGTTTTCTATTGATTACAGAGTGAAACCTAACATACACACATGAATTTAATAAAAGAGAGAAACAATATCAGCTAATACATTGATTTATCATGTAACCATTTAAATTGCAATGTGCCAAATTATTAATGAATTGCACGTATTTTGATCCAACATTTATTTTTAAAAACTGGTTCCAAAAGTGAGCTGCATACATTGTCGTTCTGAAGCATCAACAGATTATGGTTTAGACAGTTTGAACAGAATATTTCTGTTGCCAGTTTTATAAGTTTCTTCTTTATTATAAAGAAACTTATTTGAACGTGCAATATTCTTCAGAAACTTAACACTCTTGTGTTCTTTTTAACATCTATTACTTCTGCCATATAAAAATGTTTAGTTTTTTTGCCTTGTATTTTTGTTAAACAAAAGTCCCCCCTTTTCAATACTATCAGTTACTGTAGAATTTGCATCATCAGTGGAATGTGAGAATCTTCAATATCTGATAATTCTTATATTATCTGCATTAGGTTTTGACCATTTTATTCAGTCAGGATTTCTAGGTATCTAAAAAGTTAGGAATTTATAATTGCTCATTAAGAGAAAAATTTAATTGAAATATCATAAAATCTGATTTAGAATTTTATTATTTTTATAACTATAAAAAATTGGGGGTTTTTTGTTAATTAAATGCATTCTTATGTTTGTATAAATAAAATAATCCTGAAAAATAACAATAATGGTAGCTAAGATATTTTTTTTATAAATCAAGCATGTTGAAAGTTTCAGAACAAAATATACACTCCTCTCATTTTAATAACATCCAATAATAATAAAAAACTTGACTAAATCAAAATGGTTCAGATAATTAAGACCATTTTCCTCTTTTTTATCATGAAAACTGTTTCAATAAAATAATAACATAAAGAATATTAATTGCAATTGTACCTAGGTACAAGGCAACTATGTGGCCCCAGGTACAAGACTAGGTAATTTTATACAAAATGTCTTCTGCAGAAAATCCACATGGAGAGAGGATTTATTTAAAATCTTATTTAGTACTTAATGCTACAAACAAAATTATGTACAAGAAAAAAAATTCAAAGAAAATTTTTGACTTACTTTGTACAACAATAAAAAGAGATGAGCTACAGAACTTTACTTCGGACTATTAAAGCATGTTTTACATTTATAACTAACCACAACTTTCTTTTGAAAAATTTCAAAATGAATGCCAAAGTAGGAATTGGTGTTCCAACTCACCCAACTGAGTAATAAAACTTAGAACTAGGTATTCAAATAAAAATGGGGTGGCCCTAGGTACACAGGTCTTCCTTACTCAGATTTCCTATGTTTTTTACTTGTATGTAACATGCTTTCATACAAGAGTTTTTGTACCAAAGGTGTATTAATTTTTTGGTACTTACATATTATCGCAACTTTATTGTCCAGATTATATGAAATTAAATACGTGGTTGTGTCAATTAAGCATGTACAACACGTGGAGGATCAGGGTCGCTAACTTGATGAAGTATTCTGAACGTTGGCATTGTTGCAATAATATGCAAGTACCTAAATTTTCTCTACCTTCCTTTAGGACCAGTTGATTTTCTCTGTTAAGCCTAAGTCCATTTCAAAATTCATGTAAAATCCTTGCTCTAATAAAATATCCCAAAAAATTTATATGGTTCATAATCATTCTAAATTCCATAAGTTCTAGATCACACAGGCATGATCACGGGACTTAGAAAAGGGAAGATTTTCAGATGAAGAAATTCTCTTCATGGTTATGAGAAAAAATGAAATGTATAACAGCAAGTATGATTCCTCTACTGAAATCGATTCTAATTTAGAAGAGGGAGACACTGTTGAAAATAAATGCTTTATATAGAGAGAAACAAAAACATTTGGGAAGAACGTAATTTTAAAGGAGACAACTGGTACACATCTTATCCACTTTCAGATGAACTTTTGAAGAAAAAAAAAATATTGCTGGAACAATAAGAGAAAATAAAGAAATTCCAAAATTTTTTTAAATTTAAAAAACAAAGTTTACTCCTATATGTTTAGTTTTAATAAGATAAAGGTTTTTTTAAAAACTAAGATCCCGTGAAATCATCGCACTCAATCACGACTAGATTAAAGGAGTGTATAAACAATGTGCTGAATGCCCTTATAAAAAGAATAGAAAAACTAAATTTAAGAGTGAAAAATGTAATAAACATAATGTATTTCCTACTTTTTCTTTCTTTTTTATACAAATTTTATGGTACAATCAGAACCTAAACATCCTTGGGGGTGTGAGATACCCTGCGCAAGAACTTTAGGCCATTTTTTCGCATGAGTGATGCAGGGTTATAAGATAAATCAGTACTTACATACATGGCAATAATTGTTGGCAATACCAATTTCGCATGTGTCATATGCGCTGAATTGCCAATCATATGCTTCATTTCATATAATGTCGCCAAAAGGTTGTGATAATATGTAAGTACTGATAAATCCAATTTAAACAATGTCGAGATCAATTATTAATAAAACAAAATAGTCGTTAAATATTATTAATCAAGAACATTTAATATTTATATGTAATGTCTAAAAATAAAAGCATTCTTGAAATATAGATTACATTCAATTTTACTAACTAATTTTGCTCATTCTGTAATTTCTGTTCAGTAAATTTTGATTCTTTCAATATTTGAAAATGAGAGTGAAAGGAATCATAAAGTATATTGAAATTGTTGAAGCTCTTTAAATAATTTTTTATGAGAACTTTTAATGCATTTTCCATAAATTTACTAATAAGCTAAAAAGGTTCTTTAAAACTTACAAGAAATTAAACTCTAAAAATTATAGTTTAAAAAATAAAAAACACTTTTATAGTTAATCGAACTAAAAAGGAAAAAATAATTCTTAATATAAGAATAAAATGATTAGCGAGACAATGTCATTGTGATAAAAATGTGGGGTGCTCAATATCAATTGTTATAATTTCTTACTAGTTCTATTCTGAAATGCCGAGTTAGTGTAAAAATGTAGAACAAAAACACCCCACGCTTTTACCACAATGACATTAATATATATTTTCTCGTTAATCATTTTATTCTTACATTATGCATTATTTTTTACTTTTTAGTTTAACTATAAAAGTGTGTTTTTTGGTTTTTTTAAACTATAATTTATTTTTCATTTTTTTAGTTCGATCTACAATAAAAGCATGCTTTTTTAATTTTTTAAACTATCATTTATTTATTTCCATTTTCAAAGAAAGTGGGCAATTGTTTATATTATAATAAGAAATTACTGACATGAGTGTTTTCGCTTTAGAGTTGTAACAATCTTTCAGTCACCAAATCTGGAAATGGGAAATTGTTAATCGTCATGATCCTTATCAGGACAATGGAACAAAATTATTCTATTGTCATCAGTCCTTGAAAAGTGTGCAAAATTTCGAATTAATCAGACCTTTTAGAGTGGGTAAAAATATAGTTCAAAGATTCTGTTACATACAGGTGAAGCTTATAAAAGAGTCTAAAAAGATTACTAATTGAAAACGAAAATTTATTTTGTAAACTTGCCTTTTTCAAACCATGCAAGGCATTTTCGAGTTCAATATGAAAGTAAAGTTAAAATTATTAAGATGATCAACCATTCTCCTTTTATTGATCCTGTCCTTCCTCGAAAAGTGTCCTCCTTTTTTCAATATTTTAAAACAGATCTGTTAATCTCTGTATTCAGAGATGAACCAAACATGTTTCCAATATGTCGAGTAATAGTCTGAAACAAATATCACAGGAAATAACAGTTTTCAATGGTGTTTTTGGACTTTATCACAAGTAAATTGGGCAGATATAGAAAACTGTATTGATTTTTTTATCAAAAGAAATGCCTGATATTAAAATCATTGACAATGGCCAGTTTGCAGACTGAATGTATATTTAAATTATAATAAAACTGAAACAATTGGAAAATCAACATGCTGAAATTGATAAGATGGATTGAAATACTTAACCATTTCAAAAATAAGCACATCACATAAGAAAATTTAGTTATTCTTTTTTAATTTACATTATACTGCCCTGGAACTAATGCACCAGTTGAGTCTTTTCAGTTCGTAATTTATGGACAAGTCAGAAATCAAGATTGAATGTTGATATTTTTAGTTGCAGTACTTATAGTAAAGATGAAAGGTAATTTTTTTTTTTTGCTCCGAAATTTCCGATAAATTATAAAATATAATGAGAAACGAAACAATGCATTTTTGTTTGAATTAATAAAATGTTTCACACATTTACGTTGAAACTTTTTCTTAAATTTTTCGTTCTCCTTTTCATTTTAAAAAATCTGGTCACCTTAAAAGTATTCCAAAGTAACACAATTATTTGCCTGAATAATTTAAACAAAATGACTTATTATGAATCAAGTAAATTATATTACATTTATAACAGTAATCCGCCAAAATAAGGTGAATATTTATCCCATTAAATTTTTCGTTCAAAGGCAGTTACTTAAGAAATACAAATGAGTACATTTAAATCGAAAATCAAAACAATCTTGTACTCATGTGTTCTTCCGCGGGTAGCGTGGTAGATACAAAAAATAGTTCGGAAGATTTATGAGAATTAAATTTGTTGTTAAGCCCCAATTATCAAAATATGTAGCCGATATATTAAAAGAGTTTCTGCAATCCTGAATATCATTTTTAATTTTTCCGAAAGCATTAATTAGCATTTTTGGGGATTTTGAGTACATATAAGGAATCAAATTCAATCAAGGCATGCGGTCAAATCTGATGCAAACATTCTAATTTCAAAATGAGTATGTTTACGTACTCATTTTTTAGTAAATCTTTTTTCTCCGAGTAAGTTAATTTTTTGCCGAAATATTGTATTTAAGTAATTTTTTTGTAAAAATGTCCTTAAAACAATTTTAAACATGCATTCTAATTTAAGTGACATTAAATACACTCAGGAACATTGAAAATAGCGACCCAAGAAGAAAGCATCGGATTGAAAAGAAATTTAATACACATAATGACACAGATGAGAGATTCACTTAAACTCAAAAACAAGACAATTAAACGAATACAGGGTGTGCAACGACACAAATACTGGGCAACTTCAACAACGCGTTGGACCACCTCCAGCTGCAATACATGCCGCCACACGGTCTGGCATTGAGTTGATTTAGACACCTTATGTTGTCTTGAGGCAGATAGGCCCACAAATCTTGAACATCCAACTCTAAATCATGTACAGAGTGACACGATGGTATCTGCCGTTTCAGCTGATCCCACACGTGCTCTACAGGGGACAAATCGGGGGAGCGGGCCGGCCATGCAAGAGTCTGAAAATGACGTAGGAAGTCTTGAGCAACTCTTGCTGTATGCGGACGAGCATTATCTTGATGGAAAATTGCCCCTGGGAGACCATTTAGGAAAGGTCCTACATGGGGTCGAAGAATATCATCAATGTAACGTTGGCCCGTTAAGGTTCTACGCATCATAATTAAAGGAGACCGGCTATCATAGACTATGGCCCCCCAGGCCATTACACCAGCTGTGCGGGCAGTGTGACGTAGAACAGTGTGGGGAGAATTGTACCGCTCACCAGGGCGCCTCCACACCCGTACACGGTTATCATCTGTCCCCAAAACAAATCGGGATTCATCACTAAACACAACCATTTGCCAATCTGTGACATTCCACATTGATCTGGTTTGGCATCACTGTAGACGCAGTTGCCGATGTTCCGGTGTTAAAGGGAGTGCACGGAAAGGGCGCTTGGATTTAAAATTTGTTTCTGCAAGGTGTCTGGAAATTGTTTGTGGAACAATTGCTACGCGTACGTCTGCTCGTATCGTTGAACGAGTCACTGTGAGGTCCACAAGTGCTTGCCGCACGATCCTTCGATCCTCTCTCCTCGTGGGCTTCCTGGTCGCTCCAGACCCGGTTTTCCACGCGTGGGTAGCTTCTAGTGTCCACTGCTCCCAACAATGTCTAACGGCACACTCCGAAAGATCCACCTGGCCAGCAACACGGCGCGTCGACCAGCCTGCAGTTTTCATCCCGATGATCAGGGCTCTCTCAAACTCGCTTAACTCTGAGAAATGTCTTCTAGCACGTTTACCTGGCATGTTTCGCTCTCCAACATCTTCCTACAATCGGCGGGTATTCGTCACGTTTATAAATCTTCGAATTTGTGCTGGCTTATATAGCACCCGCTTCCTGATTGTAGCGCCACCTCGGCGTGTAAAAACGTGCGTATTGGCACAAAACTTGGATCATTTGCGTATTACATTACGGTGTACTTATTTGCAAAGTTTCGCGATTGTACTTAGCTTCCTTCTTGGGTCGCTATTTTCAATGTTCCTGAGTGTATCATGAAAATTATCCATTTATGCGCCTTTTTAAAATCACGATTCCGAACGTAGTCGAATACCTTAATTATATTGATGATTTATGAAAATATTTTCGAGAATCTCTTGACATTTACACCAAAAGTTTGGAAACGAACACCGTGAATGAGTGAATACCAACGTCGCACTGTTCAGCTACACGAGGGTTTTTGGCGACGGACCACGTAATTTTGAACCATAGTCAAGTGACGTGGACGACACCTGAGCTGACACCCCTTCTCCTAACTACCACACCACACCACACCAACGGGAGGACGTTTCAGCTCTCGACAGATTTAACGTGCATCGCTGCCCTACACGGTGGGTCTTTAGTGGTTCTGAGCTCGAACTTATGACATGCGTACCATGATCCGATATCTTGACCACTAGGCTACCGCAGACCCACGAACACCGTGAAACATTTTCCTCAAGTAGGAAAACATTTTGAAAATATGCTTGACATTCAAGAAATGCAATTAAAAATATTTAATCACTAAACAAGCAACATTATACAGACAGTTTACTTCGCCAGGACTCGAAACAATTCTTATTTTAAAATAACGATAATAACAAAATAACGAGATGTTTTGCTTTTTTTTTCTAAAGTGAGTCAATTTCGATGCCTTTTTACGGACAAAATGTTCCAACTGTCCCGTTTCCCTTTTTCATCGTTATGATCAATCGAATTTACGTCCCGAAAGAGAGCACGCTTTGTTCTCTTAAAACCGGTAAATTTAAAAATGGGATTTTTAAATCTATTTGTTAGTTCTGTTAATGAACAGCGCCCTCTAGCTGCTTGTAAAAAAAAAAACGTCAAGTGTGTGTGTAACAATAACTCCGAGAGGTAGTGTACGGAGTAGAGAAATTAGAGATCACAGTCCACTACTAGTGTTGTTTATTGTGTTGAGACAAAACATGGTCAGTACGAGCTAAAGGAAAACGATCTAATGGATATGTGTATTTGTGAAACCGTTGGATTATCAAAATTCACAGAGAAATAAGTGATGGCCAAAGTGTGAATAGAGACCGATTGCGAAACCGAAACTTTAGCGAGCCGCGTGAAACAGCGATCTGAGGAGGTAGGTGCAATTAATTGATCCTTCTATTAGTGGCCTTAATTCATAAATATGTCTTTAAATAAATTAAGGAAAGACGAGTTAAAAATCGTTGCGGAAGAGTTAAATTTAACTGTAACAGAAGGAGCAAAAATCGCTGGCTTAAAAAGCTTAATTGTAAATAGTGACGTTTACAAAAATGATAAAGAGTTAGTTCAATCTGCAATCGATTATCCTTTGGCGGAAATTAAAAATAAGAGATTGGATAGTGAAACTAAATTAGAATTTGAACGAATTAAATTAGCGCAATTGCAAAAACAATTAGAGCTTGCAAATATCCAGAAGAATTTAATTCAAAATTCCGATATTTGAAATCCGAGTGTTTTTGAAACTGCCGCCAATATTAATGTTGAGACTTTGTTAAAGTCCGTGAAAACTTTAACAATACCCGTACCTTCAAGAGTGGAGTCATATAATTTATTTTTCCAGTCGCTCGAAAAAGCATTCAAAATAAAAGAGGTTCCCGAACAATTTAAAGGCGAAATTCTTCTAAATATTCTAGGTGAAAGAGTTAATAATTTACTAGTTCATGTTTCTGAAGAAGAATTAAATAATTATAGTAAGCTTAAAGATGTAGTATTAAAAGAATTTTCTCCCACACCACAAGAATGCTATAATAGATTTCAGAAAGCGCAAAAAATAAGTTCAGAGAGTTATGTACAATTTGCATCACGATTATGCGCGACATTTGAGTATTATTGTCAGCTGCGCAATGTGAATGATTTTAAATCATTGTGTGAGTTAATTGTATCGGATAAAATAATGAACACACTCGATAGAGAATTAAGGTCTTACATGAGCATAAAACAGGGAGAGAAATATTTTAAACCACAAGAGTTAGGACGTGAGTGCGATATATATTTGTCATCGAAAGGCAAAATTAAAAATGAGATGTTTTCTAAGCCCTTTTGTGAAAATGTCAAGCGTTTTAGTTATAATAAACAAAACAAATTTAATGCTAAAATACCGCGAGATGCATCGAATGTATTTTTTTCTGAGTTAAAAAATGATAAATGTGTATTGTGTAAAAATAATGAAGTTCATGCTTTTGCAATTTTGTCCACAATTTAAAATGTTTTCTGTAAACGAAAGAGTAGATTTTGTTAAAATTAATAGACTTTGTTTTAAATGTTTTTCACCTCAATGCAGCGTTAGAAGATGCCGATCAAAAAATTGTTTCTGCTCTAAACCGCATAATAAACTATTACATTACCCCAGAGAAATGAAAAAGAATTCTTTCTTCCCCCTGGAGACGATGACAGAGGTTAATCAGGATGAACCACAATTCGCCTTGAGTGTAAATGCTGAATCTTTCGTTCCGAAAGTAGACAAAACACAAATCGTGGCGACGGCATGTTTTAAAAACAAATGCCTTTTGAGTACTGCTTTAATTTTTGTGAAAGATAAATATTCAGAATGGCAGACATTTAGGGCCTTGTAAGACTCGGGAAGTGAAACATGTCTAATTTCAAATGAGTGCGCGAATAAATTACGACTTAAGACCGAAAGAATAAATACATTAATCTCGTGTTTAAATGATGCCTCTATGGTTGTAAATGGGTGTGTTAAAGTGGCGATTTCTAATCAAAATAAATCTTTCCAAAGGGAGTTGGATATGCTCGTAGTAAAAAAAAATCACTGATTTTATTCCGCAGAAAGCGTTAGAGATAAATTCTGATTTTTCTAATTTTGTGGAATTAGCGGATTCTAATTTTAATGTTCCCGGCAAAATTGATTTATTATTAGGTGCAAATATATTTTATGAGTTATTGAAACCGGAAAGAATTAAAATAAAAGGTTCGCAATTACTGTTAGTCAACAGCGTATTTGGTTATATAGTAATGGGTAATTTAGATTCAATAAATGAAACTAAGGTTCACTGCGGTTTGATTCGTGATGAGGACTTGAATAAAGATTTAGAAAAATTTTGGAAATTAGAGGAGATTGAGGAACCAATAGTTAAAAATAAAGAAAGGCTAATTTGTGAGGAACATTACGCGAATACTCATTTTAGAACTAAAGAAGGTAAATATGTAGTATCTATGCCCTTAAAAAAGGAACCCTCGTGTTTGGGTAATTCGAAAGACATAGCCCTCAAACGACTTGGATCACTGTGGAATCGCTTAGCTAGAGATGAAAATTACTTAAATTTATATCGTGAATTTTTAAGAGATTATGAAAGACTGGGTCACATGAAGGAAGTGACTAACGAAACTGAACCCGAAATCACATATTACGCTACCCATCATGGAATTTATCGTCCAGAAAAGTCCACAACAAAACTTAGAGTTGTCTTTAACTGTTCTTCGTTAACTGATAATGGAATATCTTTAAATGACATTCAATATAATGGAGGAGTGATACAAGAGGACTTATATGCTCAAATGCTCAGGTTCAGAACTTACACGTATGCATTTACAGCAGACATTAAAATGATGTATCGAACTATATTAATTAACCCTAAACAGCGTAATCTGCAGAGAATCGTTTGGTGTGAAAGTGAACATGAATCACCCAAAATTTACGAACTTTCGACTGTTACCTATGGCACTGTAAGTGCTCCCTACTTAGAACAGAGAACTTTAACCCAATTGTCGATGTGGATGAAGAGGCTAATTTCCCTATAGCAGCTTCCGTTTTACGGAACTTATATATGGACGATGTCCTTTGTGGTGCTGCAACGTTAGAGGAGGCAATTGTTCTCAGACAACAATTAAAAGGAATTTTAAATAGTGCTGGAATGGAGTTGCATAAACTTTGCGCCAATCACGAGAAATTGTCACCAGGTCCCGAACAGAATTACAATTTTGCAACTTTAACAGAGACGAAAACGTTAGGAGTTTCGTGGAAGCCGAACCTAGATTGCTTTTTGATTAAAGTGAAAGTCTGTTTGGACAGTTCTTATACTAAAAGAGACGTCTTGTCTACTATTGCCAAGATCTTTGATCCTGTTGGACTGATGGCACCAGTAATTTCCAAAGCAAAGATTTTCCTCCAGCGTTTGTGGAGAAGCAAATTGAATGGAATGACCTTCTGCCAGCTGAAGGATATCGAGAATGGCAACAATTCCTAGTATCTTTAGAGAATATCAACAATATAGAGATACCAAGGCGTATTCTTGTCACTTTTCCAGAAGTTATTGAGATCCATGGCTTTGCTGATGCCTCAGAGTGGTGCTACGGTGCAGCAGTTTACTGCAAATCTAAAAATTTGAAGAGTGAAACTTTAGTTCGGTTAATCACAAGCAAATCGAGAGTAGCGCCTATTAAAAGCCTGACAATTCCCAGACTTGAATTGTGTGCTGCAGTGCTATTGGCAAAACTTGTGAAAAGAGTTGTAGCTGCTTTACAACTAGAAACTGCTGAATTATATCTTTGGTCGGATTCGATGATCGTCTTGGCGTGGCTTCGAAAGGAACCGATGGACTTAAAGACCTTTGTTCAAAATAGGGTTACCAAGATACAAGAATTCTATCCTAATCAGTTATGGAGACACGTACCATCTGATCAAAATCCTGCAGACTTAGTCTCCCGAGGAGTCGATCCTGATAAACTTTTGCAACAAAACTTATGGTTTAATGGACCAACATTTCTTTCAGGTGATGATGACTATCCAAATCAAACTAAAAACTGTAGAGAGAAACTAGATGAATATAATTCAGAACTGAAAAACTGTGTTAATGAACAAATTGAAAACTTTCAATCGGTGCTTAATATTCATGTTAATGATTTTTTAAACGACCTTCTTAATCTAAGCAATAATTATATAACTATTTTACGTGTATTAAGTTTTATTTTCAGGTTCGTGGAAAATTTAAAGGGAATAAATAAAGTGGCTGGTCCACTCACAATAAAAGAATTTGAGAAAGCTGAAACATTTCAGGTAAAAAAAGTGCAAGAGCAAGAATTTTCCAGTGATATTAACCATCTTAAAAGTAAGGGAAGTGTTCTACCAAACAGTAAGTTAAAGACATTGAATCCCTTTTTAGATGACAACGGTGTCTTAACAGTAGGAGGACGATTGTGTAATTTAGAGTTAAGTTTTAATAAAAAGCACCAGAGAATTTTACCAAAAAATAATAAATTAACTTTAATAATAATAGAATATTTTCATAAGAAATATTTATACATGTGGGAACTGTATCTTTACTGAATCATATTCGGGAAAAATTTTGGCCGTTGAATGGTAGGTCAATGTGCAGAAAAATTGTATATAAATGTATTGTATGTTTTAAAGCGAAACCAATTGTGTTGTAACGTCGTCAGAAGGTAGCGTGAAAATAATACATCACAGCAAGGTGGTGGGAGTAAAAAAATACTTTTAATTTTTTCTCCAATAGGATAATCGATTTAAGTTAGATTATGACGTTGATAGTTTCCGTGCCTAGCCAGTATGGTAGCCCCGTTTTGAAGTCGCTCCCTCCACAGCTTGTCTCGGTCCAGTCCGCAAGGCGTTTTTTCTCATTCGCGTTTTGGATTCCTGGTCAGCATCCCGGAACAAAACTCTGGGATTCTCCTCTCCGCTTCCTAAAACGACCAGCCCTTGTCTTTTTCGAGCTCTTTTTCTTTCTTTTCTCGTTCTCTTTTTCCTTTTTCTTTCCTCTCTACCCGTTTTTCCAACCTTTTAAAACATCAGGGGCAGTCCATTTCTCCCCCCTCACGTCTTCTCATTGGTGGGCCCATATGAGTCGATCCTTGAACCTCAACTCATTAGAGCTCATTGGTCCATAATCCGCCAATCGTCCACTCACCCGGTTTCTTCACAAACCAGCAGGTGTCCGACACATGCTGCGACGGCCGAACCCCTTCGGCCCACTGTCGTCGTTTTACCGCCTTTGAGGACAATTCGCCATTGTGTATGTATGGCGACAGTCAGCTGTCTTGGAAGCCATCTCGTCCACAGTAGAATGGACAGACAATTGCCCGCCTAGTCCAACTGGCACCAAAGTCTAGACGCTAAATAAGCGATAATGAACCCCAGATGCACGTGCACCTAAAACTCTGTCTAGTATTGTACTGAAACAGTATTGTCCTGAAAGAGTGAAACTCGTTTCGAAAGGAGAACGTCACAACTTCCTTCCCCCTAAAAAAAAGGTCCATTTCACGGGACTGCTCTGGTCCTAGTTGGATTCAGTTCTTAGAAATCACACACATAAAGATCGTCCCATCAATGAGATTGATCAGGGCAGCAATCCCGGTATTAAACACAATCAAAAAATAACATAATACATGAATCAAAATTTCAAAAAAAAAAATGTACACTTTACACAATTAAATCTTAAAATCCGAATCTGAGATTCTTTTTCTCAAAGTTACATTTCACCTTTAAATTATAATTTTTAAACAAAATGCGTCAAATGCCAATCTCTTACTAACCATCTACACTTAATCGCGCATGACTACAGAAGTAAACATCTGTTGGCCTACGGTTGACTAAGAGACATCAGAGATTTTCACTAACATCCTTTTTCTTCCACAATGTACACAGATACACTCACACACATACAAATAAAACAGTAATTTAAATATATATAATAATTATAATAGAAAAATCTACAAACTACTTATTCCAATCTACTTAGGCCGTCCGCGTTTCCATGGAGCCTCCCAGGTTTTTGTTTGATTTCAAAATTAAACGGCTGTAAACTCAACGACCATCTTTGTAACCTAGGATTAGTACTCCCCATCTTGTTTAGGTACCTTAAGGGGTTGTGGTCGGTTTCTATAATAAATTTTTGCCCGTCTAAATAATGCTTTAATCGCTTTAGACCAAAAATTATCGCAGCTAATTCCCTTTCCACCGTGCTGTAGTTTCGCTCCGCTTTAGAAAATTTTTTGCTTAGAAAAACGATGGGGTGTTCTTCCCCCTCTATTCTTTGCGATAAAACAACCCCAGCACCCACCTCACTCGCGTCCGTTTGCAGGATGAAATCCGTGGCAAAATCTGGGGCAAACAATATGGGTTGGGAGACGAGTTTGTCTTTTAGCTCCTCGAACGCTTTCCCACATTTCTCATCCCAAGTGATCTTCTCTTTCTTAATTTTCCCTTTCAGTGCGTCGGTCAAGGGTGAAGCTATTGTGCTGTAATTTGGGATATAATGAGAGTAGTACCCCACTAGACCGAGAAAGGATCGTACCTGTGTTTTAGTGGTGGGCCGCGGGAAATCTGCTATAGCTTTTATCTTCAGATCACTCGGAGACCTACTCCCTGAACCAATTCGATGCCTTAGAAATAAGACTTCCTCTTGAGCAAACTTACATTTAGAGGGTTTAAATTTTAGCCCCGCCTTTCTCAATCTTCCTAAAACTATGTCGATATGCTTTACGTGATCTTTCCACCCTTGGGAAAAAATGGCTATATCGTCTATGTACGGCAATGCAAACTGCTCCAACCCCTCTAAAACTTGGGCCATCAATTTGCAAAAATAATAGAGCGCACATAATAACCCGAACATCATTTTCTTGGGGATATAGGTGCCAAATGGAGTAACGAAAGCTGCGTATCTCTGAGCTCTCGGCGTGAGCGGAATCTGAAAGTAACCTTTCGACAAATCCATCACAGTTACATAGGGAGCCGCACTCACTTTTTCTACTATCTCTTCCATATTTGGCAAAGGGAAAAATTCAGCTCGAGTTATCTCATTCAATCGACGATAATCAACACATGGACGAGGGTCTTTATTCGGGCTTTCTACTAAAATAAGGGGCGAAGTGTAATCGGACTGTCCTATCTCTATTACACCCAGTTCCCCAACAAACGTTTAATTTCTTCTCGCAATATGTTAATTTGTCTCAGAGACATCCGATAAGGTTTTGTTTTAATGGGCTTGTCGGAGATCAGTTCAATATCCATTCGCATCAAGTGAGTCGTCCCAGGGTCTGGGGAAAACACGTCCTTATTTTTAGTAATGACTTGTTTTAATTCGTCGATCTGAGAGGGGGATAGTTTAAGTTGCAGTTGACTTTCCCGCAATATTTCGTGATAGTCAAACTTCGTGCATTGTTTATCTGGATAAGGAATTTCAGCATCTCCCTCTATGTCGTCCGAGACCTCTTCTACAACCAGGCTTACCAGCTCGGGTCTCCGATGATACGGTTTTAGTAAGTTTACGTGATAGATAGTACTACGGTCCCTTCTTCCTGGTAGATCTATCACATAATTTGTATCCGAAATTCTACTAAGTACCTTTCCCGGCCCTATCCAATTCACCTCAAGTTTATTTTGTTTAGAGGTACCTAACACCATTACCATATCCCCTTCTACAAATTTCCGTTCCACGGCATCGCGATCGTACCACGTTTTCCTTTTAAGTTGGCATTCTTTCATCCTAGTGATCGCAATATCTTGGCAACGTTTGAGTCTATTATTTAACTGTAATATATATTCCACTACCGATTGACTCGTGTTTCCCTCCTCCATCCATTCCTCGTAAACTAACGTTTGGGGTGTTCTCAAATTCTTTCCCATGACTAACTCGGTGGGACTGAAACCTGTACTCTCGTGCGCAACCGTTCTGAGAGAGAATAATGCCAAAGGAAGAACCCCCTCCCAATCTTCTCCCGATTCCACGCACAAAGCCTTAATTACGCGCTTGATGGTTCTATGCACTCACTCTACTGCATTGCTTTGGGGGTGGCTGACTGATGACCTCGTCACTTTGATGCCGAACTTATTGAAAAAGGTGGTGGTCAATTCACTAGTGAAAGAAGTCCCCAGGTCGGATTGTATTTCGCGCGGGAATCCTACCCTAGAAAAGATACTCAAGAGGGCGTCTATTACGTTCGGGGATGTAATACTCTCCACCGGAATAGCGTCCGGGTACTTAGAGGCTACGCAAATTGACGTAATCAGATATCTGTTTTGCTTTGCTGAGACAGGGAGAGGTCCCACAGCATCTATATTGATTTTAGAGAATACCTCCGAAATAATAGGCACTAATTTCAGGGGTGCTTTCGCCTTATCTCTCGGTTTCCCTACTCGTTGACACGAATCGCAAGTTTTGACGAACTCCTCCACGTCTCTGTACACGTTTGGCCAAAAAAAATGCCTTAGAATTCTATCTTTGGTTTTCGTCACCCCCAGATGCCCCCCTATTTCGTCATGGCTAAGTTTGTTAATGTCAAGTCTAAACTTTATGGGTACGCATAGCTGTCTGACTTCCTCCCCTCGCTTAGTTTCCCCCTGATGACCCTAAATTCTTTGTCTATTCCTGTTAGGGCCTTATCCCATAATGGTTTCAGATAGGGGCATTTTCTTTGTTCCTCTTTAAATTCAACACCATTCACTTTCGCCAAACTCTTTCTCCCTTCTCCTTCAAAAGCAGGAATGATAAAGCTATCGTCTTCCCGTTCCTCGGACGGGGGATCTGTAAGCTCAAGCTCCTCTTCGTTCGCCTCTTTTTCTTTCTCGGGGAAAATCTTTTTTGTTTATTTCTAGTCACCACTGCGTTAACCAACTGCACCCCCTGTTCGTTTGACTCCAGCAGTTCAGCCGTTCGGTTTCCCAATAAATATAGATCATTGTCACTACTATCCTGTTTTATTGCAGCCTTTGTATAAAACTCCCCTTTCTTCGTTTTGATTTTAATTTTAGCCAGAGGCAAACAGTGGCAAACCTCATCTAACGGGCTTTTCAACCAAACGTATTCACCTAGGAGGTCCTTTTCATTGATCCAGCTCCGTGAACAGACGTCTATGGATGACCCCAAATCTCTTAGACATACGCGATCTAAGCCATTTATTTTCATGTTCATTTTGAATTTTTTAAATGGGTCGTAATTCCCGGTATTTAAAGTTAAATTAGCTACCGTTTCGAAATTATTTTTCCTTAATCTAGGGCAGACTGGCTTTATGTGCCCTGTCTCATTGCAGTAATAGCATATTATGGGCTTCCTTTTCTCAAATTGACTCTCCCCCGCCCTGGGGCACTCCCTCCTAATTTGAGAACTCCCATGGCTTACCTCATGCTTATAAGGATCCCTATTCAAGGGCCCGATATTTTTACCCTTACCACTAAAATGAGCTGATTTATTTTTACTTTCGAGAGGCTGTTTATCAAAGGTTCTACGCTCCCAGGTTTTCGTCGGACCTGTTTTTTATGCACTCTTCTAATCGCCTCAAAATGGTCCAATTTCTCAGCTAAACTTTTAGCCTCCTTGAAACCATCCCACGAATCTAGAAAATGGTCTACTAATTCACTTGGTGCTCTTTTTTTTATTTGTTCTGTCACTAGTAGCTCTTTCAATGCGGCGAAATCACCCACTTTCATCCCCGCTAGCCAGTTGTCCAGGTAGGACCTTAGTTCGAATACTAAATCCGCCCACATTGCCCCTGGTCTGCGTTGATGCGACTCAAATCTATCTCTAAGGGCTATCGGTGTGAGTTGGAACCGGGCCAAGAGTAGATTTTTTATGTGGGGGTAATCGTCGCTTTTCTCTAAAGGTTCTTTCGCTACTATCTCCGCAATTTCTCTCGGAAGTAAAGGAATGAGATAGACCCATCTATCCTCAGCCACTTTTTCTTTTTTCGCCTGCCTTTCAAATATTTCAAAAAATAAATTAATGTCCGCATTCTTAGCATCGAACTTAGGCACTAAGTCTCTCAAGTTAACTCGTCTATTAACTCCCTGGCCCTCAAGATCAGTTGACGCTACACTTATCGTATCCGTACTATTAGCTAATTTCATTCTTTCCAACTCAAATGCCCTAATTAATTTACGTTCTTCAAATTCTCTAGTCTCCCGGTTTTCCTTCAATTCTCTAGCTTCCCGTTTTTCCGCCAAGATACCCTCCAACAAACTTTTAACCGATTCTTCGTTATAGTCTTCACTCTGACAAATTCTATTCTTAATTTCTGACTTGGTTAGAGTACTATTGACTTCGACTCCCAAATCTATCGCAACCTCTAACAATACTTCTTTTGTTTGCTTTAAAAGAAACGCCATCATGCTTTAATAAATACAACACTAAATCCAATCTTAATCGTCTCTAAAACAATTCAAATATTCAACATAAATCAACACTACACTATACACTATACTTAGTTGTACTACACAAACTTATACAACTACCCAGCGTAACTAACCGTACACTAGACCTAGACTTTTTAATTATACTTCACAAAATTATACTCATAACTAGCATAATTAACAGTACCCTAGACTGAGACTTAATTATATTTCACAAAATAATAAAAATACTCAGAGTAACCTGACAATACACTACGCAAAAACTGTGCTAACGAAACAAGTATACTACTGTATACTACGACCTAACTCAATAAACAAACACACATACAAACATAGCACATCAATACACTTCAAACAAACTTAATAATTTCTGTAATCTCTCAGTCTAGACTTTTAACTTTATCTAGCATTACTTTTCTTACAAGATTTTACAAAAACTAGAAATAATGTATTGCTGCCCCGATACTATACTCAAAGAAAAAGACTGACCTTAACATTGCAGGTGGAAACACTGGAAACATCTTCTTCATCCTTCTCCGGGATAAAACGGAAGGCAGGCACGTCGCGGGCACTCTTCACAAGAAGGAAAATACAGGAATTCCGGGAAACCTTTCAGGTGGGCACGCTTCCTTAACACACGGGCACGAGCAAGGCACTTCGGTCACTTCTTGTTGCATGTAATTCGATGAAACACATTTCTTTTACAAGTTGTGCGAGAATCAGGCGGGCATAACTCCATACGGCTGGCGTTTTATTTTTTCTTCTCAATAAAGGGTTCGAGGCATCTATTCACAGAAATGCCTATCTCACAAAGCTGCCACCAAATTAGATCTTGCTGTAACGTCGTCAGAAGGTAGCGTGAAAATAATACATCACAGCAAGGTTGTGGGAGTAAAAAAATACTTTTAATTTTTTCTCCAATAGGATAATCGATTTAAGTTAGATTATGACGTTGATAGTTTCCGTGCCTAGCCAGTATGGTAGCCCCGTTTTGAAGTCGCTCCCTCCACAGCTTGTCTCGGTCCAGTCCGCAAGGCGTTTTTTCTCATTCGCGTTTTGGATTCCTGGTCAGCATCCCGGAACAAAACTCTGGGATTCTCCTCTCCGCTTCCTAAAACGACCAGCCCTTGTCTTTTTCGAGCTCTTTTTCTTTTCTTTCTCGTTCTCTTTTTCCTTTTTCTTTCCTCTCTACCCGTTTTTCCAACCTTTAAAACATCAGGGGCAGTCCATTTCTCCCCCCTCACGTCTTCTCATTGGTGGGCCCATATGAGTCGATCCTTGAACCTCAACTCATTAGAGCTCATTGGTCCATAATCCGCCAATCGTCCACTCACCCGGTTTCTTCACAAACCAGCAGGTGTCCGACACATGCTGCGACGGCCGAACCCCTTCGGCCCACTGTCGTCGTTTTACCGCCTTTGAGGACAATTCGCCATTGTGTATGTATGGCGACAGTCAGCTGTCTTGGAAGCCATCTCGTCCACAGTAGAATGGACAGACAATTGCCCGCCTACTCCAACTGGCACCAAAGTCCAGACGCTAAATAAGCGATAATGAACCCCAGCTGCACGTGCACCTAAAACTCTGTCTAGTATTGTCCTGAAAGAGTGAAACTCGTTTCGAAAGGAGAAAACGTCACAGTGTCAACTCAAATTATGGGTAATTTGCCAAAAGAGAGACTTAATACTGATTACCCATTTAATTGTTCAGGAGTAGATTTCTCTGGTCCTTTTTTCATTAAAAATAAAGGACAACGTAAAGGAAATTTGTTTAAAGTGTATATTTGTATTTTTGTGTGTTTTGTGTTTAAAGCGGTACATATTGAGTTAGTATCAGATTTAACTTCGCAAGCAGTCATTGCCGCGTTGAAAAGGTTTATGGCTCGATGAGGCAAATGTGCAAAACTGTTTTCGGACAATGGTAAAATTTCGTCGGAGCTAGCAATGAAATTAAAAACTCCTTGAAATAGTCAGAAAACCAGACGAATAATTAGCTAATTACTTAGCAGCAGAAGGAATAGAGTGGAAATTTATTCCTGCGAGGTCGCCCAATTTTGGAGGTCTTTGGGAAGCGGCCATAAAGTCATGTAAATATCACTTAAAAAGAGTTGTGAATGGAATTAATTTAACGTACGAGGAACTACTTACGGTCACTGTACAAATTGAGGGAATTTTAAATTCTCGACCGCTTTGCCCCCTATCAAACGATGATGATTTCCAAGTGCTTACACCAGCTCATTTTTTAATTAATAGGTCTTTAAATTCGCTAGAAGAGCCTAATTTGACAAAATGTAAAGAGAGCAATCTCAAAAAAGTGGCAAAAATAACTAAGATAGTTCAATTAATGTGGAAATTTTGGAGTCGTAATTACTTGAATCAATTACAACAGAGAGGAAAATGGATGTTTGAAAAAAATAACGTTAAAATTGGAGACTTGGTTTTAATAATTGAAGAAAATTTACCAACATATAAATGGGCATTTGGTAGAATTGTATTATGGCGAAGATAAAAAGTGCGTGTTGTTAAAATTAAAACTCAGTATAATACATGTAAAAGAGCCATATCAAAAATTTGTGTGTTTTACCAATGGAAGATTCTTAAACATAATTTGAATTTTTCATTTAGTGTACCATTGGTGGTGTGTAAATTTGCTCATTATTAGTAAAGTGATTTTGTATTTGTATAAAAAAATTATTTGTGAAATCTTGCATTTATATGATTTATGTAATTGTATTTCTTGAGAATTGTCAAGTGTTGAATGTGTGAAGTGTTCTAGATGTAACCAATATGAATGTTAATTTAGTAACAATGATTGCATGGTTAAACCAGTGCAATGTGGGGCGGTATGTTAGTTCTGTTAATGAACAGCGCCCTCTAGCTGCTAGTAAAAAAAACGTCAGTGTGTGTGTAACAATAACTCCGAGAGGTAGTGTACGGAGTAGAGAAATTAAAGAGATCACAGTCCACTACTAGTGTTGTTTATTGTGTTGAGACAAAACACTATTTTTATGATCTTTCGAATATTTCTTGAAATTTTAAACTTTTAATAATTTTGCAATAGTTCAAAATAATTGCACGAAACTTTTACCCCGTGCGTCAAACTTTATTATCCGTATTTTGAGGGAAAATTGAAAAACCTATTTGAAAAGTGCAAATTAAAATTGTGTGTGCGTGTTTTTCGTCTAATAGTCTGTGTTTGAGGCTAACTTAACTTAACTCGGTGGCGCGACATCCCATGAGGGACAAGGGCTACTGTGCCCATTTCAGTATAACTGACATTGAGAGCTGAGGTGCATGAGCTGATGCTTCGGTCAGGTGGTCAGTCTGACGCGTAAGTCCCCAGTGTTAAATTCCCTAGCAAGCTTGGTACTCATTTTATCGACCCATTGAAGGGATGAAAGGATGAGTCAATCTTGCCCAGCCCGGGATTTGAACATCGGACCTGTGGTGTGGAAGCGCGATGCATTAACCACTCAGCCACTGGGCTTATGTTTGAGGATTTATTTATGCAATTTCTTCCTTACATTTTTTTTGATTAAAACTTACCTGTTTTGTTATCAATGTGTGAAATTTGGAAGTTTTATCTTAAAAACTAAAGCCGCAATATATATATATATATATATATATATACATCCACAAATAGCGTATTCACTTTCCTTTGGAGTGCCATAAAGGTTCCTTCCCCCAGTCTAAAAATAAAATAGAGGGCAAATTCCTCTGGGGAGAAATGAGGAAAAAGTTATACACTGAAAAAGCCCCCTGCAAAGGCAGGCTATCCAGCTAGAAATTTATGGGGGAAAAACAGATCTTGCTTTTACTCATACAACACATGCTTTACTCGAAATGTTAAAATATTTCATTTATAACTTAAAATTTCAGTATTTTTTCCACGGAAAATCTCATTTCGAAAATATTCGAACACTTATAATTCATAAATATTTAATATCAAGTTGACAAGTTTATGAAGTAAAACTAACCTAGAAATGTAAAAAGCTTTGCATCATAGTTTGAAGTCTTAAATCATACATAAATACAAAATTTATAAAAATGAAGAAAACACAAAAGTCATTGAAACATCATATTGAAGGGCTAAAAATGCCAAATCATGGACAATAAGTGGAAAACAAATTTTATTTTCTGATGAAAAGAAATTTAATCTGAGGGACCCAGTGGCTTTGAACGCTATTGGGACGATTTGAAGATGAGAAGAATGCTGCAGTTGACAAATGGAAGGATCAGTAATAGAGAGAGAGAGAGAGAGAGAGAGAGAGAGAGTTTAGAGATACTTTAACCATGATGAATTTAGAGAGAAATTCAGGATGTATGGATTCTGCATTATATCAAGCTGCAACATATGATCATCTGATAGTGACTAAGCCTTTACTGGCCTGGGAATAGATTAATTGGATGTTGCAGCAGGAAAAATATTTCTGGTTACTCATCTAGGAAGGGTTTTAAAAATGATAGTAAATGTTCTTCAATGGTCAAATTGAAATCTAAACTTGATCACATGAAAACCTTTGGGGTGAATTATTTTACTAAGTTTATGTAATGTCAATAAACTAGAAGTAACCACAGTAAAAGAAATGCACAATATTTTTAATATTGAATGAAATGAAACTATGCCATTTTAATGAAAATGGAGTGTTTGAGGCTATTAAAAAATTGGAGGTTCAATATCATATTTATTCTCATATTTTTCGGTCTTTAGATAATTGATCTTATATAATGTCTTCAGCATATTTTTCATTGATTTCCAATATTTACATTAAATTAATTATTGCATTTTTCTACATTATTGAAAACCTAATTATAATAAATATGTTTTAATACCATACTATGTGTGCATTCATAATTAGAACCAAAATCTATTTCATAATTTCCCAAATTAATGAGGTCTTATAATTTCTTCATGTCTTTCTGTATTATGTTTGTGCAAGATATTATGCTCTTTTGCTAACAAAACTCATTACATAAAACACACACTTAAATGTCTTATTTTATAGTTTCTTGAATTTGCAAACATTAAATACCTTGTAAGTATACTTTAGTTATTTTCAAATGCCTTTTAGTAACAAATAATGATAAAACTATATGCAAAGTTCACTAAATACAGGTGTCCAAATTGTTAGATTGTATTTTGAAAGTAAATATAAATAAACAATAATGTGCCCTTGTGGTTTTTATGTTCCGTATTAAAAAGTTTTTATTTTTATGAAGTGTAATTTTGATGTGATGATAAATAATCTTTACAAAATTTAATTTCAAAGTGGCTTCACTGCAAGAACAAGTACAAGTGATATATAATGTGGGTTATCAAATTATCTGCAACACAGCTAAAGCAAAAATGTCGGATTACCCACAATCGAAATTCATATATATCCTCAAGAGCTACAATTTATAAAGGGCATAAAAGATTTATGACAACAGGTAGCATATTGCCAAAGATAAATCCTCGCCAAAGATCTCCAGATCTTTGTTGTTCTTTTTATGGGGATAAGTGAAAACACTGCATACTAATATGCAATTCGTGATACTGATGAACAGAAAAATTGAATTATAATGACCGTTATGATTACTGATTCTGCAGTGCTTCACAGAGCATGATTAGAAATGTGATATAAACTTGATGTATTGTGCACAACTAAGGCTGTGCACATTTAAATTGTGCAATAAAACATTGAAAACAATCCAAATATTTTCTTTATGGAAAAGAAAAACTGCAAGTACATGTCATTGTTTATGTAGGGCTGGTTGACTGTACGAGATTAAAAGATTCAATTCCAGTTATAAAATTCATCTGCTTTAGTATAACAAACTAAGGAAATCAACAACATCTTAGAAAAATCTATAGCTATTAAGCAAAACAATAAGTCTACTAGATGTAATAACAAATAAGAAAAACGCGAATAATGAAGGAATTCACAAAATAATATGATTGAAAATAACAAATAATTTATTTTTAATCACTTTAAGTGTAAAGATGTACACATGTCAGACACTTTGCATAAAAATTCACATTACTTCCTTTTCAAATGCACTATAAGATTTTTTAAAAAGCAATAATTAATATGTATTGCATTTTTTAAAAATCATCTCAGGTTTGATCAAATTCAAATTGACGCTAATATTATATAACTAGCTGGTATACCCGTTCTTCGCACAGGAGAACTGAAAAATTAAACAACACAGGTTGAAGGATAAAGAAGTTTTTAATGAGTTAATTTTACGTGAATTGCAAATTAAACAAAAAAAAGGTTTTTGCATGTCTCAGCTAAACAAAATAAAAAAAAACACATTTGTTAAACTTTATGTAGATTTTTGTATTTTTTATTTATGTATTTTAATTTATAACTCCCCGTAACACTCTTGAGGGTCGATTTTTGAAAAAACCTCCCTAAGCTGATCTCTGCTCAGCAAAAGTAACACATTGTTAAAAGTTTTGTGTAATTAACGCTTAAAATAGTGTAAATAATTCATATCTGAAAGTGTAATACATTAATATTACTTTCTGTTGTATTTATTTTATGTTAAAATTGTAATATTCGCAAGCAACGCCGTTTCTTAAATTATAATGGCGACTCAATGAAAAACATAGCAAAATGTTAACGATAGAGTCAAGTTGGCAAATGTCTAGCTACTTTCATAGCTCGAGCTTTATAAGACCTGCGGTGAAGGGGAACAATGCACGTTAATATTTTATCCACCGCATTATGATTTACTGCAGCTTTTTTTGTACAATATTTTTTTTTGGATCACTACATTGAAAATTAAGGTATATACATAAACAAAATACTCCACTTTGGGAAATTTAATCCGTTACAGCTAACAAATTAATTAAAGATATTCCACCGTACAATTAATTACATACACCGTTCACTTAAAATAAATTGTCAAATCGTTTTCTAATATCTTCATTAACATACAAAAACATAAGACACTTAAATTTTGACAAACTATTTTTTCGGGACAAAAATAATAATCTTTGCAATCCGCTGAAAACGCATTATTTGCTACAAAATTATTCACACCTTCCCCGCTAAAATACTCATCATAGAACCCGTGCTGCCATATGTCTTGGAAGAGTGGATTTCAAAGAATATTCCTGCTACGTATTCGTAGAATATTCCTTCTCTAAGATGGTGTGGTGTGGTAGTTAGGAGAAATGGGTGCCAACTCAGGTGTCGTCCATGTCACTTGACCATTGTTCAAAATTATGTAGTTCGTTGCCAAAACCCCTTGTGTAGCTGAACAGTGCGACGTTTTAATATTCACTTCAAAAAATACAGTACAACAGTTATAATTATTTTTATACTATAAATACAATATCTGCCTATTCAATTAAAACTATATGGTTATAATTAGCTAGTAACCACAAACAAATTTCGAAAATTTGTCCAAATGATGTAGTGTGAAAGAGAAAGTTTATTTACTTTAAGTATCAAAACCGATAAAAGCATTTATTTTGAAAAAGATGAATTTCTTACTACCAAATGTGCATAATAAAATCATAAAAAAAAACGCATTCAAATAAAGAGAGATTTATAACAACCTCTCCCTTCAAAATTTAGTTTTATTCTGAAATAATTTAAAAATTAGGGATTATGCTGATCACAGGAATTAATTAGAAGCGAGCACCTTGCGTAGCCAAAACAAAAAGGGTTTCTTCACAAACAAAAGATAGATACATGGTGTCGTGGGCTTTTTTGCAGTGCATGCCAGAATTGCTTGCAGATGGCAGAATTTTTTCCTACTTACTTGACAAATATCGATATATTTTGGACACTTCACACAATATCTTTATAAATTATAGCCTACGCTATAAATTATAGCCTATGTGCTATTCTGATGTATAAGCTATATTAATGTGAAATTTTTAATAAAATCCATTCAGTTGTTTTTGCGTGAAAGACGGCCAAACATCCTCACAAACTTTCGCATTTATAATATATATCTATATAGATGAATTAACATAATATGTCTCCTATAAACAGAGCATATTCAAGTATTGGTATTTCTGGGAAATCCTAAACACAAATATATATAGAATTACAATTATTATTTTGTAGTATAATAAATGCATAAGCAAAGTATTTATGCATTATTCCCCTCAATACTTTTCCCATTCTTATTAATACCTAATAATATCAGGACAGTTTTGGAATCAGTCCATAAATTTTAAAATATTAGCGTAACTTAAGGTGAGAGTTAAAAATACAGTTAAACTAAAAAAAATATTTTTTTCACCTGGACGTAGAATATAAGAATACTATAAATAATGTTATCTTTTAATTAATTGGAAAATACAAATTTCAATATACTTGGAAATACTCCCCACACTCTATATGGTTTAATCAATAAAAACAGGCTAGATTGAATAATTTTGTTTTTGAAAACTCCCAGTAAAATAAAGGGAAAAAATATTTTTAAATGCTTCATTGTTTGCAAAATAATTAATCTGGAATGACAGTGTACAGTTAACAGGTGGAGAGAAATATACATAATCTTAATTTTTTCTTTTGTTTCAACAAGCATTGATGATTACAACCACTTATATTTTTCATTTGAAGTATATTTTCTTTTTTTTTCAGCATTATTACATTATCTAGAATTAAAAAAAAACTATTTCCTGATTTTGAAGGTTCCAGAGAGAAAAAGAATCAATGCATTGTGAGGGGGAAGGTTTAAGGCACTGAAAGAATTAAACAAAAAAAAAAACTCTACACAATGTACTGTATGAACAAACAGATGAAAAGAACAAGAAAATGAGCAAGAAGCTCTGCAAAAATGAGAAGGAACAGAAAAATCTGTCAAGACACCTGCTCTTAGTAATGAAGGGAAATCATTTTATAAACAGTAAAGAACAGATTTCATCGAAGAACATTGAGCAGGGTGTTCTGTTGCTTTTTGATGAACAAGTTACTTTTTGATTTCCAGCTATATTTGGACAGGTACTGAATCACAAATAAGGATATATTGTAAAAAACTTCAAATAATGGCAATAAAGATTATTATGAATATGAAAAATCATTACAAGAAAAGAAATAAAATCATTTGTATCAATTTTACAGGAATCGCCTTTTCTGTGTGAATCAGCACTTAAAGTAATTAAAAAGAACATTAAATTAATCTAAAAATTTAATAATTTATTTCAAACATTTATTTAACCAAGCATATACACTTTTTTTTATATTTGAATAAAATATTCAAAAAACTTTACAGTTTATATATGGATACAACAAGTTTTTCTTTGTGTAACCATTATAAGCAGAAAGTTCATTAGCACAATACACATATAAACAATACGTGGAATTATTCATAAGTTTAAGGAGAATATCAAACAAAAATATTGCACAACCTTTGTTTAGAGAATTATACAATTTTATGATTTCAGAAAACATAAAATCACAAACTAAAAAAAAGTGGACATTAAATTCCAAGCATTTTACACGAAAATTTCAATTACAGAGTAACATTTAACAATTCAACTGTCCATACAGTGTATTTATAATTTTAAAAAATCATATTGCATCAACATCTACAAGTGGTTGATATTTTATCAAAGTGGGCTTCATATATTATAAATAATTTTTTTGCAGAAGAACGGGTAACATACTTTACAAAGTAAATATCAAGTTAAAATATCAAGCAACAAAACATAAAAACAAAAATAAAAAATAAATTTCTGCTTTAAATTCCAATACAATACATAATCAAATACGCTATTAACAATTTAACCCATTTTACTGGCATTGGTGATTCACAAACATAATTCGTTATTATTCAGGTTACGCATATTCCATCAAGAAGTTTTAATCTTTCTCAAAACCCTTATACATCTGAACATTCAAAATAAAATTAAAAAAAAAAAAAAGATTTTGACAAGTAAATAAAACAAAATAAGGTTTTTAATGGGTTTAAAATTTTAGGTATAAAAAAACTTAGGCAAACTTCTTTACTTTACTTATTGATCACTGATGAATTTGAATCAAACAAACATAAGATATACTTAAATTACTTAAGAGAAATTCACATTGTAAGTAATATACTTCTTTAAAAGGTTTCATAAAATAAATACTTAGAAATGGACTATTTTAATTGATTGAAAATTAAACACTGAAAATGTAGTGATCAGGTTAAAACAAATTCAGCAAATAATGCAAAGTTATTTTAATTTTTAAAATAAAAATGAGAAGCTACTTTTATACTCATATTAATTAAAACTAAGATATTTGTTCTTGGGTGCATGAAAGAGATATTAAACACTTTGCAAAAAGCCATATATGTGAAATTTTTTTACTGTGACATGCTTAATTGTTTAATTTATCTTCAAGGTACTTAAGATCATTAAAGATAAAATGCATTTAGTTTTGCAGAGAAAAAAAATCTCATCTTCACTATATCTAAGATTAAAAATTGTGAAATTCTACATGTAAGACTGACTCAAAATATGCTGTGCATTAAAGGAAATGTACAGAGAACGAAAACAACATACTTAATTGCATAAATTAAAATTAGAAAATGTTTAGTAAGCATTGCAAATATTATCAGTAAAAAGGCACAAATTAGAATTTAACATACATTGTGTCTCAATCTACTTTAGGACAATGAATTCTATGAATACAATTGAACATACATTGCATCTTAAACTACATTACAGTAAAGAATTCTACAACTATTTTACAGTGAAGAGAAATTATCTAAAAATTCATGTGACAGAGTCATTTAGTGCAACATTGGTATAAGTAATTTAATACAAATTTTTTTTAAGTGAAAATTTTACATTTAAGTTATACGTTTTGTTTATTTTTCTGATCAAGTGGAAAGAAATTTCACAAACAATTTTAAAATTTTTTTTTATAAATTTGGTTCTACTTAATTCCATTTCAACTAACTGAAAAGTGATCACAATAATAAAAGTCATTGTAATGAAAACAGCGAAAAAAAAAACAATATTCAGTAATATAATTACAACAAATACTGTATAAATACTTAGAATACATTCTATAAGATCACACCCACAATGCTATAATTTCTACACATATAAAAAGTTATATAATTTTTAATATTAGACATGTAGAACACTTATTTCACTGACATCTTTATGAGATCAAATAATACATTTATTGATAGTAGAATATATATACATACACAAATTGCATATTCTTATCCCACAGAGCAAAACATGACATTTTCTGTTTCCATAATTATTAAATATAAATAAATGATACACAATTAGAAGAATCATGGTACTTCAAATTTCTTTGTCATTAATTATGTAAATTTCTTTGTTGTTAACTATGTAAGTTTCTATGGCATTATCGAGGGTAGATAGCAGACTAATGATTTTTTTCTATAAATGCACACACACCAGGGTTTATTCTAAGATTTTGTGGGGCACTCTAGCCCATCTGTCCTTTGAACTTACAAAATTACCTTGTTTGAATTTTGAGTCCGATGTTTGACACTCAATTGTTTGCTGAGTGAGTGAGAGTTATATTAACATTGCACTATAAAGCAGCATGAGGGCTATATTTACTTTCTGAAGCCACAAATTCCAATCTGTTAAAATTTTTAATAGCCAAGTATTCTGCTCAGCAAGAACTTATCTTAACAATTTATGCAGTCTGAAACCGGTTGATTTGAATGAAAGCTTTTCTACGGTAATTAAAAAATTAATAGAGATGAATCTCATACTTTTAAATCTCGATCAAGTGGCGATATATTTCATTAAGATACCCTCTGAAGTATTTGAGTTTGAGATCTTAGTTAGGAAGTTAGGATTCAAGACAATCTGCATATATTTAAACATTTTTTGAAGATTTAAAATATTATTTAAACCATACATTCTATGCAAAGTGTTTTACTTTCTAAAAAAATATTCATTTCATATTTTTTAAAATAGTATATAAATCAAACCGTAGCCTTTGTAACAGTCACGACAGATGCAATTGCAAGTATTCTGTCAAAGTCAAACCTAACTTAGTCTAGAATGTCTTTGTTGGTTGAATTAAAATTTGTAAAAATATATTTCACATCAATACATAGAATAAACAATGATATGAACATAAGCAAAAATGGAACTTTTAAAAATATCTAATCAAATAAGAAGAAAAACATAAGGGGTGGGGGGAACTGAATGCAACACATTACTTAATTAATAAACTCGAAATTCTAAATAGAATTTACATATTTCACATATATGTATAATATGGAACTTCAAAAATAGAATAATTAACAGCAATACTTCCTTAAATATGAACACTTTTATTCAAGTACAACAGTCATTCAATATCAAGACACAAAACAGTAAATAATTGTATAAACATAATTTAATAATGTATCTTTATCAAATTAAAACATTTCATTTCAAGTTATATCAACTAGGATGTAAGAAAAATATACTAAAATAAGACAAAATTGTATATACAAAATATAAAGAAATGCAATTATTACTTTCTATCTGAAATACATACTACAGTTAAGTCTAAAATATGATACAACTAAATTATGTAAACAGATATAGTTGAAGCACAAAGTTTACATAACTTGCAAAAAAGAATTTTACACACTAATGTCTTTTTCATGATGGTGCTATAACAAATGTTATGTGATTTACACTTAATACCACTTGTCTTTGAATTCTGTTTATTCAAATTGCTCTTATAACAGAAACCCCTTTCTTATATACTTCCTGTTATTGAACCAAGAAATAACCATTGGATCTTTGTAACATATTTTAGTTTGTTAATGTAATCACATTAATGAAATAAAAGTTCATTCACTAATGCATTCATTCATACATGCTCTTGAAAGAGCTACAATGAAAACAAACACTAATAATCACATTTTGAATAGCAATGCACATGATACTTGATGCATATTTTAGAATTGACAGGAATACATTTAAAATTACTCTGGCTAAGACATGAAATTAAAATTCACAGACATTTTCAAATCTACATGCATATATGTAATAAAAAAGAAACAAAGTAATTGCAATCATTGCATATTGACTGAAAAGTCTAAAAAGTACAGTGGGACAAAGAAAAAAAACTGGTTTCATACTAGTGAAATCAATATTAATCTTTTTCAAACCATGCTTAAAAATGTAAAACATATTTCCATATTAATATCTTTTGAGGAGCATCAGTTTCCAGATGAAACTTAAAATAGATATTAATAGACTATAATGCTCATGCATTTTTGTCCTTCTAGTGTAATATTTTTAAAATAAATTTTACAGAAATTAATGCAAGAAAAATTCAGTACTAAAGTTGATCAAGTCCAAAATTCGAAGTTAATAAAATTTATTTTCAAGAGTCTTTTTTTTTTGTTGTTTAAAATTTTTTCATGACTATAATAAATCAGTCTTCCCCTGTAGTACACTAGAAAATACGATTTATATAACCAGTATTTTTCAAAAATCCTGATTAAAAAATGGACAATTTAAGCAACTGAAATTTAATATAACCCAAGAAAATTTCAATAGCTTTGCATGTTCAAAATAAAATACCCATCACTACAGAAAAATTACAAAAATTGTAAAACTCTTAAAAAAATTACAAAAATTTATCTTTTTACTTTCTTAATTTTTTTCATTATTTGCTAAAAAAAATAATTAAATTTTCAAACTTCGTTTCTGATTTTCACTTATAAAAAAATACAATCTAGATTTTGAGTAATTAGAATAAAATATCATAATGCTCATTTTTAAGGGGTCACATACCTTTTAAAAGCTTAAGGAAAAAAAAACTTTATTTAATACAGAAGTCATTCAGTGCACAGTAATAAATGAATGAAAAATTCCAATTCTAAAACTAATTATGGACAAAATATAGAAGCTTGAAATATTTCATTTCATATTGTACATTTCATTTGACAGCTATCATTGATAAGATGTAAACACTTAGTCCTTCAGAGCTGATGGTTAAAGAATACTATTAATTCATTTAATGCAGTTCATTGTGACAGAGTGCAGCCTTGGTAAAACCTACCTATTCTACAGTACAAAAAAAAATACCTTGTACTCATATGCTACAGTTGAACTTTAGAAATCCCTGTTACTCATTGTTTGAGCTAAGAATGCAGATGCTAATTGCTTCAGTTTTATATTCAATGTAAATGGAAAAAGTTTTTTGTGGAAAAAATTATTTGTTTTTAAAATGGTCAATCATCTAACAAACGCAAGATTAAGAATAATTATTTTCAGAGACACAAGTTTATTGAAAATACTAATATCCCTTGTGAATAGTGTGTGTCAGTTCTAATAAGGGTGAAGTGTTTGAAATCAGAATGGATTTTCCTAGAAAAACTACAATATAAACTCCCTATCCTGTATAGGCAGAATCACCCCCTTTTTCCAGAACTGGTCTTTTGACACTTTCCACAGATTTCGATTCTGATAATTCAAATGTTACATATTCCCCAAAAATACGCATCTCTTTAATATATAATGCTTTCAGAGTCATAGATACATTTTAAATAATCATGGAAAAAGTGACAATTTACCTCTCTGGGTCGAATTGACCCATACCATTAATACGTATAAAAATGCATGCAAAACAAATTTAGTATTCTTTTCAGTGATTGGCTAATAGATGATGCTAGTGTAAGGAATGCAGAAATAAGTAATGATAAATTAAATTAAATGGATGAATCAGATCACTTACACAATGCATATATTTACGGTAACCAGACAAATATTTCAAATCCATGGCAGCAAATGCTGAACATAAATACTTACATTTTCCAAGAAAGTTCAGCATGTTTCAGCAGAATTTTGAAGTTTTTTTAAAAAAGTCTGCAAATTCATATATATATATTCTTTATTAATGGATCCTCATAAAAATTACTAAATATTATGTTTGATAAATATATATGAAGAAGATATGAAAAATGTACATGAAATATTACCAAGCTTTCATCTCAAAAGAGTAAAATACTTAAAATCTGTTTTTCTAAAAATTAACTACCAGTGCATAAAAGAATAGATGAATTTTTGAGGTTTTAATACAATTTCTCTTTCCACAAAAGTATAAGTAAATCAGAAACTCTTAAGAGGTCATTTTGTTTAGAGAAAATAATGCAATTTAATGTAAATTATATATATATGAAAGGACTTCTAAATTTAATGTTTTTTCTCAATTTTCTTAATATCATAATCCCTTATGCTGCAGACAGAATACCTCTCCGTCCCCTAAAAAAACTGAATATTAATACAAAAATTAGCAAACTATAAGTATGTACTAATACAATTTTAGAAATTAAGCTAGATTTTATAAGGGAGAGAAACCTTTAAATTTAGTTTTAAACTTAAAATTTTGGTGATTATGGATTACATTATTGACCAATTTTGCAAAATCCAAAGAAATTGCCAAATCAAAAGATGTTGCTAAATATTGTTATTTGCGCACATATGCGAAAACAAATTCCCCTGCATCCTCCCTTCAGTATTACACTCCTTCAGTTCTGTCCCTGATGACAAATAATTTGGTGAAATTTTAAAATTAAATACCGTGCATAAATAAAACACATACCTGCAATTACATTCAAAAGAGTGACAAAGGAACCTTCTTTATGGAGACACACACAATGCCCCATAAATTCAAATAATTACGAATCTAAATACTGTCTTGCAGATTCACAAAGTTTCTTGTTTTGCCATTTTGCTAAACCTTATATTTGTGCGGGTACTTACCAGTGTGGGTATAGACCGGTATATTTGTGCGGGTATTAGACGGTATTTTTGAAAATACTATATACTGTTCTCTCTTCATAGAAAATAGATACTAAATTCTAATCATTTTTTACAACAAAATAACAAAAGAATATGACAAATTATAAACAATGCTATTATTTTTGAACATGTACAATTGAGAATGTTGTATTTGAGTATGCAGGAACAAGATTATTATATTTTAATATGAGCAGAAATAGTTTTCTACTATTAACTGCATCTCGCAGTATTTGGCAATATTTTTTTACTTGACAGAATTGGTCAATGGTATTAACATGCAAATACCAAAATTTTTTATTTAATTTAATCAATTTTACGACATATCAAAAGGTTGTATTTTCTGCATGAATATTTTTTAAGTGTACCAAAAATTCGGAAAATTATGTGTGTGTGTTTAATCTCTAAAATTAACTAGAAATGAAACCTATGACTGAACTAAAACATGCTTAGAAGTTTAACAGTATAATTTTATTTGAAATTTTTTCTTGTACTTAAAATATGATTTTTGTATGCCATACAAGACTTCTAAAAATATACAACTGAAATTTTAAAATATACCAACTTTCAAAAATTGGTTTCTTTTGTAATATTTTTGGCTGTTGAAAAATATAACTCCTTTACAAAGGTTAATGATTAAAACAAAATAAATGAATTTAAAACCTATGGATGATCTTTTTTAAAAAAAATAAACTAGGATATAAGATACTTCAAATTAGAAATAGCACAATTATTTTCGACAGCATGAGAAAAAGTATTTGATGAATGAAACTTTACTTATTCAGATATAATTACTAATACACTGGTCTGCTATCATTTATAAACAAACAAGAAGGTAATTGATGTGCCAAGAATATATAAATCTTTTAAACAGATGTACGGTTCAAAACGTAAAAATTAATTATTAATACAGAAAAAAATTACCTCAATTTTTTCATACTTTTAAAACTTATAACTTTTCACTTAAAATAATTAAATTCATACTTATTAATCGCATGAGAAATTAACATAAACCCAAGTACAATTTATTTCAAACTTATCATTTTTAGACTTGATCCACTTCAGCTTTGAACACCTCATATCTCTGCAAATGAAAATCACCATGTTATACTTATAATGCATTTTCAAAAAGCAGTAACTTAAAAATAAAATTATCCAAGTTATACAAATACAAAAAATTAAAATTAAAAAGTGCACTTCAGATAAAAAATAAGTGTTATTTAACTCTATTAACAGTTTTAAATTTAAAAATATAAATATACAAAGTATTTCAGCAACAAAATATACACCATATTTATGTATAAAAAAATCTTATTTGAACAGCAAAAAATAATTATGTCCACTTTCAAAACAAATATAGTAATACCCCAATCTTATGTGAAAGGTGGGATTGAGTGATGACCACATAAGCCAAACTCGTTAAGTCGGGGTATAATTTCGCATATTAATAAATATAAAAATTATTAAAGTAGCATATTAATAAAATATTAATATGCTACATTTTGCATATTAATAAAATATAAATTATTTTTAGCAGAAACCGGAGAAGGAAGAAAATAATAATCTAGACAAAATGTTTAATAAAATCTTAGATAAAAGCATTTTTCTTCAATTTCTCAAATATCATCTTAGCTTGAGGGTTCACTGTATTCTGATCAACAGGACAATTTTTTCACACTTTAATGAATATCACACCATTTCAACAGTTTCCATTTCAGTGATAATGATAATACTGTGACATTTACGAATGATGGTTGAATTAAGACAGACAATTACGACTGCATCAAGCATATTTTCCTTACTTTTTATAACTGTTCTGCCCTTAAAGAAACTTCTTAGCTATTTCACAAATTTTTATTTTTGAATCGAAGTTTTTAATAATGTTACGTTTACATCCTAAAGATTGTTTGATGTAGAAAAATCAGTTTTCCTTTGTTTGGTTTAGATATAATACAAAAATAACACATGTAATAACAAACTATACTCCATAGCTTAGGAAATAACTAAAAATATATTTTTATGGCTAAGCGTCGATTCCGCATGTACGTTCGAATATGTACATTAGCTAAATAGGAGGTGGGGAGTGAGTAATTGAATTGTGTAGTGAACAAACTAAGGATGAATTGATGAGATTTGAAAATCACATAACTACATGTTTGTGATGTCGAGGTATCATTCTATAAACAGATGTAAAATAAGATGAATAATTTCTTATTTGAAACTGAGTCCCTGATGTTATTACACTGAAAACTATACTTTTGTTCTGAAATATTCCCCATCAATTTTTTTTATCAAAAGATGAGATATTGAAGTTAATATTAAAAATAATATTATAGATAGTTAATTTTATACAAAGTCCTTTACTCTTGCAAAGTTTCATAACTCTGAGGTCCAAGCAACAAATGCGTGCTAGAAGTACTACTAAAACTGTCTCCACTGCTATGGTTGCTAGCAGTACTATCAGGGGTTCCAGGTAAAGAATTAAGATTTTCTAAGTTTACTCTAAATGAATGAGAATTTGGTGAATTTAAAGAAGGAGAATGACATTCTGGTTTATTCAAAGAGTCAGAATTTCTCTTCTGTTTATTAAGCAGACAGACAAAATGGCTTTTCATTTCATCAATGAAAACGGTATGTCTTTCCCGATTAAACTTATTCTTTCCAGTTATAGAAATATCTCCCTTAACATTTCCAATAAAAGCGTTAGTAGTGCCTGACTCCATACCTTGGGGTGTATCCAAACTTGTATCCGTACCTTGATCAACAAGAATTGTAGTGTTCGGATCTTCTGGTGTGAAATAATCAGAATCTTCTCCTCCAGGTGAAGTATCTACAATACAAAAAGAATATAATTACCGTAAAATCTGGGGTATAGCGCTCACCAGTGTATAACAAGCACTGATACTTTCAAGCTGCATTTTTTAGGTATATTCTCCATATAACGTGCACCCCCTTTTATGAAAAAGTCTGAAATGTTTGTATACAATGCTGTTATTTTTTTAAGTCATTTACTCAAGGTGTTATGCCAGAATTTATAAAAAATAGTATACTTCTAGAACTACAACTCTTTTAGCTTATAAGGTATGTCATTTCTTTTAAATAAACTATATATCGACATGTGCAGAAGCAAAAAAAAAAAATTATATGCTCATCTTTTATTTTTAAAGCTATAATTTTTATATCCAGCATATAACGTGCACCCTTAAATTTCGATCTTATTTAGTGTGTTAAAAGTGCGCCTTATAAGCCAGATTTTACGGTAATATAAAATCAAAATATATGAACAGAACATAATGAAAAATTTCCTACACATCATTAAAGAAAATTTTAAGTTAATGCAATCTTAAAATGACACAAAATATTTAGTATCGTTTTACAGTAATTTTTTTTAAAAAATAAAGCCTCAGTGTATTTTTATAGTTTAGATAACTCAATATTGAATGAAATCCCAAGGAGTTCATTTTTCTAACAATTCATTTAAAAAAAAGACCTTTAAAATTACAGTTTCAATAATTATTTCCTTATATAATAATATCTGAAATGAACAAGTAAGTTTTTTAAAATGCAAAATAAAAAAAGGAAAGAAACAAGAGCAGAAACAAATAAGAACAAGTTAAGATATAAGAGAAATATAGACCTTTACTAGATCTTTCACATAAATGCAATGAATGTGGAGTAGACAATGATATGGGACTACTTCTACTGCAAGGCCTGCTTGTTTTGGGTGAACATACAGTTCCAGAGCTTTCTTCAACTGCAGTATTATTTTCAAGAAGAGATCTTGTTTCAGCCAATTCAGCATCTCTTTCCTTTAATTATGATGAATAAGACAACATTTATAATATATCAATAGCAAAAAAAACCTATTTAACACATTTTATTTGAAACATATTTCATGTGATATCCAGTAAACCATAAGAAATAATTATTCACAACATTAAATATATATATATATATATATATATATATATAATATGCACATTAAACATTATAATTGACCTATTCAAAAAAAGCTCCATTATATCTGATAAAAAAATACATTTGATTTGACAAATAGATAATATATTTTTAACGAAAAACTTCAAAAATTTGTTTATTTCTGAAAACAAAGGCAAGTTACAAATCCTCTATTGTTATATCCCGGACACAGGATAATCTTATCAGTATACAAACCATAGTAAATAAATTTATATGTGAGTTCACAAAACATTTCCATTAGTATACTTTATAAAAAAAAACTGAAAATGAATAATAGAGATAACTTAATAACAAGTAATATCAAAATGTTTATTTCACTCCATTAATGCCACATATTAAGATACAGCATATACAATGCAACACAAATTAACAGTGTACTCTCATAGAAAGAAAAAACTGCACAACAGTATTTAGATTTATTAATATGTAGGTTGATGTATTAAATGAGGAGTGAAATAAGTTTTTCAATGTGTGTGTGTGCACATATATAGTACTGTGACCATTAAATAACCAGACAAGTCTTAAAAATCAGCTTTATTGAAAACAAAGACCAATGCATTTTAATCCCCCTCTCTATCAATACATAGCTGCATATGAGTGTTCCACTGTTCAAAGCAGTACTGCAGCTCATTAGGTGCCACTATCTTCAGTAAGTGTGCTGTTTTCACCTTCATCTCTCCTACAGACTGCAAATGTGATCCCCATTAATGCATTTTTCACTTTAAGAAACAGATTAAAGTCGTATGTTGCGAGATTTGGAGAGTACGGTAAATTCTTGAGGACAGTAATGCGTCTGTCCACCAAGAACTTTTTTACAGACAGCGCAGTGTGCAGCCAGCCGTTGTCTTGGTGCAAAATTCACATGTTGTTTTGCAGATCTGGCCCCTTTTCTTCCTCACTCTTTCTCTAAATTTTCTCAGGATCTCAATGTAGTACAGCTGTTTTATCATTTTGGCCTCGAGGTACCCCATTCAATCATGATGATGACATTAATATCGAACAAAAATTATGAGCATCACCTGTTCCTGATGTCCCAGATCGACAAGATCGTTCATCACCTTCAGTAACCTCCTGATCTTCCTAAAATCATTTGTGCCATTCAAAAATTTGACTGTGATGAGCAATTATCTCCAAAACTCCTTTAATAATTTAAAACACTTAGTTGGATTTTTTTTAAACACGAGGAATTTCAAATATATGCTCAGCTAGGTTTTAAAATTTCATGATCGCAGCACAAAACAATAAACAAGGATAAAAAACAAACTGAACTAGATAGAGGGGTGGAATAATGTGTCACCAGCACTGGAAAGATCAAGGTCAACAATATTTTATTCCCAACCCTTCACATCAAGCCTGACGGCTAGGACATGCACAGTCCTGGAATTTAGCTATCACCTTGTATATATATTGTGCAATATAAAATGATCTTGTGATTTAAAACAATGGTCAAATGGTTTTTCACTTAACTTTCGCTCATACACATAGAAAATATTAAGTTAAATAAAATGTGCAGCAGCAATTATTTAAACTATATTAAAGCTTTTTGTGGAAATAAGCATACAATTCACAATCCACTAGATCATTACTTTATTAACATACCAAGAAATGTTTTTCATTATGTAATATCTAAGGCAGCTGCCAATGAGACTCCCTTTTGAGAATTTTCATGTAATCTTTTAACACTAGAAGCACCGTTGAGGTTATTTTGACCTTTTCCCAATTTCTCATGCTTTATATCATCATATAAACGAGCACCGCGGCTCACATTTTTTTACTTCTTCTAAAATGCGTTCATGCATACTGCAACAATTTTTCATGTTTCTACAATAATTATTAAAATAAATAATCATAGAAATACCTAGAACATTCAAAAAGGGTCATTTTGACCCTAATAAGAAAAAATTACAGATTTTACTGTGAAAAAGTCAGTTTGCAATTTCCGGATAATTAAATTCTTTTTGTGTGTACATGGCAAAACACACAATTATTGTGATGACTTAAAAGTAGAAAAGTAAACTTCCATTTGGGTTTGTTTCGATGATGCATAGCCCCGATGAGGGAAATTCTTTCCATAGCACACACCTTCAATTAGCATTGTCACAATAAATCACTAATTTTTCTTCTGAAATGTGAACACATCCAAGTTGCATTGTGCCCTATAGAACTTTTGAAGGGAAAATAGTTATGCAAAAGCTACAGCCGAAAACTGAACATGACACCATTTTCCGAAGTAGCGCTCTCAAATCTTACGATTGTAATCAGAGTGTAAGTAGTAGATTGAGTGCACAGAACTGTCTTATTCTACTAGAACAATATACACTGCTCAAAACAATTAGGGGAGCACATGATTTTAACAAAAGTAAGCAAAGATGTATACCAATAAGTAACATAAAATGAATCATCCGTAATGTAAAGACTACCAGGAAACGGAAAAAGAAAACTTTATATGCAAATCAAAGTTCATGACGTCAAAAACGAGAAAAAGGAGATAGTGCAGAAATCGGGATGTTGCAAAAACGTCTGTTTTATTGCCGTAACTGTGAAATTCGATTGCGCAGTATTTTTTTTTGAGGCAAGGTTACTTGAGAATGTCTGAACAACGTGATTTACCGGAATCCATGGCATGGCGTGTTATAGGCAGACTGGAATCCGGGCAAACACAACGTAGTGTCGCGGACACTGTTGGAGTCGCCAGAAGTGTTGTTGCAAGGATGTGGAATCGATTCAAAGAAACAGGAAATGTTAGACGTCGACCAGGGGCAGGTCGGCCACGTGCCACTACATCAAGTTATGACCGGTATATACAGTTAACAGCCCGTCGAAACAGAACAGAGAATGCTACGCAGCTGCAAAGACAGTTGCTCTTGGCAACAGGACGAAGGGTGTCGAGCCAAACAGCACGTAATCGGCTTCATGAGGGAGGGCTCTATGCACGTAGGCCAATGGTCTGCATTCCGTTGACCCCACACCACCGTGCGGCCCGAAGAAGATGGGCTGCTGAACATCGAGATTGGGAGCAACATGATTGGAGCCAAGTGCTGTTTACAGACGAGTCCCAATTCAGTCTAGAGAGTGACACCCGACGTGTTCTTGTATGGAGGGACAGGGGCACTCGAAATAACCCCGCATTCGTTCGTGAAAGATCACAATACAGAAGAGCTGGTTGGATGGTATGGGGTGGAATCAGCATAGGCGGACGTACGGACCTGCATATCATTCGAATGGCACTTTGACGGGCCGAAGGTATGCAGACGAGATACTTCGACCTTATGTCATCCCTTACGCTGTAGCCATTGGAGATTCCTTTGTTTTCCAGGATGATAATGCCCGACCGCATAGAGCTCGTCTGGTGAAGAACATGCTTGAAGCTGAAAAAATACAGCGTATGTAATGGCCAGCGTGCTCTCCTGACCTGAATCCAATCGAGCATGTTTGGGACATTCTCGGACGACGCATTGCTGCGCGACCAAGGCCGCCTGCTACTGTTCGAGACTTGGAGATTGCACTTCTTGAGGAGTGGAACAGTATTCCCCAAAGTCTGATCGATAACCTCATCGCATCCATGGCAAACAGGTGTGCAGCAGTCTTAGCTGTTTGAGGAGACCACACGCCCTATTAAAACTCATGCATCATGTCTAAACAGTACCTTTTTTTTATCGTTTACATGTAACCAAATTGTTGCCCTAAATCATCTTTTCATGTTTTTTTCCATATTTTCAAAGAATTAAAGCTTAATTCCAAATTTTTTTACACCTTTTTTCTGTATTGCGCATTGATACGCGTGTACTATGCATTGTATGCCAATACGTGGCTGTCTCACACGGTTTTCTTCACTTTTTTGCTTGCTCCCCTAATTGTTTTGAGCAGTGTATTTATATATCATTGGTAACAAAAGAAACAATGAAGATGTTAGTGTTGATAGTGTTTCTTTTCAGAATGTATTGTCTTCTGAAAGCATTGGTAATGATGGCATGGAATGTTCTGGTAATTAAGATTACCTCTAATTTGGGATTTAGAACATTTCCATGAACACAGGTTTATGAAAGGACAAGGCAATAACAAATAGAATCTTTCTGCTGCTAAGAGTAACGATTTGTGCAGAATGATATCCTTAGCGACACAACATGAACTAGGAGATGACATCAATTGGTATATTCCTTCTTTTTCCTAGTTATATCCTCATGGGGCAAGAGGTCTTTCAAAATTTCATTTAAGTGATAAGTGGTGCAAAAACTGGAACAATCCATGTTAAAAAAGACAATTCCATGCAATCTTTTCCGTGAAATTATGTGATATATCATATTTGATGTGAGAAGCAGCAGTTAGGGCACCTGACCATGAACAAATTTTCTCTAATTGGTACAAGCTGACTAAAGTTATTATTTGTTCTACAATCTTGAACAAAAAGTATTTGTTGATGAACAGTTGTTGCTGTGTAAATCAAGATGTAGATTTATCCATGATATGACAAATAAGCCTAGCAAATTCTACATTTTTTGGTTAGGAAATGATGCAATGTTTTGAGAATGGCTGTTTTTTACATATGCAAGGATGAAAAGTGGGCACTTGATTTAGGACTTGGGAAAAGTGTAATAGCCTGTTCATATTTTTTACTAAATTCTTAACATTGTTTCTCAGAGTTCTAGAATAATTTTGAAACTATCTTAATACACTTCCGTTTCATGTTGAAAATTTCTTCTTGTGATCTATGAATTGGTGCTCTGTGCAATATGTGCCCCCAATTGATCAAGTATAGACCTTCAAATGAAAAAGATGTTCCTTTCAATGCTGCATGGGGAAAATTAAATTTCTACAAGCTGAGAGGAATGCCAGAAAACTAGTTTGTGGTTAATGTGTTGCTGTCTATCAAATGTGAATATGTAAATGAAAAATCAGAAAGCCACTTAAAATTTAATAGGAAAAAATGTATTTCTTTTTGAAAAACTAGCTATTTAAACACTACTTGATAATATATTTGAATTTTGAAATAATTAAAAATATAATTGTTTAAAGGAAATAATATATAATACTTGTCCTTTCTCTCCTGTAATTAATTTAAAAAAAAACTACCAACAAATATGAAACTGGTTTTAGAGAAAAATCTAGAGTTAAGGAATTAAAAATATGAGTTATAAGTATCGGAAAATCAAATAAATTACATTTTAAAGTACTTACTAATTTCCATTTTGCGGTTCCTACTTCATTGACTATTTGCATAGAATTAGCTAGTAATCTTATCTTCTCTGGTGCAGAGGATGTTCTAAAGCCTTTTTTGTGTCTCTTGCCTTCTCCTCTTGTTAAAGAGAGGGATTCTGTTTTGAAACCTATTTTATCAGATGGCAAAATCGATGCCATAACTTCAGGAACTGATGAAACTTCTCCACTTCCTTTCAACTTCATAGAAGGAGATCCATCTTTAGCAGAATCAGTGTTATCAGCCAATCTCAATGATGCACTACTCGAATGGTGCCTAAAAGTACAAAAAATCATCCATATACTTTTATACTCCATATACTTATAATAATATACTTTTAAAGTATATCATTTCAAGGAATAAATATAATTAAAGATAAAAATACCTTTCTATATGTCGAGGTTTATGCCTAATATCAGGGCTGTTAGTAAATGAAGGAATAGGTGCAGGAACTATATGAGGAAAAAACATTTCTACTTAAAAACTTCAGAATAAAACTTTTTTTTTTAATAATGCAAATAAACACATCAATGTTTTATATAAGGAAATGTAACCTATTTTAATTGTTATTTTAGCCAAAAGGGAAATGATTTTCAAAAAAGCAAAGTTAATAAAATTCTGAAACACATGATCAGTATGATCAGAATCATGTATAACTCTTATAATAAAATTTCAACAAAATCTAGAAATAGAAACATTTCACAATATAAAATTTAGACTTCAAATATCTATTTTGCATTTTGAAGGTACACTCTTTTGAATAAGGCGGAGGGGGTGAAACTTTAACTGTTGCAGTGCTGCAGTCGCTTGTTTTATTTACTTACGAATAAATGTTAAGCGTAATATCCGAGCTGTCCTCGTCATATCCAAACAAGTTATTCATCTAAGAACTGTGTCTGTCTATGATTGATTGCCTACACATTTTGACAGGTAAGAGCTTTTTATTTGTCCATTACAACTTTTGAGAATGAACATTTGAGCATTCCAAATTAAGAAATGTTTGTAAATTGAATGGGGGGGTACCACATACTCTCCTAAATATAATCTGATCATCTAAAAATTTCACATATAAAACCCTATTACATTAAATATGCAAATGATTACATTTTTAAAGCTAATGAATTTTAACTTCGTTCTTAACATGCATTTCAATTATGCAACACAAGCAACATTGTATGAAACAGATAAAAATTGCACACGTTAATCTTTCTTCATTGTCAGTGCCATCATGAATGTTATCAAATACCTCAGAGTCAGCTGAATAACCTCAAATGTGGTTGCACCGTCAGGATGTGTGAAGCCAGCCTTCATATTATGCAACAGCCCATCAACAGCTCTAAATAGAAATGATTGAGTAAAGGTCCTAGAAGTCATAATTGCTGCAAATAACTCATAGCTGAATGAAGGCACTGGAAAGCTTTAAAGTCCATAAATGCAAAGCAAGATTGAATGTTTAAACTACCTGAATAGCATTATTGACTGCCAACTAATATGCTAACCTATTTCATACTACCATGAAACCTTATGGCACTTTATTGAGCTGAAGTTTCTATTATAGTGGCCTTTAGAACACTTGCTTTTAAGCCCACAATATCAACATAGTTGTCTAGAGTGTGACCATGACTACCAACATTCAGCAATGAATTCCCCTTTAATCTTGAAGATGACAATCAGATCAATGCTTGAAAAAGCCAGAACTATACAATATTTAACTTCAATAAAAAAAAGTTCCTTATAACATGGTGCTTTTTTTTTAATTAAAAAGTAGTACATTTTTTACTATGGTACATGTTGTAATTTTTCCCTTTAAAACACTGCATTTCATTACACCACTACTAACGAAAATATTTAATTACAAAATAAATTGTTATTATACTTTTCTCTTCTCAATATTTCTTCTTCACTAGAAAACACCATACAATTTATGCACAATATAGAAAAGAGAAGACAGCTTTCAATCTGAATCGAGTTTTAATCAATCTAAACTAAATATGAAAAAGTTGAATACACCTGGCATATATTGGTTGCCTAAGATCCAGCCTATAAGCTCTAGGCTTCTTCTACAGTCAGATTGTAACTAAGAAAGGGAGAAAAATGAACCAGTTTGGAGAACTGGTTTGTTAGTTTGCAGCTGACGTGTCAGCTGATTGTCAGATTGGAGGAGGGGGGGAGTTCCGTTTGCGGTGAAGCAAATTTGAATGGAAATAAAAAGGAGTCCAACATTTCTCTGATACCATAATTAAGAGAAATATTATTATAAATATTATTATTGAGTGGTAGTGAATCGTGCTTCCACACCACAGGTCTGAGGTTAAAACCCCGAGCTGGGCAAGGTCAACTCAGCATTTCATCACTTCAGTGGGTTGATAAATGAATACCAAACTTGCTTGGGAACTTAACATTAGGGGTTTCACGTCAGACTGACCACTTGACAGGAACCATCTGCTCTTGCACCTCAGGGCCAAAGGTCATGTATACTGATTTGGGCACAGTAGGCCTTAGCGCTCATGGGCTGTTGTGCCACTGAGATAAGTTAATTATATGCACTCATAACAAAAGTTTTGATAACTTTTGGATTTCATCAAATTGATAAGTAGCAGCTTACAATGGTCTTTGTGAGACTAAACTTAAACATGAAACAGAATTTTTGAAGTAGCTATGACTCAGAAAAATGAAGAAATACCGGGTATATGAATGTTTGACTAAGTCAAATGTCACTTATATGTGATCAAAAGCAGTAAAACAAGGCGAATCATTAGTGAAGAATAAAAAGTATCATTATTTTTAGCAACATGCATTTTTATTCTGCTTAGTGCTTACTATAAAATAGCCCTGCCAGCAGGGTAATTTCATAAAAATTAGAGTATTTGCTTATCATATACATTATACCTCTCTGGAACATTGAAGACAGATTTGTATAACAAGGTGGAAAAATTGCAATCGTGTTTGCATAACATACTAAAAGACACCAGTAAAATACAGTAAAAGAATGAGACAGACATTACAATTTTATTACTTTTTAGTTCTAATAATTAATATAACCTTGGCTCATAACATTAAGTGCTATTGTGCTTCTCAAATTTCGAGGAATCTCCGTTTTAGTGGACATCATCCTAATTTGTATCTTGTGACATCTGACAAAACTTTTATATAACTAAACTCAGTGGCGCAACAGCCCATGAGGGCAAGGCATACTATGCCCATATCAGTATATGCGACCTTGGGCACTGAGGTGCACGAGTAGATATTCTGATGCGAAAACCCTCAGTGTTAAGTTCCCAAGCATGCTTCATACTCATTTATCAATCCACTGAAGGGATGAAAGGCTGAGTCGATCTTGCCCAGTCCAGGGTTTGAACCTCGAGCCTGTGGTATGGAAACGCGATGCGCTACCACTCAGCCACTGGGCTTCACACTTTTACATAGCGCAACTTATTTTATTAAACATAAAATTTAAGGGTGGGTTGGTGGAGTTTTGAGAAAATAAATCTTCACAAAATTAAACCGAATTTCATCTAAAGGAAGAACATATCTGTTATCTCTGTACATTGTATCAATTAAGCTATGTTTAAAGTCAAGATTTGTACAATCTGAGTGACTGGAGAGAATATTAACGTCACACTAATTCAGCTACATGAGGGCTTTTCGCGACAGACCTCGTAAATTTGAACCATGGTCATGTGACAATGAAGACACCTGAGCTGGCACCCCCTCCCCTCACTTCCACACCACACCAATGGGAGGATGTTTGAGCCTCAACATATTTAACGTATATCGGCACCCTCTCCCTCTGCACGGCAATTCTTCTGCTTTACCAGACTCGAACTCCTGACATGCCAGCCACATGTCCGTTACCTTGACCACTGTGCTACAGCAGCCATCCGAGTGACAAGTACAACATGGATTCATATAACGAACGCACTACCACCTTTTTCTGGGGGGTGCTTTCAAACCAAACTATATAATATATGAACCTTTTAAATGCCATCCTATGATCGAAAGATAACGTAAACTACAGCTAGATTCAAATCGGATTAAAACTTAAACATAACTATGGGTAAAAAAATTTCTTAAAAACATTCTAACATAATTTACAACATAATCCATGAATGGAACACTGGTGCTTATCATTTAGCTTCTTTACCTGTTTTAAAAAAAGATAGCTAATCTTTTTATGCTCAAAATTTGATGTGTGAAAACAGTTTTTGAAAAGTAGTAAACGAGTTTTTAAATATTACTCAGAGATAACATAGATTCAACCAAAAATTCAGCCATACCAATTATTCCACATACCAATTTTACAAAACTATTACACAATTGGTAAGAAGTAATTTATGCATTCAAATAATATTACAAGTATTTATTGGCTTTACACTGAAACAAGAAAAGCAGCAGTAGAGTGAAGGAAGCAAGAAGTACATGAAATAAAAGCAAATAACAATAATTTTGGGCAAATTGACTCCTTCCATTTTCTTTTGTTCATTTTATAAGATTTGGCTGAAATTTTGGTTTAAAAAACAAGCTAATGTGATGAATAACGAGAAGCTCTAGTTACTAAAACACTATCTATCCCATGGAAAATGCACACTTGTCTGTCATTTCAAATACAGTTTCATGAGATGTTTCATCATAATCTTTGTTGATAGTGATTTAAACTTTACTACAACTGCATGCAAAACAGGTTTAATGAAAGTCTTCATTTATATCTTCTTCATCAATCAAAGAAAAACTTTTTTCTAAAGAAGTAGTTGATAAATGTCAATTAAATCTTCATTGTTGGACAGTCTATTAAAATAATCCAATATTTTTGCTGCATTCTAAAATGGTATTCAATAAGACATTTGAACAGAGCTATGCATCTTAATTAATTGTAGAAATATATGGGACCAGGAAAAGAGGGATGGGAACCATATCAAAAGATTCTCCAAAACAATACCTCACTGAGCAATTTACATGCAAAGTTTAACTATCAATAAATGATTTTCTGCAATAGCTACAAGTAATCCATTTCAAATTTGACAAGAATGTAAAAAAAAAAAAAGAGGGGAGAAGATGGAGGGATACAGAAAAATATATAAAGAATCACAAATACCTTTAACAACACTTACTAGGAATTTTAGCAACCAGAAATGTTTTTTCCATATAGTATAATCAAAGTAATTTTTTTTGTTAAAAACCATAATTTTACACACCAATGTTCAATGTGTGGAACATACAAATTTCTTACTAAATAGTTTAAAAAATTATATTTAAGTTAATTTATTAACAGATCGATCATTTTTTATCATTCTCATTGAACTATAAGACAGTTGAATTTTAAATTTTAGAGTAATATATTTTGAATTTCCCTTGACAAAAAGCTTTAAAATAAATTTGATATTTTTTATTGAGACACTATTTTAGCAGCATCTTCATGATAATAAAAAATTAATTTGTAATTTCATACAATATAAAAATTTTTATACAGTAATATGAATAAAATTTTATATTTCAGAATTTCTTTTATATGATGCTCCACTTATGGAACATTGGCATGTTAAAGGTAAAAATATATAAGATAAATTTATATTCGATATATAAATTTATGTAATTATTAATTACTTTTCATTATAATCTTATATATATTAAAATTCATAGGTAAACAAAGTATCTATGTAGGGATGTATATATCCCAATTTTCTCAAGAACCACAAGACGCAGAAACAAGCAGAAGGTATGAAAATTTCGGGAATGATTCGAGGAATCCGTTTTGACCATTTATATTCCGATATTCCAATTAGTTAAAAAGATATTAATTAAAAACCTTAAAACGTATTAAAATGCATCGTGGCGCCATCTGCAGAGAATATCAGAAAGAAATTCTGTTTTTACAAAACAACGAAACTTTGCATATAAATAAATTTATTTAACAATTAATATAATAAAATTATATATATATCTTTCTTTCAATTTAATTATTTTACAATTTTTTTTAAATAAAAAATGAGTCGAAATCGGTTTCTTTTTTTGAATACGAGTTATAAGTTGTTCCGCTTGAACTTTCTTTCGCGTTAATGAAAAAAATATTTTACACAAAAAAAGTTCATGCTTTTCTTTTTTTTCCGCGTGTAGAACAATATTATACGTAATCTGCACAAAGATTGATAAAATATCTTAAAAATTACGGTAAAAAAAAACAATAATATCTTTCTTTCAAATTAATTATTTCACACTTTTTTTTAAATATTTTCGGAATTTCTTTTTTTCCCAGAGATTTTTAAAACACGATCTAATAATTTTGTAATTTTGAAAATTTCTATTTTTCTGTTTATTTCCATACATAAACTATTCTTTTAAAAAAAATGTACTTTTGCGTTTCCGGTGGCTGCAAAATTAAACGAAAAAAATTGCCTAAAATGTCAGTAATAATTAATCAATTCTAATTACATTCTTTACTTTTGTTTCATACTTTTTGATTACAAAAGCAATCGTTTCAATAGCTATCTGTAAATTTTTCTCTCTTTTATTAATTACTTATAGAAATTTGATTTTAATAAATATATATATGTTTTTTAAAAGGATTATTTCATTACAAAATGAATTCTTTGTTAATTGAAAAGTACATCGTCCATTATTCATATGAAGTTTGAAAGCATTAACATAAAAATGAAGCCCGAAAAAAAAATCTTTTACTTTAACGAATAACGAAATGGGATATTGAAAAAATCTACCTTTATTTTAAAGCTTAATTCAAAGCTTTTCCCCGAAGGAACCGACGGCGCCATTGTTAAATGGGCTGCTTTATGAAACGGCAGTTCCCAGATTCGAAACGGAGGGAGAAACTCTCAATTTCGCATTACGCTACTTTTTAAAGCTTTACTCTTAGCATCAGAATCGTTTTCTTATTATTGTTTCACATTAATTTTTTAATTCTAACGCAATATTTTTTTTTATAAGTCATACATCGAAATTTGAAGCCATATCTTATCTGTGAGAATGAGAGGAAGATAGAACAATAATTGTACAGTAAAAAAACCGTGTTCGGGCTATAGAGAGGGGAAACAAACCTGTCTTAAATAAAAAAATAAGTGGAAAGGAGCAAGTTTCAAAAACGGGAAATTTTTTGACATAAGTTTAAAAATCACTCACATTGTGCGCGTACAAACACACACAGAGAAATGCTGGTGTCATGAGGAAAAGAGAAAGCCCGAGCAACGCCGGGCTAAGCGGTGAGGGGGAGGGAGAAGTCATTTTGAAAATGAGAGTTAGAAGTGCTGATTTTGTGAAGGAAAGGGAAAATTTATAAAAGTAGAGATAGCCCATGAAACGCCGGGCCATGCAGCTAGTAATAATTATTTCTCTGATTAGTGTTTCTGCCCACCCCTCTCTTTCACTGTCTTTGAGTGAGTTTGGGGTTTTTTGGCGCAAGAGCCAATTTTGGATATGCTGCGCCAAACATGTGTTAAAGTATTAAAACACATGGTAAAATATCTAAAGTGAGTTAGGGTGACTGAGTGAGTGAGCAAGTAAGTGTTAGGGCCTTTGGCGCAAGAGCCAGCCGCGGCCAAACTGCACCATTCGTTAAGACATTAAAAGTATAAAAAGTTTGATAAAATTTCCGTTAATAAAAGGTAAGATCTTAAAATACATATTGAAGTCAATTCCAATAGATTTAAAAAACAGAGATTGGTGGGGGAAATTCCCCTCCAAGTTAAAAAAATATTGAAAAAGTTATTTTTTATATTTAGTGGGAAATATAACTAAGTCTCCGTGGTAATAGAGTTTACCATCTGTTTTTTAACATAATATGGATTTAATTCCAGCTCATCTTCAAAAAAAAATGTCATATACTATCATATCTTCCTCATTTGTTGTGTATTTGGCAGGTGCTGATTTCCTGGGTTTATGAGGAGCCATCTTAATTTCTATTTTTGGTTTTATAGTGTTAGATGTGTTCTTAGGGGGACGGTTTATCCCTACAGGGTTTTGAAGTTTGTTTTGCATCCTGGGATGTAGCAGGTATGGTATTGGATGTAGTGGTGGTAGTTTCAAGAACAGGACATGCTGTGGATGAGGAAGATGCAGCAGAGATAAATAAACTATTAGATATGGCGGGAGTAGTATCTGTTAAAGGACTAGGTGGTTGAGATTCTGATGACAATGTAACTGTGTCAGAAGATATGGATGGTAAGAGTTGTGCCTGAGTTGATGTTGAGGATTTAGTAACTGCAGGAAATGAGGAAGATATAGTTGGCTTCGGGATGGATATTAATGTTTGTAGTAATTTTAAAGGTGGGCAAACTATTTTTGTAATGGTTTCATCTGTTTGGGTTGTTGTTGCAGTTGATGTTTTAGCAACCTGGGCGTATGTTTGAGATATTTGTGGGAATATTAATTTTTGGGCATCAGGATATGAGATATTTTTATTTGTTTTGATTTCTCGAGCTTGTTTTTCAATTCTCCACTTGGGGCAGAATTTTGAATCGGTCGAATGGGCTTGAGAGCAGTTAATACATTTAGGCTTAGAATGCCATCTGTGGAGGCATGTTCAACAGATACACATCTAGAGCAAGTAAGTTGACCACAGCAGGAAGTTTGTGAGTGTCCGAACCTCTGGCATTTGAAACAGCGCAGAGGGTTCGGTATGTAGGGACAAATCTTACAGTTTAAGTAACCTGCTTTTATTGTCGACGGAAGTTTAGGGCTATTGAATGTTAGTATTAAATGTTTTGTAGGAATAATTGTATTATCTTTTTTTGTAATTCTTCTGACCTGAATCACACCCTGATCAGAGAACCCATCAAGGATTTCCGCTTCAGGAGTGCTCAACAAGTCAGGTTCAGAAATGACACCGCAAGAAATATTAAGTTATTTGTGAAGACTTATTGTTATAGGAGAATCAAGAAAAAAAAAGACTTTGTTTGGAGAGCAGAGCTTGTTTTAATTAATAAATCACCCAAACCTAAACGTTTTACCGATTTAGGTTCGCCACCTATTCCAATTAGTGCTTTGTGAATAGCAAATGGCGACTTTTTCATCATATCATGGTTTGGCAGGGATAAAATTAAAAATCGTGAATTTTTAACAATATCGTCCATGTTTAGGTAGTGTGAAACTAGGCATTTACCTGGGCACATCAGCATTGGATCCATAAGTGCGAAACACAACTTCAATATGGCATGCCTCCACTCACCACAGAGTTCATTAAGGGAGGCAGTGTGCCCGTCATCTGGCAAAAACTAGGCACGGCGCTTATCTGGAGTACACCCATAATATAATGCTACAGCATCAGGGCAAGGATCCAACAGGTAAGCCCACCACCCCTTATCCGCAGCACTAATCCTACAGCAGTATCTCTTCGGGGACACCAAAGAGAGGTACCACCCGTCTACAGTGAAGCATGGGTATCCCCAGGACACCATTTTCCTCCTTACGGGAGAAGTGTGGGCCAAAGGGAACACAAAGGTATCCCCAGAACATCATTTTCCTCTTTACAGGACACTGCACACAGCAAACATGCGGGTTTGGAAACCAATGGTGTTAGTCGAAAATTAAAATCGAGCTATCTAAAGAAATTTAAGATCAAAAACAACGTAATCAAAATATTTATTAAAAAAAAAGAGAAACAAAATTAACACAATCAAAATGTAAGCCAATATAAGTTATTAATAATTAATTATGAGTTTCCAATAAGGAGAAATTTAATTGTATGCATATAAAACTTCAAAATATAGTCTGTGGTCTAGACGAGAAAGGAAGTAAAGAGGAAATTGAATGACAAGATAAAGGATTAAAAATAGAGAAGGATCACTAGGGTAACCCGGGGTCATGACACCCGTATTTACCAAAGACAGTAAACCCCTTGGGTTTGGTTCATTTTTAATGGTGCAAGGACCAATTTAGATCATACTGTGCCAAGAGAGACAATAAGAACAGTTATATAAGATTTGCAGGCCATAAAGCCTTAGTCGGGCATAATCTATATGCCTTTCTTAAAATCTATAGATTAAAATTAGATATGATTAATAAAACCCTTGATGCTTATGAATTTATATACAAGTGAGGAATTGATGATATTGTTTAAAATACTGGATATAGTAAAATCAACAGAGTTAAAAAGCCGATGTCTAAGATGATTTGAATGCGGACAATCACAGAGTATGTGTTTTACCGATAGTGAGACATTACATTTCTCGCAATAGGGTGGTGGTTCACCCAACAGGAGATGCCTATGCATTAGGCGGGTGTGTCCTAGGCGCAGCCTAGTCCATAGTTTACCACACTTATGTGGTAAGCAGAGTTGCACAGTAAATAACCTGAATATCAATAATGACCAAATATGTCCTTGGAAATTCTTTATTAATCATTAACAATTCAATAATGCACACTCATAATTCAGAATTCATGAAAAGTAACTTCGGAGCATAATGGCAAAGAAAAAATATTTCCGAGCCGACAGTGCATGATTCCAGTAAAATCCGCTAATAAGATAGCGAGTATCGAAAAAGATTGAAATGTTTGGAGAGAGAACCCAAAAAATGCTGCGTTGCTTTTGTACAAGGAACTGGAATCAAGTTCAAGAGAACCCAAATCATAACTTCTCCTTTTTATATTTATCATATCGGAAGTTACCGCCTCCCTGATACTTCCGATCGCGTGATCAAACGTCACGGAAGCACGTGACCAAACGTCAATCAGGAATGATCGTTAACCGACCATTCAGCGACCAGTATCCAAAAGGGGATGAGACTATTTATTTTTTTGGTAACACACACACACATATCACCTGCTCACGGCGATTGCTTAGTGATGGCGCAGTTGGAACGAGAACGGGCATGATGCTATGCAACTTATTTTCAGTTTGTTGGTCCCAGTTTGATTGCCATACACTTTGCAGTTTCAGCCTGAAGCAAGCTTTCAGGTCAGAGTGTGGAACAGGGAACCTTTCTGAGAAGAGCCTGTTGCTGATCGTGCAGCTGTGTCTGCAAGTTCATTTCCAGTTATTCCGGCATGTCCTGGGATCCAACAAAATCTGATATCTTTCTTCTTAAGATAATTAGCTAAAGCATATGTGATGTCCACAAGGATGGGATGAGACGATGAATGTAAAGAGACAATGCTTTGAAGGGCTGACAGGGAGTCTGTGTAAATAATGAACTTTTTACCGCATGATAGTGAAATATGTTCTAGAGCGATTCTTAGTGCATGGAGTTCAGCAGTGTAAATGGATGCTGAAATTGGTAGAGCGTCTGTAATTACAGTGCTCAGAGAAACTACTGCCGAACCAACATGAGATTCAGACTTTGAGCCATCCGTGAAGATAGGTTCATAGTCGGAAAAAAGCTCTCTGTGTTCCAAGTACAGTGTTCTGTATGTACTCTCAGGAGTGCATGCTTTTGAGTAGTATGACAGGGTGAAATCTACCTTAGGATAAATCCCTTTCCAAGGGGGCAGTTCAGAAATCTTGCACAGAGCTATTCTTCCAATGTTCAGATTTAAGTCATTAATTAGGTCTCTAATTCTAAAGTGAAAGGGTTGTGAGTAAGTGAGGGATGAATGATGACTGTTAAAATCATAAAGGCTAAAATTGAATAAATATGAGTATGCAGTATTTGTTTTCATGGATTGGATTTTCATAAAATAGTTCAAACACAAATACTTCCTCCGCAAATCTAATGGGGGTTCGTAGGCTTCAGCATAGAGGGACTCTACCGGTGATGTATGGAAGGCCCCCAGACAAAGTCTCAGGGCTTGATGATGCACTGGATCCAAGATCTTCAAAAGAGATTTGCACGCAGAACTGTAGACCACAGATCCATAGTCCAGTTTTGATCTAATCAGAGCCCCGTAGAGGCGAAGCAAGGATGTTCGGTCGGCTCCCCAGCGAGTATTTGCTAATACTTTGAGGATGTTTAGGGCCTTGGCACTTCTGATTTTGAGATCTTTTAAATGACGATGGAATCTGAGAGATTGGTCAAATATAAGACCTAGAAATTTGACCTCATTAACAACTTTAATGAGGCTTCTACCAATAAAAAGCTCAGGGTTTGGAAAAACCCCACGCTTTCGACTGAATACAACACTAACCGTTTTTTCTGTAGAAAAAACAAAACCATTCTGTTCAGCCCATTTAGTGAAGTTGTTAATAGTGGTCCGAATGTGTCGTTCTGCAACATTGAGGAATTTAGACGAGTACGATATTTGTACATCGTCCACATATAGAGAACACTGAATCCCCTGATTTATATGATGGGTTATGCTATTAATTTTAATAATAAATAAAAGTACGCTTAAAACAGACCCTTGTGGGACACCTTGTTCTTGAATAAAAATATTTGAATAAAATGAACGCAGGCGTCCTGGAATGAACGATGGTTTAAAAATTTTTTGATAAAAACTGGCAAATTTCCTCTGATGTCCATTGCATAGAGATATCTAAGACATGTCATAGGCTTTTTTAATGTCAAAGAAAACAGAGATGTTATACTGTTTCTTGACAAAAGCCTCTCTGATGGAAGTCTCTAGCCGAAGGAAATTGTCTGTGGTCGATCTTGATTTCCAAAATCCACTTTGAAGTGGTGAAAGGAGATTATGTGACTCAAGGTAGAACATCAACCTCACACTAACTATGCGCTCCATCAGCTTGCTTAAGCAGCTTGTGAGGGCAATAGGGCGGTAATTAATTGCTGATGTTGGATCTTTACCAGACTTTGGAAACGGTAAAACGTGGGCATGACACCCCTGTGTGGGAAACACTTGGGTTTCCCAGATGCGATTAAACAATGAGAGAAGGGAGAGGATAGAACTTTCGGACAGATGCCGTAACATAATATAGTGTAGCCCGTCTGGACCTGCTGCTGTGTTACCCGAGCGATGCAGGGCGGCGCGAAGTACGCGGAGGGTTAGTGGGGAGTTGTAGCCTTCCTCGTTTGAAGAGGAAAAATTCAACTTCACCCTCTCCTCTCGACGCTTTAGTGCTTGAAAGGCAGGGGTATAGTTGTCGCAACAAGACGTTTTAGCGAATGTCTCGGCAAGAGTGTTAGCAATGTCAGGGATGGTATTGACAGAGACCCCATTGCTTACAAGCATGGAGACTGGGCTAGCACTGTATTTTCCACTGAGCTTACGGATTTTGTGTTCCAAACCTCTTTACTTGAGGTTGAACATGTGTTACTGACATATTTTATCCATGTTTCCCTTTTACGTTGCCGGTGGATTTTCTTGGCATGTGCTCAAGCTTTATTAAAAGCAATCATGTTGTCTGGGGTAGGGTAACGTCGAAACCGATTCCAAGCCTTGTTTTGATCCTTTTTTGCCATTTGGCATTCTTCGTTCCACCAAGGTTTGGGAAAACAGGGGAGTCTAGAGGATGGTTGTGGAATTGCATTATGAGCCGCAGATAGGATGCAAGATGTTACTAAACATACCGCTTCATCTATTGAGACAGAGCTTACCATGTCTTCTGTTATATCTGCTTGGGTCCTGAAAGTTTCCCAGTCAGCCTGATCGAATTTCCACCGCAGTTGGCGAATAGTCACACACACAATTGATGTAGCGTAAGATATTACCACTGGGAAGTGATCGCTACCTAATGGGTTATCAAGAACACTCCATGTCAGATTTAATAGCAATGATGGAGAGCATATGGACAAATCAATGGCGCTAAATGATTGGGTTGGAGAATGAAAATAGGTGTTAGAGCCGTCGTTTAACAAGGTGAGGTCAAGTTCTGTAAGAAGCTTTTCGACGACTTTACCTCTAGAATTCACATCTTGGCAGCCCCATAGCAAATGATGAGCATTGAAGTCACCCAAAAGAATGAATGGTGATGGGAGTTGATCTATAAGTTCTTGGAGTTCTCTAAAATTCAAGGGTACGTTGGGTGGTAGGTATACATTACAGATTGTAACTGTAGAGAAGATAGAAACCTGCACTGCAACAGCTTGAAGTGACGTGCGAATTAGGACGGGGGAGAAGGGTGTCGCGTGGTTGATGAGCAGAGCCACGCCACCACAAGCTCTTTCACCCGTATTGCAGTCCTTCCGAAGAATGGAATATCCTCGTATGTTGGATGTGCATGATGGTTTTAAAAGCGTCTCTTGCAGAGCTATGCACACAGGTAAATGCTCATTCATAAGCGATTTTAAATCTTCTATGTTTTTCCAGAGACCACAACAATTCCACTGAATTATTTTATTAATACTTCGGCTAAGGAGAGCCTTTAGGCTTTTCGGAGTCGAATTTTATTGGTGAAAAGCTTTGTCTCGATTTTCCTTTTTTACTGAGAAGCTTAACGTCTTCTACTTCTTTGGTGGCTTGAATTCCACCAGATTCTATTCGAATTGAGGGCTTTAGTATTATGGCAGCTTCCTGGACAATGTCAGTAGCTGGCCGTTTGATAGAACTTTTGTCTATTTCCATCAAAGCTTCAGCATCTGATGGCACTGAGAGGTGCGATGTTTCAGGAGTGAGTGAGTGTTTGGTTTAAGGACTCTAGGTCCGTGGAAGATGTTTCAGGGGGAGATAGAATTGTTTCTTGGTCAATTAAGTTATTTGTAATGGGATTTTGAGCTATTGGAGAATCTTTATGAGATTCAGAAGTTAAATTGGCAATGTTTGTTGGTGTTTTTATGTGGCTAATTTCTGTTTGAGTTGCAGTATCATTTTTGATTTTGTGTTGGTAATTACTGCATTAGCATAAGAAGTGGAGGCTCGAGGTGGTAAGATATTGACCACCCGTTTCTTTGCTTCCGAATACGAGATGTTTTCAAGTACTTTAATTCTTTGTATTTCTTTTTCTTGCTGCCATTTTGGACAGATTTTGGAATAAGCAGCGTGTTCCCCCTTGCAGTTTGCACACTTTCTGCGTTCTGTCATACATGATTCGCTGGCGTGCTCCGTACTACTGCATTTATTGCAGGTAGCAACGCCGCGACAAGAAGCTGTTCCATGACCGTAACTTTGACAGCGAAAACATCTGAGAGGGTTAGGGATGTAAGGTCTTATTTTAATGTTTAAGTAACCAATTAGAATATTTCCTGGTAATGTATGTTTAGAAAATGTGAGTATAAATAATGGAGAAGTTATAGTTTTACCGTCTTTTATGGAAGTTATTCTTTTTACAGCCTCCACTCCTTCAATTTCAGAATCGGGTAATGGAATTGGATCAGGGCAGTAAATCACTCCTTTGGATGAATTGAGTGTTTTGTGAGGAGTAGCAGTAATAGGGATGTTTGAAAGATTTGTACATTGTAGGAGATTAATTGATTGTGCTTGTGTTGCTGTTTCTATCAGTAAATCTCCGGATGGTAATTTTTTAATAGATTTCACAGATCCAGCTGAACCTTGTACAGCTTTAGAGATTAGAAAAGGTGAAGCATTAGAAAGTTTTCTGTTATCAGTTGCATGCAGAACAATAAATTTTGGAAAGGATTCGGAGCAAGTTTGAGAGTTGGTGGGCTGACCACCATGGGTTGGGTTGGGGATTTTAAAGTATGCGTTTTTATCTTTTTCCTTATTTTTGTGCATTTATATTTTGGTTTTTGAGAAAGGAGGAGAATTCCTTTTGATTTTCAGAGGACCAGTTTGGCGGGGCTAGCCCCAGATTCAGCAACCAGCAGTGGCCTTAGGAGAGCCCCCTGCTCTGCAATGCAGGACCCCATCCAGGCACCACCTGGAGCTACAAGGCAGGCGGGATTATACACCAGCTGATAGAGCAGCCAGGACATGCTGGTTAGGCTGTCCCGGGCTCCTGTACTATCTGGCGTCCTGAGACGCAAAACTCAGCTTTTCTCCGGTACCCTCTACATGGCTGCTTCCTCCAAGACCCCACCTCACCAGTCCAAAGGTCCTCAGAAGTTCAACACCCCGCTCCAAGTGCCAGTTTTCCCAGGGAGCAGTCTGTTGTGTCGTCATATAAACCCCTTGGGAAAAGGAAAAGATCACTAGGGCACCCGGGCTTGTGACACCTGTACTCACCTAAAGCAGGTGAGCCCCCTGAGGGGACCCTCTGTTTGACAACAAAATACAAATTTTGCAATAAATGTATCAGAAATAATGGTAAAAAAAATAATTGTAAAGGTATGCATAAAAAAAGGGGGGAGATTAAACCTAGAGCATTTTAAGCCATTGGAACGTAATAAAAAATTAGTTTTGATGTGAACTACAAAATTTTAAATTATCGAAATATAAAATACTTCCAATATAAAAATATTGTACAAAGTATTATAAGTTATAAGTACTGCTACTATCATGAAATTCTCAGCAGAATTAAAATATATTTATAAAATATTTTGAAGATTAAATTACTGTGAAGGAGCTAAAGAAAGGAAAAGATAATTACCATGAAAGCATACAAGATTGGAAACATTGAAAATGATTATTAATTTAAAACCATTAAATAGATGATAACCATTAAATGTGTCACATAATAAAACTTCAGTTATTCATCATGAATTATTTACTAACTTAAAATTTAAGCTTTGAACAAATAAAACATTTCATTTTTAAACTAAAGCTTATTAACGATTTGTTGGGAATATATATATTCCCAACTACATGACTTACAAGGGGAGGGCACGACTAAGGACATTCATTAGGGAACGAGACTTTGTGTAGTTGTAGTCCTTAAGGATGTTCAACCCTCATTGTTAGAGTGCCAAACAGGCAGTCAATTCTGAGAAATTTGCCTTCGAAATTCCTGCTGAGCTTTTATACAATTAAGTTTTAATTACCTCCAGTGGCGCAGCGGCACAGGTGTAACGTACCTGATAACTACGCGGGCGGATTGGGTTCCAGGCATGCGATCAAATTGATGTTTCTTTCTTCTTTACAACTCATTTAATTATTTTTACAATTACAGTACAGTCCCGATAATCCGAACAATATCGGACCTATCCCTGTTCGGATTACGTGATTGTTCGGATTAGCCGGAGTAACAGCGAAATCACTATTTGAACCGGGAGTACGGGTCTATTGTGTCTATGTATTTTGTCGTAATGTGAGCGTACGCGCCCGCTTTTTGCCACGTGGACTGTACTCCCACTCCTCGACGCGTGTCCTCCCTCCACCACTCCTAACTTAGTGTGTCAGTGTGACTGCGTGTGCGTGTGCCCGTACTGTTGGCCGTCAGTTGTTCCGCGCTCGTTCTATACTCGTCCGCTTTTGTCTCTGTGTTAATAACAGTGTCACAGTGTGATATTCTACAGTGAAAACAGTTTGTTGTGTGTTTTGGACATTTATCTGTGATACAGTGTACGTAAACAGATTGTTATGGCGAGTAAGCGTAAGCACTCAACACTTACTCTTAAAGACAAACTAGAGGTTCTAAAGCGTTTAGATAAAGGTGAAGGTGTGACAAAATTGGCTACAGAGTTTAATGTTGGCAAAGCTACAATTTGTGATTGGAGAAAAAATCGTAGAAAGCTTGAACAATACTGTGCTAATTCTTCTGGCGAGACACTCTTCTTCTGGCGAAATATTCACCGATTTTCGTCCTTAAAATTATAAAATTTTTTCCGCGGAGCCGTTCGGATTAACCGGATGTTCGGATTAGCCGTGTTCGGATTAGCGGGACTGTACTGTACATTAAATTATTTAAAACAGGTTTATTAAACACTAAATGAAATTTCAGATAATTATCTTATAATTTAAAAAGTAAAATATTATAATAGTATATAAAAGATACTATAATCATTTATAAAAAAATTATTTTGTAATTAATATAATTAAACTAATATATATCTTATATTATATATTATTAATTTAATTATTTTATAATTATGTAAAATATTTAATAAGTCTTTTTTAAAAAAATTTATCTAATTCTAAAAATATTTAAATGAACTTAAAAAATAAAACAAAACTCTCAACCGCGCAAGTTGAACCTTGGTCAACTGCGTCAAAAGCATGTACGCTACCACCTATGCCCCTGCATCTCTAAAGCTAATCAAAACTTAAATGAATAAAAGCTAAGTATGAATTTCGAAGGCTATTTTCTTCGAATTGACTGGCCATTTGGTGCTAATAGATAGAGGGATGAACACCCTAAAGGAGGATTACTATTACACAAAATCTCGCCCCCAAATGAATTTCCTTAGTCATGCCCTCCACTTGTTAGTAGATGTAAAAACTTAGTAAGAGGGGGAAAAATTACCAAATGATGCAACCAGAGGTGTAGATTGTAAGGGACCGTTAAGTGCTTCAATCAACGATATAGGCTCAAAACCAGGAGGGATATCTTGAGAGGGCTGAAAGACAAGAGGAAAAGTTTAATCCAAAAGCATTAACAATTTTTTTCATAAATTAAATTAAATAAACAATTTATTCTTAATCCCTCCAAATATTTATCTTTTTATAATAGTATTTACCCTGCTATGCACATTTTGCAAATTTTTCTAAAACTACAGAAGTAATTCAGAAAAACTTTGATAAAAAAAATTTTAATTACTTAAAGAATAGCAAAAATAAATAAATAATAATAGTACTTTCTCATAAACATGATTTGTGCTCATGAACAGTCCAGAAATGATGTAGCAAGATGGCACTAGTGGATGGTTTAATATGGGATATGATTTTCTCTGACAGCAAAGCTGTTCTTATAATGAATACTATTTACAAGGACGACTGGCAAGACACAATTACTCTGCCAAAAGCATCTCATGCATTCAGTATAGAATTTGGGTCTGGAGATCTGACTGGCCACTCTATTCTCTGAGTACCTTCAGTCTGGAGATATTCATTGACCAGCCAACCCCCATGTAAACGAATGTTATCCATAAAACTGAACTGGATGCCAATTGCCTTCAGAAAAGCGTCACACTTGGCTCCGAGATCTCCTCTCCGTTTTACAGAGCAGTCGAGATACCGATCTGAAAGATACGCAGCTTTTAGCATCCATCCAACACACCAGCCAGGACCATAATACCACCCTTTCATAGTGGTCCAATTCCATGATGTTGGATGGATGGTACTGGGTTGCTGGTTTTCTCCATATATGAACACGTCAAGAACCAGTGTTCAGACTTAATCAAGACTGATCAGAAAACAAAACACAGGCCCACTGCTCCCATATCCAAGGATAATGTGTCTGAACCATGTTGAGTAGGCTCTTCTGAGGTTTGGAGTGGGGGTAGTCATACCATTGATTTCTCGGGATAAAGCCTTCGCAGTAAACAACATAAATCAAAACTGATGCATCAGAAGCAATGAAGACGTCACTTGTGAGGTAATTACTTGTCATCTTCCCCACAGCAATAGTTATTCTGATTTGTGGAGACTTATGGGAGCCCTCTAATTGGTGTTCAGAATATTGATCTGGTCTCCGGTAACTGATTCCATAATTAGGAAAGCCCACTTCAGCATGCATTGAGCCATCTTGCTATCTTCGTTTGGGATTGGCCTATCTCGTCGCCCAACTGATTAATATCCATCATCCAGACATTGTCTGTGTGCTGTTATTTGCAAAATTTTCAAAAAATTTAAGCATTTATCAACACAATTAAAATTAATTCTACTCACAGAAGTGTTTGAAAACCTGGTTTATCAATTTTCTTAATTAGTAAAAAAATTAGAGACATCACATTTAATTAATTAGTTTTAAAAAGTATCTTTTCTTCATTATATTTACCAATTTTCATTGAAAATGTGGTTCAGCAGTTTAAGAAAAATCTTCATAAGTAAATTATGCACACCAGTAAAAAATGAATCAAATTTTTGCTAATATATGTTTTGATATCATGAAGCAGAAGTCACTTAATATACATTAAGAATTAATTCTAGTAAATTTTTTAAAAAATTATTTCAAAGTAAAGAAATTTTTTTTCTGGAAAGATATCCATATCTCAGAAACGTATTAACACAGAAAGTTTTAAAGAAACTTCCTACAGAGAGATATCAGAATACGAACAATGACACTTAACTACTTAATAAATACAAAATTTTTCTCAATGATTTTTTTGAATTCAAACATCTGCATTTAATAACATTCACAAAACATTTAATATTTCAAATAAATAATTTTAATAACAAGTATTAAGTCAGGAAATCAAATTTTAAAAAGTGATTTTTAGGGAAAAAAACAACATAAAATTGCATGCTAGTTATTTATTTTCAAATACTTTACCTGATTTTCTGCATTATGACTAATTTGTGGTAGTGCAGCATTTGATCTTCTTACAGCTCGAATTGATAGCAATGCTCGGAATGGTGCACGACATATTGGACAGTTATTAGCTTGGTATCTCAATGAATCTGCACAGCTATTGCATAAGCACAAATGACGACAAGGCAAAATTAAAGTGTCCCTATGATCACTCATGCAAATAACACATTCAAAGCCTGTGTCTTCGACATCTTCGTCAGCCAAATTCTTTGTCTGATACACATTCTTGTTTTCAATGCCATAGATTTCTTGTAAAAGATATAAAATGCCATCTATAAAAAGTTTTTGCTTCAGTGGTTTTAAAGTGTAAGTGTTATCTGCATTTTTTTCAACAATTGCTATAACCATATGTGACTGTCTAGGTTCTGAAAATACAAAACAACACAAAACATAAAAATTAGGCACAATAAATACTGTGTAAGTAATATAATGGTTTAATATTCAAGATTAAAAAAAAACTGTTAGATAAATTGTTGGAAAAACTTGTAAGATGTAGATCAAAATGTATGTACTGGATTAAAGAACATTTCATATAAATTCAATTCATAGATTGATAAAATAACTTAACAGATCATATATTTAAAACATTTTTTGAATTTTATAATGAATTCACATCTTTAAGACACTAAATTTGCATCTGAAATTTTGTTACACAGAGCTGTTACACCTGATAGCTGCCACAAAATTTCAACCGTATTTTTAACTTTAATTGAAAAAAAGTATGTTATTTAATGGCTCTGCCAAAACTTAAAATATATACATCTTTTTCAATTCACTACCCATAACATACGAGTTGAGGGACATGGATGAAATGTACAAACCCGAGTTTATCACTGGGACAGACAGTATCTAGGGCCGCCTAATTCCATGAAAATGCCAAAATATTAACGTGTTGCTTAAAAGTGCTCAGTAGAGTATATAAACGGCAAATGTGCTTCACATATTTTACATTTACATACTTAATGTATTTCTTGTTTAAATACACTTTTTACACATTTATTTTTAGTATTTACTTACTGTTAAATGATTTTTAACATTCTACATTTGAAAACTAAATATGCTACTTACTATTCTTTTTAACATTGAAAAAGTTTGAAAACCGGGAACTACACATAGTTCTACATTACAATCCTTGCACTAGTAATAACTCATTTGGCATAGCGATGTCCGAGATGTGTCTTCATGATCATTAGATTTGTCAGATTCTTTATGAACAGAACAATTAGGATATATTACAATGTCACTACTACTATTCTCAGTCTATTTTAGAATTTTTATCAGAAATAGTTTGCTCCATTTCTGTTATTTCAAGTTCAGTCAAACATTTTCGACACTTAAGACATTGTAATGATAAAAATAGAAAAATTTTGTTTACAAGATCTAATTATTTATTACAACCTGTGTTGCCAACACAAATACCTTATTCACTTACAAGATCTATAAAAAATGTACAACAAATTCCAAGGGACCCAGGGGAATTTTATTTTCTAGAGAAAATAATACTTCCCAGTTACTACACCCTACTTACTATAAGCAAATATCACATGCTCATTTAACAAGTCAAAGTAATTTAATTTCATTATAACAGGAAGTATGCTTAAAATAGGCCCATATATATATATATATACACACACACAAACTGAGTCCATGCATGCACTACAATTTTACATCACACATTCAATTTTTACTATAATTAATAATAATTTAAAATTTTGAGTACATAAATTTTAGCTGAAAATTATCTCTCATTCTTACCTTCTCCTTCTTCGGCTATACACTGGATAAGAACAGGTATCACTTCATTTTCATATTTGTAATTAAGCTGATCCTCAGAATATTTGCTTGGATCAAATATATGTGATACTTGACTGAATTGCTGATTAATTCCCTTTTTATAATGATAGGTCTCTGAATTTAATGATGCATCTCTGGGAGTATATCTAAAACATGCATAAGGATTTCACTTAAAACATGTAAGTAAACAAAAGCGGAGTGCAGAGTATAAAAGTATTGATAAAAACAGTACTGATTAACTAGATCATGTGTACTACATGACGAAAATGCAACACCAGGAAGTAAACAGAAAAACTATGCAAAATTCAGGATAAGCAAATCTCATTGAGCAACACAAATAATATGATTAGGGTTTCTTCCCTGGGAAATTGTAAGATTTCCATACTTTTTGTATTCCTTGAAATAAACTTCATTATCAGGAATGCCATGGGGTAGGTATTTAGGTAGGCTATGAGGTAGGTATTTTTTACTTGATTGTGGATTTAAACATCGCATAAAAATTTTAGTTGACCGTAGTGTGGCGATTTGCGATCGTTCACCCGAATTTCCTGGACGGAGGAATGTTCCGTTATCTCAGCAGAGGGATAAGAGTGTAATATGAGAATAAGTAGCCCCCCCCCCCTGTAGGATTGGTGAGAATTTTTCCAGCTTCCTGTGGGGAACTATTGGTGCTAATCAGTTTCTGTCCGTATATCCAGTTTCTTTAACTAAAAGTATTTAGTTTTTGAAGGAATCACTTTTCTTAGCCTACCAGCATGACTAAGCTGATCAAAGTTCCGAGATCTTGGTTTATATGGATAATGTAATAATTAAAATTATTATTCCTTTCATTTAAAAAAAATTTTTTTTTTGAATTCTTGTCTTTATTATGATCTATTTGATTGATTCAGCAATTTGTGAAAGGGAATGAGTCTCTAAACTGTTTGGGGGAGAATATTTTTAAGCAATTTTTCTTATTTTTATTTTTCTAAACTGACCTTTTGTATGAGATTCTTACATTCATATTTATTTACATTCATGTAAGAACAATGTAGATTCCATAAACAAAAAATCAGTTATACTAATATAAAATCTCTTAAATACAATAATTAATATTTTTAACATATGTAATTCATACTTCCGCAGCAAAAAAATTTCCAAGTATTATATTAATATTTATCTCTTAGTAGCAACAATAGAGAAACTATTGATTCAAATTCGACTGATTAATATTAAAACGCATGTGTGAGTCAGTAATGGAACATTAATTTTAGCAATTATTTCTTAAATGTGACTTTTTTTTCAAGATTTTTAATTTACAAAATCTTTAATTGTAACATTTTTCCTATGTCGTTAACAATTTTTGCTTTTAGTGCTAAAAAGTGATAAATTTCATTTAAAAAAATTATGACTTTTAATTTGGGTAGATATTTCGTTTGTATTTATGATAAAGTTGAACATAAATAATTGAGACGGTAAGAGCATCTGAAAAATAAAGATAGTTTATAATAAATAAATATGTTACACTAAGTAAATTCTTATGTATTCGAATTTGAAAAATTTCTTTCTTCAGAATAATTATTTATTCCCTCGAAATACTTTTTTCTACAGATTTCGTTACTAACTAAAGAGTGTTTTTTTAGAGGTATAGAACTTTAAATTGCAATAAAATAACGATGTATTATTCGATTAACATGAATTTTTTTTTATTCAAAAGGTAATCTTGTGGCATTACATTTTAAATATGATCAAGCAAGGCGTAGATTCGTCGAATGGGCCCAAAATGAGATTGCCGTTGTTCCCGATTTTCATAAGCGAATTTTGTTTAGCTATGAAGCGCACTTCTGGTTGAATGGCTACGTCAACAAACAAAACTGCCGCATTTGGAGTGAAGCTAATCCACAAGTGTATGTCGAAACACCATTACATCCAGAAAAACTAACTGTTTGGTGCGCTTTATGGGCTGGTGGAATCCTTCTTCAAAAACGATGAAGGCCACAACGTTACAATCAATGGTGATCGGTGTAGAGCCATGATTACTAACTTTTTCATTCCTGAATTGAACAATCATGATGTCCAGGAGCTGTGGTTCCAACAAGACGGCGCAGCATGTCACACAGCTCGTGCCACAATCGATTTATTGAAAGACACGTTTGGTGACTGCCTAATTTCACGTTTTGGACCTGTGAATTGGCCTCCAAGATCTTGTGATTTAACACCGCTAGACTATTTTCTGTGGGGCTATGTAAAGTCATTGGTCTATGCGGATAAGCCACAAATGCTTGACCATTTGGAAGACAACATTCGCCGTGTTATTGCCGATGATATACGGCCACAAATGTTGGAAAAAGTCATCGAAAATTGACGTCCAGATTGGACTACATCCGAGCCAGCCGTGGCAGTCATATGCCAGAAATCATATTTAAAATGTAATGCCACAAGATTATCTTTCGAATAAAAAAAAAATTCATGTCAATCGAATAATACATCATTGTTTTATTGCAATTTAAAGTTCTATACCTCTAAAAAAACACCCTTTACATTTGAAAATTATTTCTCAAAATATCTGGGTTATTTCTTTGAAAGTACAAAGGCAGATTTAAAAATTTCTGTCAGCCTCAAAAAAATTATATTAATTTTGCAGGCAGTTATATATGAAAATATATTTGATACACTATTTACTCTTTTAAACCTTTTTCAGTTTAATTAGTAGTTATATGAGATATATTTTTAGTTTTTAATACAAATACAAACGGTTAAAAACCTGAAAATTTATCAGTCTAAGCTAAATCGAAAATTGAAGGGGAAAAAAACGGTACTTTCCTTATTTAATAAAATTATTATGGATACTATTTAAAAATAACTTGTTTTAAAATTTTTGAAATTTTGATGTATCCCAGGGAATGACAATTACATTCCCTGGATTTCAAGGAAATCTCTGGGAATGAATAAAACCTGGGAAATCCAAGACCCTAGATGTGACAAGCACAGCTCTCTGGTCATGCCGGATAGGATACCAGTGAAGGAAGCTGCAGAATGGACAACTATTTATTCTTCAATATTTCATTTTACAACAGGAAATGATTTTCTTTATAATTTAATTTAAACTAGATCCAAAGTCGTATGGTAATAGATGAGGAAGACTTAAATTTTTTAAAACTATATATTCAGTATAATTTAGAAAAATATGTTTGATATGCTAGTTATACAAACATGGAAACATTATACACAATACTTGAACCATATAAAAAAAACACAACTTAAGTTCTAATATGACGACTCATTACAGTAAAAACAAAAAAGTATAAATGGATCATATAAAGACAAAAAGCATATAATTGATTTTTTTATATTTGCTTGTTTCATTTGGAAAACACATGAAGATGAGAAATACAGCATTTTAATTAAAAAAAGAACGTGATTAAGTGATCTAATCCTTTTCAAAAATTCAATCTATCTATCCGATAATCTATTTTATAATCATTATAATTAATAAACATTCACAACTTACATTACAGTATTGGCAGTGATCTCTTCAGTGCAAAAATAGAAGATACTTATACTGCATCGAATATCTGAATCAAAACTGAACTCAATGTTATATGAAGTGTTTGTAAGTACATTTTCCGAAGACTGCCTTCTACCATCTATGGTATTTGTTGGCCTAAAAAAATATATTTTGTGTTCATTTTAAAATAAAAACATTATACAACATAATAAATTTTTCAATTTATTTTTATAAAATAAACAATAAATCATTTCCTTTCATTCTTCAGAATAATGAAACAAAACGAAATTTTAATTAAAGAAACTCTGAATTCTCATGATATTAAAAAATGAGACAATACCATTTTAAGAAATCGCAATATTTTTAGTTCAAATTTGTTATTTAAAATGTTAGCTAAAAATATTTCTTAGGAGTTCCAGCTCTTAGCAAAAAGCATACTTTTCCTCCACCAATTTAGCTATTTAAACAAAAATGGAAAGAAAGAAAATTTATGCCCCAAATTTCTTATTTTAAAAAAAAAGACTGGGAAATTAAAGACATTGCCATATCTATCTGGAAAATAAAATCTCTGAGTTCTAGACCATTATTTTTTTCCCAAGTAGAAAAATGTCTTCAATATATGTAATATCAAAACAAATTACAGTTCTATTCACTGATCACAATTACGCTGATATAAGTATGTATATTTTAAAAACTCACTTTATATATTTACTTTAAATAAATATAACAAAACGCTAATCTTGATTAATGCAAATATATATATATATCATCTACTTTTATAAAGCTAGATAACAAGCTATATTATTTTAAAAAGCGAATAAAATTTGGAGTTTTTAATATTTTATGACAATTTAATTATTTGCAACTAACTCATATTTTATTCCTGAGGTAGAATGTATCACAAAATAGTTTTATGCAATTCAAAAATTACTTTTGAATCTGATGAATTGAGAAAAATAATAGATAAAAAGAATAATAATAAATCCTAATAAACTTTACACCTTTTCCCTCTTTTTCAACACACATTCCAATACAATCACTTCTAAACACACATACATTGATAAAATGATATATAATAGAATCAGGATAAAATAGTTACAGAAAAACTTACTTAACAAATCTTAATGTTTCTTTTCTGATATTTATAAGACTACGTAATGTTTTCGTAGGTTCATCTGGTTGAGGTGCAGCATAAGGGAACTAAATAAATATATAATTTTAATAAAAAAGCAAAGAATAAAAGTAAAACAAATATACAGACCCAACTCATTTTAAACAATAAAAATTAACTTAATACTTACAGGTGAAGGCTTTCCCCCAAGGAAATTTAAATCCATATTTTCACCAAAGAGATATGCTTCTGGTTGTTGAGTTTGAAACTTTTCTCCCCCATAATAAAATGGCTAGCAAAATATTTACCTGAAATAACAGACATCATAATAAGGGAAATTACCAATGATAGATAAAAGTACAAGTAGAATGATCCTAAAATCATGAGATAAATTCCAAGCAATATAGTACAGCTTACTTAAATAATTTTTGTATATAGGTAAATAAGGGCATAAGTGACACATTGAGGTACAAATACAAAAATTATATGTAAAGAGAACAATCATTGGCTACTTTCCCAACAACACCACAAAGTACTTCTTTACAGTATTATTTCCAGTAAATGCTCAAAAATAATGACCAATAAAAGTTATATATGCTTGGCAGTATCAATGAAGTGATTGGTAAGCATATTAAGAAGTCACATATTTGATTGGTTTTCCATTGCAACAGCAATGGAAAGTCGATCAGTTAGTTCCTCAAAGTAGTCACATTAAATCTCATAAAATGAGAACATTCAGATACCCTATAATTAGTTAAGGCTTGACAAATATGACGATGAGGGTGGCTATCAGACTGGTCCACCAAGGTTGATTTCATTAATTTCTCGTGTAACATCTCACTACTAATTCCAAGAAGCTACCAGAAACATTAGAAAGCTGAATATATTTTTAAAATGATATTTTGAATAAAAACATAAAAATCAGGTTTATTTTGACTATTTTATATCAAATTATATGAAATGCATAACTAATACTTCAAGAGTTTTTATGAATGTAAGCATAAAAATTGCTGGATAAATCTGAGGCTGAAACATGATTCAAGACAGTAAAAAAATAAAACAGTAACTTTTTTAAAAAAATTGTGAAACTTAACATTTGTAAGTAAACAGTATCTATTTTTTATTCAAGAAAATTGTATAAAAAATATAATTTAAAATAAAAATATCTGAAAATAAATATAGATAGTCTGGTATGACCATTGGATATGGAAAATAGGAGGGGGGATATCTGGGTATAAGAAATGGTCTTTTTGGTGTATTCCTTTTGAACACTCCAGCCTGGAAATATAGGTAAGAATTCTAGATGGTAAAACCTCACCCTGTCATTTTGATGGGAGAGAAGGAAGGGTTAACAATTTTTACCACTATATTGGACATAATTGATATCAATGTTAATAACTCAAAAAAAAGAACTAAATTATAGTGCTACTGCAAAAATTATCTAATTAATATAACACATCAAAATATCAAACTTCTAAAAAAAAATTTCCATAACTGAATATTTTTTCAAATATAATTTTTCATCTTTAAACTACCTTATTTCAAATTTTATAAAATTATTATGGATAGTTTCTAAGTTATAGGGTTACAAAATTGGGTTTCCTGTTACAAACGAACACATGCACACACATCAATAACTTCTCACAGTAGAAAACTTTCTACCTCACACTCTTCAGAGATGTTTATATTAGTTTATATTTTTAAAATTGAAGAAAAGTTATCCATAAATTATTGAAAAAAAATTATATTACTGCAAAAAAATTAGCCTATTTAAATACAGTTACATGAAAAGTGAACAGTAACATACTCGTAACTAAAATTTGTACACAATTAGAATCCCCATATCTATAGAAAAATAAATTTAAAATTTCAAGCCATTCCCTCAAATAATTTATCAAATATTTGTAAAAGCTAAGATTCTTGGTTTACCTATATTAAGCAAATGCATACTAGTTTGTACTCCTTTAATTATCAATTCACTTATCCCTCAATGTAAAGGACATCTATTACAATCATTTGCTCTAAAGCAGTAGTCTTCAAACTTTTGTGACTCACAAAACCCTTAGAACTATAAAGTGTTTTCAGGGGAACCCCATTCCATGTGTACACACAAAAAGAATATATCTTAAAATAATATTTAAAGTAGATCAACATGTTATAGGTACTTCATGAAAAGACCATTAAAGAAAAGTATTGTATTTGTTATTAAAATATTTTACTGTAGTTTTAACATAATTTACTTACATTAATAATATTAACTTTTGATCCAAGTATCACCTACCCCTGCATTATAAATATTTAGTAACTGGGATATGTGCTTGCATTTTCTAATGAAAAATGTCGAAGATTAGATCTATTGAAATTATCTACAGTGGCATTTAATTGGTTTGTTATAAATTTTGTTTTTTGTGAATTTTTTTCCCAATGAGAAATATTTTTCACTTAAATGCATTGTTCTAAATGGCATTAAAATGTTAATAGCTGAGTGATAAATACTGTGTATTTTGCAATCTAAAACTTAGGAGCTGGTTCTTGCTTAAATTTAGATTTGAATATTGAATTTGTTGATATATCAATAAATTATTCTCTCCTTCATTTATCTCCTTATCTCTCTCCATTATTTTTTTTATTGACAATTGGAAAAAAAGGTGCATTTTCTACTGTACTAACTATAAAATTATTTCATGAAACCCAGAGAAGTAAACAAAATATTCACAATTTAGTAGGTAGCACATCTAAAGAAAAAAAAGTTTTATAGTATTTTATTATACTGTAATAAATATTACAAAATAAAGTACTTATATGCATAAATGAAATTTTCAGTTTTAATGACATGGATTTATGGTTATAGAAACTTCACAGAGAACAAGAATCCATCTTGCATACACATTTGTAATTTTCTTTTTGTTTTTTTTTTTATTCTGACTTGTGGAACCTCAGGGCTCTGTGGAACACAGTTTGAAGACCACTGCTCTAAAGTAATGTAGTATATATATGTCCCCCCAAACAATTTTTCCCAAAAACTGCCAGAACTATTTTCTTTTTCAAAATTGAGTTCCGTAATGGAAAAATATGGTTCAAGAAGTTAATATAAGCTATATTAATACAGTTACTAACCATAATTTAGTTCTCTTTCAACTATTAACATTGATACCAGTTTTATGCAACTACAATGAAAGTTGTGTAAAATTATTTCAAATGACCTATTTTATTGAAGACTGTTCATTGATCACATGCTTTGATGTTTTTAGATAAAAAGATGACATAAGCAAGTCACCTCCTCAAAATTTGGAATGATAAATATTTTGTTCTAATTTGATTTTAGTCCATTATAAATTTTTGTACCAAACTGTTAAAGTAATTTTTTGCCAAATTGAGGTCATAACATTACAATATGGTTACATTGATTTTTATCAATTAGCTCCATAATATTTCCATAGAACATATATCAATCAACAGTGATGGCCACAGTGACAATTTGACACAAATGACTATTATTTTTTATTGGCATATTTTGTGTGTGTGGTTAACCTTATTGATTTAATATTATTTTAATTTTTTCCATTTTGGACACTGTAATATTAGCTTGTTTTACTTATGTTATTTTTCAAATATTTCAGAGGAGTAATGTAAATTGCTTAGGTAATAAGTGAATACCAGGATATTTTAAAAAAAAAAAAAAATTAGAAGGCTTTGTATTTAATAGTTATGGAACAAGAGGTTATCCAAATTTTCACTTTTGACTAATTTTGTTTTCTAAGGGTGTAGATTTATTTTATTTTTTCATTCTTAGTTACTTTTCCCTTCATTCTTAGTTAAGATTTTGCTAATTTTGGCCATTATGAATGAAATGTGATAAATGTGGAGACATGAAGATTTTTTCTAAAAAATGTAAGAAATTTAATGCTTAAAAGTTTTGTGGATCTTAAGAGTGCAAATTCACACCGTCAAACTAATATATCTCATGTATAATTCTTTCTATACTTGTAGTAAAATGCTAATTTTCCCCTATTTCCCTTTTGATACATGATTTCAAAATCTTTTTACATTCCATAGTCCCTCACTAGTGATTTTTTTCTTAACAGTAATTTCTTCTTTCAGTCCCAAATTTGTTTTGTGTAAAAATCAAGAAAAAAAAGTAAGAACTTATTTCTCTCGTTATTTCATATTTTTATTTTTTTTAATGTATGTAACTCTAGTGCATATACCTGCATCATCACATGTGTAGAATTTTTTTATTCTTAACACCCCTTGTTTTCAGTGATATGTAGCCATTTAGAAATGAAAACTAATTCAGCACAGGGCCTTTAGCAGGTAGCATACCAATATAAAATTAGTCTCCAATATTTACATAGTTTAAATATTATATATTAAAATATACTGTTAATATATTACATGGTGGGAATAAAGAATAAGATATCACACCAGATTTGGCGGTATTTTTCAAATTTCATGGTGCAATAACGATTTTATTCGATCTAACTCTTTATTTTGGTAACATCAATACATTAAAGTATGGAATTGCTGAGAATAAGTCACAAGTTTTCTGTTTTGATTGCTATTCATTACTTTACATTGGCACACATTTTTTTTAAAGACAGCTAGTCTTTTTAAAAAAAACTATTATGTAGTTCTTAATGAAAAGATTAAGAAATTGACTTCTAATAAATTGTGTTTGCTTTTTAGCATAATTCCAGGTTTCTATTTTCTAATTTTGTTGGAATATTTTTTCTATTAATTATCCTGAAAAGTATCGCATCAAAGTTTTTCATTTTTCTTTATGATTTTGAGCAAAAGGGATAAATACCCGAGATACAGTGATGCATTACTAAGGATTTTATTTGAAATAATATTGAATGGCAAAATGACAAATTTTGTAAAAAGTGAAATGGGTGTGGTCAATGACTGAACAGATGAATTTATTTGGTAATACGACAAGAGAGGAAAATGAATGAGTATTGTTTTAGAAGGTAAAAAAAAAAATACTTGCAATAAAGAAAGCAAATTAATATAATCTCAGTTTTAATAATGACAATTATGTAGATTTGAAAGATAGTGATTTCATTTTCTAAAATTATATCTTTAAGAGAAGCATCACATAGTATTAATTTCCTTGAGTACATGAACTAAATCACTCCATGTGAGAAACTCTTCATAACCTTTCAAAGTTCATATGGCAAAGGATGTACAAAACAAGGAGATATATTTCTTAGCAAGTTAAAAAAGATTTATCTTCCTTCAAAACAATTCTTCAAGTCTATGCTTTTTGCTTGCTTTCATTTCTTAACATTTAAAATTTTTCTTTAATTTGCTAAAGAAATAATTCTCTCTATAAGTGTGAAAAATTATGTTTTTCATTGTTAGCATATGTTAGGTTCTAATACATTGCTAGGCTCAGATGATTAATATTTTGGTGAACTATTATAGTGGTCATCAAATATATCATCACAATCTCAACCCATACTTAACTTTAATCATATTAGGCCTATAAAAGAATACAAATATGAATTATTTAAAAAATAAACATTCTTTAAAATTAAAAATAAAAAGAGAAAATAAACATCAATCATTTAAGCAGAATACTAACTATGGTATGAAATTTAATTCAACTGCTACAAGGACTTATTATATTTCTGAATGTTGAAAAAATTATAAAGCAATCTAATATTTTTGTCACTATAACCATGTGTAATAACCTAAAAATCAACAGGCAAATACATTTAATTTTAAGTATACTTGACTTTACAATTAAGGAATGCAACAAAATATTGAGAAAATTAAGCTGTATTCTATCAGGGGTCCTAAAGATATACTTTCATATTTTAAATTCTAATTATAAACAAATTATGTATTTTAAAGTATTCATTAATACGTATTTTGATACATTTTCAAGGTAATTAATTTTATATTTTTATATGCGTCTGCATTCAACGTTCTATATAGAAAATGAATTTTGTGAAGATCAAAAGTTTCAAAGATAATTTGGAGATTTTCTGCATACATTTTTATGAGACATCACTCTATAATATTGACAATTTTAATCCCATTAAAGAATAAATAATAAAACGAACCACTTCTGGGCGGGTAGCTATATGCATTACTTCCAGAGGAATCAAGTTCTTCAATTCTAGCATTCTCACGGCTGAACAACAGACCCATATTTTCTTATAATCCTTGGCGCTCTCTGAGCACAAAAATCAAATCAAAGTATTATCTCAACCGTAAGTCTTCCTTTTAGATTACATCATTCAATTTGAAATTCATCAACTTATAATTTTATGGTTTGAGCAGTTAGACATAAGTATTTATCCGCAAGAAAAAGAAAGAAAGAAAAGAAAAATAGTATTTTTTTTATAGTTCAATACTGAACACACGTTATATATATATATATATATATATAACTGCAGTACTTTCATAAATTCTATTGGAATATATCAAGGAATATAAATGCTATTATCCCTTTTAAAATTGTTAGTTTTTTTGAAACACAGCAACAGATGTTACAACCCAAAGTATTGAATGATTGATTGATTGAAAGGTTGAAGGGGGATATAGAGCAACACAGGCTATGACCCCTCAAAAAAAAAGAAAGAAAAGGCAAGAAAAAGCCTAATAGATTAGTAAATATTAAAAAATTTCATTCCCTTTAAAAAGACTCTGAAAGTTGATTTATTTTATTCATTGCTCTTTCCAAAACATCTCTAAATGTGATAGTGGAATGTGGATCAATACGAAGAGTAGACCAGAGATTATTACGATGCCTAGTATATCTGCTACAATTTAATATAATGTGGTCCAAATCATTTATACAATTACATGTAATACACATTGTATTATTCTGTAAATTAAATTTATGTAGAAGGTCTGGAGTGATAATCATTTTACTGAAGATTCAAGTGCTTAAGATTTCTTCTCTTCGATTCTCTGTCCATTTTGAAATATCAATGGTCGGAATATTTCCCAATTTTTCAAAATATTTGCTTGAGTAAAATGTTTCATTGATTTTTTGAACTCCATTTCGATATAAATTTTTATGAATGTCTTCTGAAGCAATCCAGTCAATGTAAACATTGGACTCCGTGACCGATCTTGCGAGATTATCCGCCATGCTCATTCCAAACAATTTTCGAGTGTCCCGGAATCCAAAGCAGAATTAACTGATTAACGTAGATAGCGTGTAAATTTTGTTAGCAAGTCTATGAATTACCTTATGGGATTTGATCGAGAAATTTTGAAGTGCAGAAAGACTATTCGACAAAACAAGTAAATTTACATTAAATTCCACCAGATCATCTAAAGTCTGACAAATGGCCAAAGCTTTTTTGCAGTAAAAATGGAGTTATAATGGTTGATTCTGTAAGCAAATGAAGATTTTTTTTGATATACCTGCTATCGAAGTAATTCGGTGATTTTTGAAGCATCAGTAGCTATAATGAAAAACTTTTGAAATTCCCGTTTGACCGTTTCATTAAATAAAACGTTTATTGCAGGAATCGGTTGATTTTTATCTTGAAATTTAAACCTATTGGTATAAATTTTACATGGAAGGTCTAAAAAGGAAGGTCTCTTTCTTCTATTTGATAATTCAGCTATTGTACATTTCTCTGGGCTTAAATTCAGTTTCCAATATTTAGACCACTGGGAAATTCTTTCCAGAGTATTTTGTATTTTTTTGCAAATAACATCAAGGGATTCATGTGAGCAAAATATAAAAATGTCGTCAGCATAAACCAGGCATTCAACTTCGGATCCTAAGGTTTCAAAAATATCATGCATGTAAATAGTATACAAAATAGGAGATAGGACACTGCCTTGGGCTAGGCCCTGCGGAACAAGCTTTTTGGGAGAAAAATAACCCTTCCATTTTATTTTAATGATCGAGATGCGAGAAATTTATGTATCCAATTTGCTATATTTCCTGCTATACCAATTTGTAAACATTTATAAACAAGACCATCCACATAAATAGAGTCGTATGCACTTTTAATGTCTAAACTTATTCCTACAAAAAAAAAATTTCTGTAATTTTGCATTCATTATTGCCTTATGTACAAGATAAGTAGCACTTCTGATATCTTTGAAAGGAACGAAACCATAATGTTGGGGAGGAAGTTTTCTTTCTTTAGTTAAATAGTAAGAAATCCTATTAGCCAAAATTCTCTCAAAAGTTTTTGAAAATACAGATGTCAGAGCTATGGTCTGTAGGAAGATATCTTAGTTTTATCTTTACATGGTTTCGGAATCGGGAGAATGTTTGCATGCTTCCAAGAATCTGGAACGATTGCATTATCAAATAATTTTTGAAAATATCTTAAAATTACATCACGTTGACGCTGATCAAGATTTTTAAAGAAAATTGCTGTAACATGATCAGCCCCAGGGGTTGTATTTTTTGACTTTTTCATTGCACTATGCAATTCAATTCATTCACTATGCAATTCAAGAATATGGAATAGTTTATTAAGAAGGTTATATTTTTGTCGTAGAGAAAATCCAAAGGAAGCGGTTCATGATAGGCATTTTTAGATGCAAAATAATCTACAACAGTATTTCCAACCTTTTTTGTGTCATGGCCCACTTTAACCTTTCTAAAGTTTCTATGTACCCCCCCCCCCAATGTATAACATACATAATATTTAATATTAAAAAATTGATTTGGTTGGATTCTAGGAATAAATCACTATCAAATTGTTAACAAAACACGGTAAGTAAAATTTCAAAATATATAATGGAAAACAGAAATTAAAATTCAAAATAATTTTTATAATGATTTTTCCATATTAATTTAATTTGTCATTTTAATTTAGTAAGATCCCTGCGCTTGATGCTTGCTGCAGAGAGATTTTATATTGGATTCCAATTTGATTAGCTTAAGTCTAAAATCCCCACGTTGTGTTATATCCAGCCGATTTCTTTTTTATCAGTAAATCATTTACGGTGGTATTCTCAATCGCGAGTTATTGAAAAGAAAACTCGCGGATTGGGTAACCCCCTCTTGACGATAACTCCCGAGTAACTCCCTTTTCTTATTCTCGAACTGACGATTACCGGATCCGAGAGTTATGCGTTCGCGAGATGTTAAACTCGTTGTGATTGGACACAGATAATCACGTGGTATATTGTTTACATGTATCTCGGCGCAAGCCATTCGATTCACAGCTATTTTTTTCTTCTCATAACTAGTACGTCAAATATAAAAGTAAATTTTCTCTAGTGGAATCTTATAGAAAAATACAAGATGTTATTCATTGCAAAATAACCAGTACAGTTTACAATCAGAAAAAAGAAAAAGCACAGGATTGCTTGACTACTGATTTCAATCCAGGCAGCCTTTCCAAACGAAGTCGATAAGAGCTGCAAAATAAAAAATCGCAAAAACGAAGCTTTAAAATGTTTAAACTTGTAAACAAAATTGGTGGAGGAACCAAAAGTTACTGACCACATCGTTAGATGAATTGCTGGCCGCTATGGGTGCCCTCATTGAACCATTGCCGTAGAGATACGATTGAAACGACGATTAGGATACTGCTGTTTTATCAGGAACTCAGGGTAAGTGTACAGGGATTTTTTTTTTGTCTTTATTTAGCTTTTAATTTAAATTTTCCGTATTATTCTGAATAGATTTTTTTGATAGTGATTTGTGTTTTATTACATAAATGAACTCTAATATGAATCACATTATGAAATATTGAGTAAAAGAATCAATAATTGAACAAAATTTCTTTTCCAAATTCAATTTATAATTAATGTTGCATCTTAAAGCAATGTGAGGTCTATTTGCAATGAACTTCAACATTTGAACATCTGTCAAATATCAAAGACAACACACCTGAATTAGTAACTCATTCTAAATTGCCACAGTACATCAACCTGTGAACTTTTAACGATGACAGATTTCAGGTTTTCAGAGGTACCAAACTCGATGACTATGAATTTGTGACCACGGCCCCTTGTCTATTGTGCTCACAAATATTTGATTAGAATTATGTAAAGAAATAACTCAGGTTGTGTAAAATGTATGTGTATTTTTCATAAAAAGAATAAAGATGACATGCACATCTTTTGCACATATATAAGAGAAGATGTAAATTATTACACCTAATTAAAAATGATTAAAAAGAATTAACTTGCAAAATCATGGATTTATGTGTTAAAGTAATTATCATTGTTTAATGTGTACAATGAATCAAACTTGAAAATGTATAATGTGATTTCTCATTAAATTATAAACTGTGCATAATCCCTTTTATTGTATGAAAATTTATGTATAATGAAGGACATACAGAAAAGTAAAATTATTTAATAAAAGTAGGCAATAGCTTACAAAATTTCTTTTCGATGAATAAGATTTATTTTAGTGGAATAATTTGTAGTGTGGTAAAAAATTAATGTATCAAAAGCGGTAGTGGCATATTTAATATTAAATTAAAAATACTAATGTATGCATTTTAAATTATACTAAATAATATAATTTATGTAATTTTTCTAAATTCTATCATTTATTGCAGCAGAAACTAATTGAAGAAACATCAGACTTCTCTATTTCTCATGCTTTCTTGTGGAAAGTCACTAGTTTTTGAAGAAAATGAACTTTTTGTCATTTAAATAGTAAGATTTCATTTTATTACTATTTATTATTATGGCTGGAATTTATTCTATTGTTTGCTTGATTTTTAAAAGTATGAAGATGTCATATTTTTTATAATGAATTTTAACTTCAATAAAATTTATTATACCTATTGATGGGAGGCGCGGATTATTCAGGAATATTCAACAGAACTTCAAAAATTCGAACTCAGTTTGGTGAAATTCGTTTTCTTTTCCCATCACTGAGGGGTTGAATTCCTCGGCAAGGGTGTGAGAAGGCTCCCACGCCTGGGTGGTCACTGTACCCCTAAATTGCGGGTGCGTCATCAGATTTCCGCGCTTCCGAAAGTGCAATGAACCTCGTGCGGTAACTCTGCGCTGGTTCTGGACCAATTAGAGGCAATTAAGTGGACAAGGCAAATAGTCCGCTCTAGAATTTTCGTGTGAAAAGGACGTCGAATAAAACGGGATGCAGCCCGATTTGGAGTAAGAGAGACACAGACTGAGCAGATCCCAGACCTTGAGAATCGAATCCTCCGCGGGACTCCAGGCGTCAACCATGTCCATCCTCCTGCCCCACTTCATCTCTCTCTCAAGCTAAGTTAAATTTTAATCTTGTTGTGAAGTAAATTTATAGTTACTTAAATATGTTATTCAATAAAATTAATTGTTACCACTATACGATCGGACTGTTAATTTAGTTTCCAGTTGTGAAATTTTTTTTCTTGTAGTTTTTTTTTTTTATTATTTAGTACTTGGGGATGTGCAATCGGAAAAAAAAGGTGCAAGATGTCACAGGTACTGGTGCTTTTTTTTCTTTTATATTGATGTGAATTTTTTTTTCATATATGTATTTACGCGAAAGTCGATTGGTTAAAATTTTATTTAATTTTCCGAGATTATGAATTTTCTCTTACCCTGCACGGAGTTTAAGGGTATTGTTCCAAGTCCACGGTATAATTTAAGGGCCCGTGCAGGCAATTCGGCTTATTAATTCTTTTACCGCGCTAAAAAATTTTTGAGGAAACTGAAAATTTTTTTTTTTACAATTTTTACGCTTCGTCACTTCGAGAGCACACATCTGGAAGGGTACCTGTCTCATTGTTGCACCTTGTTTTATGTCATGTTTGATGTTTTAGTGAGATAAAATTTTGTACTTAGTTATTTAATGAATTCTAGCTCAATTTTTTTTATGCAATTTGTTTCATGTCTTGATTTGATGCTTAAATGAGATGATGTTGTATGTGGTTAATATCAATTTTAGCTCTACATAAAATATTTTTTTTTGATGCTATGTGTTTTATGCAATATATATAATTTATTCTTTGTAATAGGATTGTTATTCAATTTTGCTATGCAATTCATGTATGCACGTCAATTTTAATTTTATAAATTTTAAGCTTTAATTCATGTTCGCAGCAAAACTCAAATTTTGGGGGTCTTTGGACACCTGTCATGAAATTTGAATGTTGTTACTATACATACATATTTGGCATTTTTCATTTATTAAATAATTTTGTGTTGCGGTTATTATCTAGTATTTTAAATTTTTTTTCATACAAAAGGTTCCTTTATTGAATAAGTTAGTTCATGCTGATTTGATTGTGTATACCTGTGTACTTTTCTTGTTAAATTTTGAGTTAATTTTTTTGGAAGCGGTATCTGTCAGAAGCAGTTTTAGTGATAAGTTGTGTTAGTGTATTAATTTTAAGTGGCTGTGTATTACTGAATAATGATATCTTTGGAATTTATGCTTGTTAAGATATGGATAGAGGTGGTTGTTTGAATATTTTCCCAAAGAAATTATGTTGAAACTTAACTTTGTTTTGCTCATGTTTTGTTCTGTCATATGATTGCTAATTTTAATTAAAATTTTTTTCTAGTGTTCCGGTTAGGTGTTTCAATGCTAATTTAATTTTTTTTGTTTGCGATGGATTTGGAATTTTTTTGTTTGCTTAGGGCTTTAGTTAAATTGTGGTTTGGTTACATGTGAATATGCAGTCAATCATTGTGTCTCGGTTGTGTACTAAACTGTAATAGGAATTTAATGTTTTGGTTGATGTTGATATAGTATTTCTGTTGATTTAGGTTAACTTGTTTTATCCATGGTAGCTTTTGGGTAGATTATTGAATTGAGTATTGATATTAATTTACTTTTTTTATGGTTTTGGATTTTTATTTGGAAACAAGTTTGGGGGCAGATAATGATATTGTTAAATTTTGTGCTTTCTGTACGCGTGGTTGTGTTAGCTTTGAGTTTGGTATTGACAAAAGAGGAGAATTTTGATTTAGTATTGTTTGTTCTAGATATTGAGTTTGATATTTTTTTGAAGATAATCAGGTGTGCATTTTAGTGTGTTCTAAATTTTTTTTCCCGTTTAATTGATTCGAGTGTATATTGTCATGGAATTCGTGTTTCCTTGTTAGTTAACAATTTTTTTTGTTCGGATGTTGAGGCGGTTCAGTTAATTGATTGTGCTTACTATTCTCGTTATGGAAATTCTGTGTTGCTGTTTCAAGTTGTCGATATGGTGTTGTTAAAATTAGAGAAAAGGGAAGGAATTGGTCGGATTGTCAGCAGTGTAGATATTATATTTTGAGCGCTTTAAGGTTATGATGATGTTAATTCCGATAACAGTTGGTTAGATGTTGCGCTGCTTAAATTAGAGAAATTAATTGTGTTTTTTTTTTTTTTTTTAAATCTTGATAGTAACGCTCTTGGCTGCAGTACTTGGAATTTTGAGATATTAAAGTGTAAGGAAAAGGTGAAGTTTTGATAGAAATATAGTTATTGCGTGTTCATTATGTTTGCGCTTGGAATTGAGTTTTTCTTGAATAAGTAGTTGTTACATCGATTTTTTTTGGACGTTTTGTTTATGAATTAATTCTTGGTGTGCTTGAGCGATAGGGAAAACAACCCATCTCACGCTGGCCGCCGTCCATTTCGTTCTGATGAGCTCCTCTCGGAGAGTTTTCGTCGGCGCTTCCGCCCCCGCGGGTGCCACGGTCCAGGGTGGAATTTTGGATGTCGGTTCTCTCGGCGCCTTAGGAGGAATTTTTCTCCTTCGCGCCCCCTGCTGTCGCAAACGAGATCAGAAACTCAGCATCTCCTTTCTCTGTGGGGTCTTCGTCCCCCTTGTTGCTTCTTGTTTGTTACTTTTCTCGCGTTGGTGCTCGATGCTAGTTTTTTTTTCTAGACGCAATAGCCTTTCTTTCGTAATATTTAGTATTGTTTTAGATATTGAGTTGATAATTTTTTTTTTTTTTTTGGTTTGAAAATGCTGAAGATCAGGTGTGAATTTTTTTCTTTTACTAATTGTTGGATGAGTTGAGCTAAGGATTTTGTGGAATATTTGAGAAAGTTATTCGAAGGAGATTGATAAATTTTAATTTGATGAATTTGTTGAATAATTGGGAAAGTTTTTTTTTTTTTTTATGGAGATAGATAAGTTTGCGTTCAAAAGTATGTGGAAAATTCGAGAGTTTGATATGGAAATGGAAAATTGAGTTGTAATAATTATATGGTATATTTGAGAATGTTGTTTTGATGTAGAGAAGGTTATTTGAGTTAATGATTTTGTACGATTTCGAGTAAATAAGTTGATGAACATAGATAAGTTGAATTAATGATTGTGTGGTATATTTAAGAATGTTTGAGATGAATCTAGTAAAGTTCGAGTTGAGGATTATGTGAGATTTTGTGTAAATAAGCTGATGAGCAAAGATGGGTTTTAGTTATTGGTATTGTGGAGAAGTCGATTAATTATTTGGAAGTTTCAGGTAAGTTTAGTTAGAGTTATAGAATGATATTTGAGTTATTAAATCGATGATTTTCGATGAATTGAGTTAGCGGTATTGTTGTAAATTGAGGATCTTGTTTTTTTTTGTTTGTTTGTACATTTGTTTCGCGTATAGTGAAACATTTTGAGTTTTTTTTATTATCTAGAATTGATACATTGTATTACATAGAATGTTAAAAAGTTATGTTGATTAGTTAAGTGATATTTTTTTTTTGGAAATTATGTTCCATTATGTGTAGCACTTGTAATAATTTTTTGGGGTTTTTTTATTGTTTTACTTAAAATTACTTTGCCCTGTTTGTGTTCGCTTCATATGTCATGGGTTGCATTATCAATTTTATGTTTATAATTTTTTTTCTGAAATTTTCAACTGCATTTGTGATTTCTGGAATTCATTTCTCAAATAGAAATTCGAATGTATTGAATGTAGAAGAAATTTTTTTTCTCTCTCTCAATAATTTTTTAAAGTATTAATCGATATAGTATTTTTTTACAATCGGATTTGCATTGTTTTTCTTTTGTCTTGATTATGCATTCTGTTTCTTGTGTTGGCGGTTGCCGGCGATCGTCCTATCGCAGGAAATAGGATGTTCCGTTTTTTCCCCACCTTCGTAAACATTGGGGGTGCATCCTGAACACATGCACGCTCATCGTTTGCGATTCTAAATTTGATTACAATATTTTTTTTTTTTCTCTTCAATTCAATTGTAACCAATGCTTGTAGTGAATTTTTTAAATTTCTTAGGTTATTAAGCATTCTCGGAGGTTATATATATATGATTCTTACCTATGCAAACCCATGTCTTCAATTTCTAACTTTTCACTTAACAATCTTTCGTGAAAAAAAAAAATTTTATGTTGAGGGTTAAATTAGTTTTTTTTTTTGGTGGTCTGGGACATGCACATCACATTAGTCGTGTCAGGATTTCGATGTTAAACGATTATGGGGTGTCTGTTTCTGGGTGTCACGTTTGTATTGATTACATATGTTTTCACTTGTACTTATTTCTTATCACAAAGTATTTAGTTCAATGCTCATATGTGTGGTTGTTGTGAGTAGCGAAGCTGTTAGATATGCAATTTTTGAATTTATTATGTGTTACTCGTCTTATTTTTTTTATTCTTTAGTGGCAAATGATTCTTTGTGATTATTTAATTATTTCTATTTGATTATTTTATGTATGTTGTCCTTGTGAATTGTTTGGTGACCCATTCGACAATTTTTTTTCGTACATGAATTTAATTGTAGCTGTTAGTAAATTTTTTCCCCTCTCCCCGCTAACGGAATTGGGACTTAAATTTTGGAAATTACTTTATATTTTTTTTTTACATTTTTTAATTTAAGTTATGAGAGTGGGAGGTCGGTGCTTGGAGTTTGCGGCGGATGTCAAATGGAGTCAAGTTTGTCTTTCTATACACTTGTTTTGGTTTCATGGCTAATATGGTTTCCCTGGGAGATAATTTTTCTCTTACAGCATGCATCAGCTACTTGTTCACCACCTGTCGGGGCCACAAGACGACCGAGCTATCGTATAGTTGAAGGACTCCAGTGCATGACATCGTCCAAGGATTGGAGAGAAGTGATGTTTACCTCCCCTATCCTTATGAGACAGTTACAGTTCAAAGACTCCAGTGGATGACATCGTCCAAGGATTGGAAGGAATTGATCAGTTCCCGTTCTCCTGATGGGACAATTCTGTTGATACGTTATTGTAAATTTTTTTTTGTGTGCTGTGTATTTTAGAGAGGGGAGGAGTGATGGGAGGCGCGGATTATTCAGGAATATTCAACAGAACTTCAAAAATTCGAACTCAGTTTGGTGAAATTCGTTTTCTTTTCCCATCACTGAGGGGTTGAATTCCTCGGCAAGGGTGTGAGAAGGCTCCCACGCCTGGGTGGTCACTGTACCCCTAAATTGCGGGGTGCGTCATCAGATTTCCCGCGCTTCCGAAAGTGCAATGAACCTCGTGCGGTAACTCTGCGCTGGTTCTGGACCAATTAGAGGCAATTAAGTGGACAAGGCAAATAGTCCGCTCTAGAATTTTCGTGTGAAAAGGACGTCGAATAAAACGGGATGCAGCCCGATTTGGAGTAAGAGAGACACAGACTGAGCAGATCCCAGACCTTGAGAATCGAATCCTCCGCGGGACTCCAGGCGTCAACCATGTCCATCCTCCTGCCCCACTTCATCTCTCTCTCAAGCTAAGTTAAATTTTAATCTTGTTGTGAAGTAAATTTATAGTTACTTAAATATGTTATTCAATAAAATTAATTGTTACCACTATACGATCGGACTGTTAATTTAGTTTCCAGTTGTGAAATTTTTTTTTCTTGTAGTTTTTTTTTTTTATTTAGTACTTGGGGATGTGCAATCGGAAAAAAAAAAAGGTGCAAGATGTCACAGGTACTGGTGCTTTTTTTCTTTTATATTGATGTGAATTTTTTTTTTTCATATATGTATTTACGCGAAAGTCGATTGGTTAAAATTTTATTTAATTTTCCGAGATTATGAATTTTCTCTTACCCTGCACGGAGTTTAAGGGTATTGTTCCAAGTCCACGGTATAATTTAAGGGCCCGTGCAGGCAATTCGGCTTATTAATTCTTTTACCGCGCTAAAAAATTTTTGAGGAAACTGAAAATTTTTTTTTTTACAATTTTTACGCTTCGTCACTTCGAGAGCACACATCTGGAAGGGTACCTGTCTCATTGTTGCACCTTGTTTTATGTCATGTTTGATGTTTTAGTGAGATAAAATTTTGTACTTAGTTATTTAATGAATTCTAGCTCAATTTTTTTATGCAATTTGTTTCATGTCTTGATTTGATGCTTAAATGAGATGATGTTGTATGTGGTTAATATCAATTTTAGCTCTACATAAAATATTTTTTTTGATGCTATGTGTTTTATGCAATATATATAATTTATTCTTTGTAATAGGATTGTTATTCAATTTTGCTATGCAATTCATGTATGCACGTCAATTTTAATTTTATAAATTTTAAGCTTTAATTCATGTTCGCAGCAAAACTCAAATTTTGGGGGTCTTTGGACACCTGTCATGAAATTTGAATGTTGTTACTATACATACATATTTGACATTTTTCATTTATTAAATAATTTTGTGTTGCGTTTATTATCTAGTATTTTAAATTTTTTTTTTTTTCATACAAAAGGTTCCTTTATTGAATAAGTTAGTTCATGCTGATTTGATTGTGTATAACTGTGTACTTTTCTTGTTAAATTTTGAGTTAATTTTTTTTTTTCCCAGCGGTATCTGTCAGAAGCAGTTTTAGTGATAAGTTGTGTTAGTGTATTAATTTTAAGTGGCTGTGTATTACTGAATAATGATATCTTTGGAATTTATGCTTGTTAAGATATGGATAGAGGTGGTTGTTTGAATATTTTCCTGAGAAATTATGTTGAAACTTAACTTTGTTTTGCTCATGTTTTGTTCTGTCATATGATTGCTAATTTTAATTAAAATTTTTTCTAGTGTTCCGGTTAGGTGTTTCAATGCTAATTTAATTTTTTTTTTTTTTGTTTGCGATAGATTTGGAATTTTTTTTGTTTGCTTAGGGCTTTAGTTAAATTGTGGTTTGGTTAAATGAATATGCAGTCAATCATTGTGTCTCGATTGTGTGCTAAACTGTACTAGGAATTTAATGTTTTGGTTGATGTTGATATAGTATTTCTGTTGATTTAGGTTAACTTGTTTTATTCATGGTAGCGCTTGGGTAGATTATTGAATTGAGTATTGATATTAATTTACTTTTTTATGGTTTTGGATTTTAATTGTAGTTTTGCATTTTTATTTGGAAACAAGTTTGGAGTCAGATAATGATACTGTTAAATTTTATGCTTTGTGTACGCGTAGTTGTGTTAGCTTTGAGTTTGGTATTGACAAAAGAGGAGAATTTTGATTTAGTATTGTTTGTTCTAGATATTGAGTTTGATATTTTTTTTTTTTGAAGATAATCAGGTGTGCATTTTAGTGTGTTCTAAATTTTTTTTTTGTTATTTTAATTGATTCGAGTGTATATTGTCATGGAATTCGTGTTTCCTTGTTAGTTAACAATTTTTTTTGTTCGGATGTTGAGGCGGTTCAGTTAATTGATTGTGCTTACTATTCTCGTTATGGAAATTCTGTGTTGCTGTTTCAAGTTGTCGATATGGTGTTGTTAAAATTAGAGAAAAGGGAAGGAATTGGTCGGATTGTCAGCAGTGTAGATATTATATTTTGAGCGCTTTAAGGTTATGATGATGTTAATTCCGATAACAGTTGGTTAGATGTTGCGCTGCTTAAATTAGAGAAATTAATTGTGTTTTTTTTTTTTTTAAATCTTGATAGTAACGCTCTTGACTGCAGTACTTGGAATTTTGAGATATTAAAGTGTAAGGAAAAGGTGAAGTTTTGATAGAAATATAGTTATTGCGTGTTCATTATGTTTGCGCTTGGAATTGAGTTTTTTCTTGAATAAGTAGTGGTTACATCGATTTTTTTGGACGTTTTGTTTATGAATTAATTCTTGGTGTGCTTGAGCGATAGGGGAAAACAACCCATCTCACGCTGGCCGCCGTCCATTTCGTTCTGATGAGCTCCTCTCGGAGAGTTTTCGTCGGCGCTTCCGCCCCCCGCGGGTGCCACGGTCCAGGGGTGGAATTTTGGATGTCGGTTCTCTCGGCGCCTTAGGAGGAATTTTTCTCCTTCGCGCCCCCCTGCTGACGCAAACGAGATCAGAAACTCAGCATCTCCTTTCTCTGTGGGGTCTTCGTCCCCCCTTGTTGCTTCTTGTTTGTTACTTTTCTCGCGTTGGTGCTCGATGCTAGTTTTTTTTTTCTAGACGCAATAGCCTTTCTTTCGTAATATTTAGTATTGTTTTAGATATTGAGTTGATAATTTTTTTTTTTGGTTTGAAAATGCTGAAGATCAGGTGTGAATTTTTTTCTTTTACTAATTGTTGGATGAGTTGAGCTAAGGATTTTGTGGAATATTTGAGAAAGTTATTCGAAGGAGATTGATAAATTTTAATTTGATGAATTTGTTGAATAATTGGGAAAGTTTTTTTTTTTTTTTATGGAGATAGATAAGTTTGCGTTCAAAAGTATGTGGAAAATTCGAGAGTTTGATATGGAAATGGAAAATTGAGTTGTAATAATTATATGGTATATTTGAGAATGTTGTTTTGATGTAGAGAAGGTTATTTGAGTTAATGATTTTGTACGATTTCGAGTAAATAAGTTGATGAACATAGATAAGTTGAATTAATGATTGTGTGGTATATTTAAGAATGTTTGAGATGAATCTAGTAAAGTTCGAGTTGAGGATTATGTGAGATTTTGTGTAAATAAGCTGATGAGCAAAGATGGGTTTTAGTTATTGGTATTGTGGAGAAGTCGATTAATTATTTGGAAGTTTCAGGTAAGTTTAGTTAGAGTTATAGAATGATATTTGAGTTATTAAATCGATGATTTTCGATGAATTGAGTTAGCGGTATTGTTGTAAATTGAGGATCTTGTTTTTTTTGTTTGTTTGTACATTTGTTTCGCGTATAGTGAAACATTTTGAGTTTTTTTTATTATCTAGAATTGATACATTGTATTACATAGAATGTTAAAAAGTTATGTTGATTAGTTAAGTGATATTTTTTTTTGGAAATTATGTTCCATTATGTGTAGCACTTGTAATAATTTTTTGGGGTTTTTTTATTGTTTTACTTAAAATTACTTTGCCCTGTTTGTGTTCGCTTCATATGTCATGGGTTGCATTATCAATTTTATGTTTATAATTTTTTCTGAAATTTTCAACTGCATTTGTGATTTCTGGAATTCATTTCTCAAATAGAAATTCGAATGTATTGAATGTAGAAGAAATTTTTTTTTTTCTCTCTCAATAATTTTTTAAAGTATTAATCGATATAGTATTTTTTACAATCGGATTTGCATTGTTTTTCTTTTGTCTTGATTATGCATTCTGTTTCTTGTGTTGGCGGTTGCCGGCGATCGTCCTATCGCAGGAAATAGGATGTTCCGTTTTTTCCCCACCTTCGTAAACATTGGGGTGCATCCTGAACACATGCACGCTCATCGTTTGCGATTCTAAATTTGATTACAATATTTTTTTCTCTTCAATTCAATTGTAACCAATGCTTGTAGTGAATTTTTTTAAATTTCTTAGGTTATTAAGCATTCTCGGAGGTTATATATATGATTCTTACCTATGCAAACCCATGTCTTCAATTTCTAACTTTTCACTTAACAATCTTTCGTGAAAAAAAAATTTTATGTTGAGGGTTAAATTAGTTTTTTTTTTTTGGTCTGGGACATGCACATCACATTAGTCGTGTCAGGATTTCGATGTTAAACGATTATGGGGTGTCTGTTTCTGGGTGTCACGTTTGTATTGATTACATATGTTTTCACTTGTACTTATTTCTTATCACAAAGTATTTAGTTCAATGCTCATATGTGTGGTTGTTGTGAGTAGCGAAGCTGTTAGATATGCAATTTTTGAATTTATTATGTGTTACTCGTCTTATTTTTTTTATTCTTTAGTGGCAAATGATTCTTTGTGATTATTTAATTATTTCTATTTGATTATTTTATGTATGTTGTCCTTGTGAATTGTTTGGTGACCCATTCGACAATTTTTTTTCGTACATGAATTTAATTGTAGCTGTTAGTAAATTTTTTCCCTCTCCCCGCTAACGGAATTGGGACTTAAATTTTGGAAATTACTTTATAATTTTTTTTACATTTTTTTTAATTTAAGTTATGAGAGTGGGGAGGTCGGTGCTTGGAGTTTGCGGCGGATGTCAAATGGAGTCAAGTTTGTCTTTCTATACACTTGTTTTGGTTTCATGGCTAATATGGTTTCCCTGGGAGATAATTTTTTCTCTTACAGCATGCATCAGCTACTTGTTCACCACCTGTCGGGGCCACAAGACGACCGAGCTATCGTATAGTTGAAGGACTCCAGTGCATGACATCGTCCAAGGATTGGAGAGAAGTGATGTTTACCTCCCCCTATCCTTATGAGACAGTTACAGTTCAAAGACTCCAGTGGATGACATCGTCCAAGGATTGGAAGGAATTGATCAGTTCCCGTTCTCCTGATGGGACAATTCTGTTGATACGTTATTGTAAATTTTTTTTGTGTGCTGTGTATTTTAGAGAGGGGAGGAGTGATGGGAGGCGCGGATTATTCAGGAATATTCAACAGAACTTCAAAAATTCGAACTCAGTTTGGTGAAATTCGTTTTCTTTTCCCATCACTGAGGGTTGAATTCCTCGGCAAGGGTGTGAGAAGGCTCCCACGCCTGGGTGGTCACTGTACCCCTAAATTGCGGGGGGCGTCATCAGATTTCCCGCGTTTCCGAAAGTGCAATGAACCTCGTGCGGTAACTCTGCGCTGGTTCTGGACCAATTAGAGGCAATTAAGTGGACAAGGCAAATAGTCCGCTCTAGAATTTTCGTGTGAAAAGGACGTCGAATAAAACGGGATGCAGCCCGATTTGGAGTAAGAGAGACACAGACTGAGCAGATCCCAGACCTTGAGAATCGAATCCTCCGCGGGACTCCAGGCGTCAACCATGTCCATCCTCCTGCCCCACTTCATCTCTCTCTCAAGCTAAGTTAAATTTTAATCTTGTTGTGAAGTAAATTTATAGTTACTTAAATATGTTATTCAATAAAATTAATTGTTACCACTATACGATCGGACTGTTAATTTAGTTTCCAGTTGTGAAATTTTTTTTTCTTGTAGTTTTTTTTATTATTTAGTACTTGGGGATGTGCAATCGGAAAAAAAGGTGCAAGATGTCACAGGTACTGGTGCTTTTTTTTTTTATATTGATGTGAATTTTTTTCATATATGTATTTACGCGAAAGTCGATTGGTTAAAATTTTATTTAATTTTCCGAGATTATGAATTTTCTCTTACCCTGCACGGAGTTTAAGGGTATTGTTCCAAGTCCACGGTATAATTTAAGGGCCCGTGCAGGCAATTCGGCTTATTAATTCTTTTACCGCGCTAAAAATTTTTTTTTGAGGAAACTGAAAATTTTTTTTTACAATTTTTACGCTTCGTCACTTCGAGAGCACACATCTGGAAGGGTACCTGTCTCATTGTTGCACCTTGTTTTATGTCATGTTTGATGTTTTAGTGAGATAAAATTTTGTACTTAGTTATTTAATGAATTCTAGCTCAATTTTTTTATGCAATTTGTTTCATGTCTTGATTTGATGCTTAAATGAGATAATGTTGTATGTGGTTAATATCAATTTTAGCTCTACATAAAATATTTTTTTTGATGCTATGTGTTTTATGCAATATATATAATTTATTCTTTGTAATAGGATTGTTATTCAATTTTTGCTATGCAATTCATGTATGCACGTCAATTTTAATTTTATAAATTTTAAGCTTTAATTCATGTTCGCAGCAAAACTCAAATTTTGGGGTCTTTGGACACCTGTCATGAAATTTGAATGTTGTTACTATACATACATATTTGACATTTTTCATTTATTAAATAATTTTGTGTTGCGGTTATTATCTAGTATTTTAAATTTTTTTTTCATACAAAAGGTTCCTTTATTGAATAAGTTAGTTCATGCTGATTTGATTGTGTATACCTGTGTACTTTTCTTGTTAAATTTTGAGTTAATTTTTTTTGGAAGCGGTATCTGTCAGAAGCAGTTTTAGTGATAAGTTGTGTTAGTGTATTAATTTTAAGTGGCTGTGTATTACTGAATAATGATATCTTTGGAATTTATGCTTGTTAAGATATGGTTAGAGGTGGTTGTTTGAATATTTTCCTGAGAAATTATGTTGAAACTTAACTTTGTTTTGCTCATGTTTTTGTTCTGTCATATGATTGCTAATTTTAATTAAAATTTTTTCTAGTGTTCCGGTTAGGTGTTTCAATGCTAATTTAATTTTTTTTTTGTTTGCGATAGATTTGGAATTTTTTTTTTGTTTGCTTAGGGCTTTAGTTAAATTGTGGTTTGGTTAAATGAATATGCAGTCAATCATTGTGTCTCGATTGTGTGCTAAACTGTACTAGGAATTTAATGTTTTGGTTGATGTTGATATAGTATTTCTGTTGATTTAGGTTAACTTGTTTTATTCATGGTAGCGCTTGGGTAGATTATTGAATTGAGTATTGATATTAATTTACTTTTTTTTTTTATGGTTTTGGATTTTAATTGTAGTTTTGCATTTTTATTTGGAAACAAGTTTGGAGTCAGATAATGATACTGTTAAATTTTATGCTTTGTGTACGCGTAGTTGTGTTAGCTTTGAGTTTGGTATTGACAAAAGAGGAGAATTTTGATTTAGTATTGTTTGTTCTAGATATTGAGTTTGATATTTTTTTTTGAAGATAATCAGGTGTGCATTTTAGTGTGTTCTAAATTTTTTTTTTTTCCGTTTAATTGATTCGAGTGTATATTGTCATGGAATTCGTGTTTCCTTGTTAGTTAACAATTTTTTTTTTGTTCGGATGTTGAGGCGGTTCAGTTAATTGATTGTGCTTACTATTCTCGTTATGGAAATTCTGTGTTGCTGTTTCAAGTTGTCGATATGGTGTTGTTAAAATTAGAGAAAAGGGAAGGAATTGGTCGGATTGTCAGCAGTGTAGATATTATATTTTGAGCGCTTTAAGGTTATGATGATGTTAATTCCGATAACAGTTGGTTAGATGTTGCGCTGCTTAAATTAGAGAAATTAATTGTGTTTTTTTTTTTTTTTTTTTTAAATCTTGATAGTAACGCTCTTGGCTGCAGTACTTGGAATTTTGAGATATTAAAGTGTAAGGAAAAGGTGAAGTTTTGATAGAAATATAGTTATTGCGTGTTCATTATGTTTGCGCTTGGAATTGAGTTTTTTTGAATAAGTAGTTGTTACATCGATTTTTTTGGACGTTTTGTTTATGAATTAATTCTTGGTGTGCTTGAGCGATAGGGGAAAACAACCCATCTCACGCTGGCCGCCGTCCATTTCGTTCTGATGAGCTCCTCTCGGAGAGTTTTCGTCGGCGCTTCCGCCCCCGCGGGTGCCACGGTCCAGGGGTGGAATTTTGGATGTCGGTTCTCTCGGCGCCTTAGGAGGAATTTTTCTCCTTCGCGCCCCCTGCTGTCGCAAACGAGATCAGAAACTCAGCATCTCCTTTCTCTCTGTGGGGTCTTCGTCCCCCTTGTTGCTTCTTGTTTGTTACTTTTCTCGCGTTGGTGCTCGATGCTAGTTTTTTTTCTAGACGCAATAGCCTTTCTTTCGTAATATTTAGTATTGTTTTAGATATTGAGTTGATAATTTTTTTTTTTTTTTTGGTTTGAAAATGCTGAAGATCAGGTGTGAATTTTTTTTCTTTTACTAATTGTTGGATGAGTTGAGCTAAGGATTTTGTGGAATATTTGAGAAAGTTATTCGAAGGAGATTGATAAATTTTAATTTGATGAATTTGTTGAATAATTGGGAAAGTTTTTTTTTTTGGAGATAGATAAGTTTGCGTTCAAAAGTATGTGGAAAATTCGAGAGTTTGATATGGAAATGGAAAATTGAGTTGTAATAATTATATGGTATATTTGAGAATGTTGTTTTGATGTAGAGAAGGTTATTTGAGTTAATGATTTTGTACGATTTCGAGTAAATAAGTTGATGAACATAGATAAGTTGAATTAATGATTGTGTGGTATATTTAAGAATGTTTGAGATGAATCTAGTAAAGTTCGAGTTGAGGATTATGTGAGATTTTGTGTAAATAAGCTGATGAGCAAAGATGGGTTTTAGTTATTGGTATTGTGGAGAAGTCGATTAATTATTTGGAAGTTTCAGGTAAGTTTAGTTAGAGTTATAGAATGATATTTGAGTTATTAAATCGATGATTTTCGATGAATTGAGTTAGCGGTATTGTTGTAAATTGAGGATCTTGTTTTTTTTTGTTTGTTTGTACATTTGTTTCGCGTATAGTGAAACATTTTGAGTTTTTTTATTATCTAGAATTGATACATTGTATTACATAGAATGTTAAAAAGTTATGTTGATTAGTTAAGTGATATTTTTTTGGAAATTATGTTCCATTATGTGTAGCACTTGTAATAATTTTTTGGGGTTTTTTTATTGTTTTACTTAAAATTACTTTGCCCTGTTTGTGTTCGCTTCATATGTCATGGGTTGCATTATCAATTTTATGTTTATAATTTTTTTCTGAAATTTTCAACTGCATTTGTGATTTCTGGAATTCATTTCTCAAATAGAAATTCGAATGTATTGAATGTAGAAGAAATTTTTTTCTCTCTCAATAATTTTTTAAAGTATTAATCGATATAGTATTTTTTACAATCGGATTTGCATTGTTTTTCTTTTGTCTTGATTATGCATTCTGTTTCTTGTGTTGGCGGTTGCCGGCGATCGTCCTATCGCAGGAAATAGGATGTTCCGTTTTTTCCCCACCTTCGTAAACATTGGGGGTGCATCCTGAACACATGCACGCTCATCGTTTGCGATTCTAAATTTGATTACAATATTTTTTTTTTTTCTCTTCAATTCAATTGTAACCAATGCTTGTAGTGAATTTTTTAAATTTCTTAGGTTATTAAGCATTCTCGGAGGTTATATATATGATTCTTACCTATGCAAACCCATGTCTTCAATTTCTAACTTTTCACTTAACAATCTTTCGTGAAAAAAAAAATTTCTTATTTTATGTTGAGGGTTAAATTAGTATTTTTTTTGGTGGTCTGGGACATGCACATCACATTAGTCGTGTCAGAATTTCGATGTTAAACGATTATGGGGTGTCTGTTTCTGGGTGTCACGTTTGTATTGATTACATATGTTTTCACTTGTACTTATTTCTTATCACAAAGTATTTAGTTCAATGCTCATATGTGTGGTTGTTGTGAGTAGCGAAGCTGTTAGATATGCAATTTTTGAATTTATTATGTGTTACTCGTCTTATTTTTTTTTTATTCTTTAGTGGCAAATGATTCTTTGTGATTATTTAATTATTTCTATTTGATTATTTTATGTATGTTGTCCTTGTGAATTGTTTGGTGACCCATTCGACAATTTTTTTTCGTACATGAATTTAATTGTAGCTGTTAGTAAATTTTTTCCCCTCTCCCCGCTAACGGAATTGGGACTTAAATTTTGGAAATTACTTTATATTTTTTTTTTACATTTTTTAATTTAAGTTATGAGAGTGGGAGGTCGGTGCTTGGAGTTTGCGGCGGATGTCAAATGGAGTCAAGTTTGTCTTTCTATACACTTGTTTTGGTTTCATGGCTAATATGGTTTCCCTGGGAGATAATTTTTTCTCTTACAGCATGCATCAGCTACTTGTTCACCACCTGTCGGGGCCACAAGACGACCGAGCTATCGTATAGTTGAAGGACTCCAGTGCATGACATCGTCCAAGGATTGGAGAGAAGTGATGTTTACCTCCCCCTATCCTTATGAGACAGTTACAGTTCAAAGACTCCAGTGGATGACATCGTCCAAGGATTGGAAGGAATTGATCAGTTCCCGTTCTCCTGATGGGACAATTCTGTTGATACGTTATTGTAAATTTTTTTTTTTTTGTGTGCTGTGTATTTTAGAGAGGGGAGGAGTGATGGGAGGCGCGGATTATTCAGGAATATTCAACAGAACTTCAAAAAATTCGAACTCAGTTTGGTGAAATTCGTTTTCTTTTCCCATCACTGAGGGGTTGAATTCCTCGGCAAGGGTGTGAGAAGGCTCCCACGCCTGGGTGGTCACTGTACCCTAAATTGCGGGTGCGTCATCAGATTTCCCGCGCTTCCGAAAGTGCAATGAACCTCGTGCGGTAACTCTGCGCTGGTTCTGGACCAATTAGAGGCAATTAAGTGGACAAGGCAAATAGTCCGCTCTAGAATTTTCGTGTGAAAAGGACGTCGAATAAAACGGGATGCAGCCCGATTTGGAGTAAGAGAGACACAGACTGAGCAGATCCCAGACCTTGAGAATCGAATCCTCCGCGGGACTCCAGGCGTCAACCATGTCCATCCTCCTGCCCCACTTCATCTCTCTCTCAAGCTAAGTTAAATTTTAATCTTGTTGTGAAGTAAATTTATAGTTACTTAAATATGTTATTCAATAAAATTAATTGTTACCACTATACGATCGGACTGTTAATTTAGTTTCCAGTTGTGAAATTTTTTTCTTGTAGTTTTTTTTTTTATTATTTAGTACTTGGGGATGTGCAATCGGAAAAAAAAAGGTGCAAGATGTCACAGGTACTGGTGCTTTTTTTTTCTTTTATATTGATGTGAATTTTTTTTTTTCATATATGTATTTACGCGAAAGTCGATTGGTTAAAATTTTATTTAATTTTCCGAGATTATGAATTTTCTCTTACCCTGCACGGAGTTTAAGGGTATTGTTCCAAGTCCACGGTATAATTTAAGGGCCCGTGCAGGCAATTCGGCTTATTAATTCTTTTTACCGCGCTAAAAATTTTTGAGGAAACTGAAAATTTTTTTTTTTTTTTACAATTTTTACGCTTCGTCACTTCGAGAGCACACATCTGGAAGGGTACCTGTCTCATTGTTGCACCTTGTTTTATGTCATGTTTGATGTTTTAGTGAGATAAAATTTTGTACTTAGTTATTTAATGAATTCTAGCTCAATTTTTTTATGCAATTTGTTTCATGTCTTGATTTGATGCTTAAATGAGATGATGTTGTATGTGGTTAATATCAATTTTAGCTCTACATAAAATATTTTTTTTGATGCTATGTGTTTTATGCAATATATATAATTTATTCTTTGTAATAGGATTGTTATTCAATTTTGCTATGCAATTCATGTATGCACGTCAATTTTAATTTTATAAATTTTAAGCTTTAATTCATGTTCGCAGCAAAACTCAAATTTTGGGGTCTTTGGACACCTGTCATGAAATTTGAATGTTGTTACTATACATACATATTTGACATTTTCATTTATTAAATAATTTTGTGTTGCGTTTATTATCTAGTATTTTAAATTTTTTTTTCATACAAAAGGTTCCTTTATTGAATAAGTTAGTTCATGCTGATTTGATTGTGTATAACTGTGTACTTTTCTTGTTAAATTTTGAGTTAATTTTTTTTTTGGTAGCGGTATCTGTCAGAAGCAGTTTTAGTGATAAGTTGTGTTAGTGTATTAATTTTAAGTGGCTGTGTATTACTGAATAATGATATCTTTGGAATTTATGCTTGTTAAGATATGGATAGAGGTGGTTGTTTGAATATTTTCCCTGAGAAATTATGTTGAAACTTAACTTTGTTTTGCTCATGTTTTGTTCTGTCATATGATTGCTAATTTTAATTAAAATTTTTTCTAGTGTTCCGGTTAGGTGTTTCAATGCTAATTTAATTTTTTTTTTTGTTTGCGATAGATTTGGAATTTTTTTTGTTTGCTTAGGGCTTTAGTTAAATTGTGGTTTGGTTAAATGAATATGCAGTCAATCATTGTGTCTCGATTGTGTGCTAAACTGTACTAGGAATTTAATGTTTTGGTTGATGTTGATATAGTATTTCTGTTGATTTAGGTTAACTTGTTTTATTCATGGTAGCGCTTGGGTAGATTATTGAATTGAGTATTGATATTAATTTACTTTTTTTTATGGTTTTGGATTTTAATTGTAGTTTTGCATTTTTATTTGGAAACAAGTTTGGAGTCAGATAATGATACTGTTAAATTTTATGCTTTGTGTACGCGTAGTTGTGTTAGCTTTGAGTTTGGTATTGACAAAAGAGGAGAATTTTGATTTAGTATTGTTTGTTCTAGATATTGAGTTTGATATTTTTTTTTTGAAGATAATCAGGTGTGCATTTTAGTGTGTTCTAAATTTTTTTTTTCCGTTTAATTGATTCGAGTGTATATTGTCATGGAATTCGTGTTTCCTTGTTAGTTAACAATTTTTTTTTTTTTTTTCGGATGTTGAGGCGGTTCAGTTAATTGATTGTGCTTACTATTCTCGTTATGGAAATTCTGTGTTGCTGTTTCAAGTTGTCGATATGGTGTTGTTAAAATTAGAGAAAAGGGAAGGAATTGGTCGGATTGTCAGCAGTGTAGATATTATATTTTGAGCGCTTTAAGGTTATGATGATGTTAATTCCGATAACAGTTGGTTAGATGTTGCGCTGCTTAAATTAGAGAAATTAATTGTGTTTTTTTTTTTTTTTTAAATCTTGATAGTAACGCTCTTGGCTGCAGTACTTGGAATTTTGAGATATTAAAGTGTAAGGAAAAGGTGAAGTTTTGATAGAAATATAGTTATTGCGTGTTCATTATGTTTGCGCTTGGAATTGAGTTTTTTCTTGAATAAGTAGTTGTTACATCGATTTTTTGGACGTTTTGTTTATGAATTAATTCTTGGTGTGCTTGAGCGATAGGGGAAAACAACCCATCTCACGCTGGCCGCCATCCATTTCTTTCTGGTGAGCTCCTCTCGGAGAGTTTTCGTCGGCGCTTCCGCCCCCCGCGGGTGCCGCGGTCCAGGGGTGGAATTTTGGATGTCGGTTCTCTCGGCGCCTTAGGAAGAATTTTCTCCTTCACGCCCCCTGCTGTCGCAAACGAGATCAGAAACTCAGCATCTCCTTTCTCTGTGGGGTCTTCGTCCCCCTTGTTGCTTCTTGTTTGTTACTTTTCTCGCGTTGGTGCTCGATGCTAATTTTTTTTCTTTTCTAGACGCAATAGCCTTTCTTTCGTAATATTTAGTATTGTTGTTTTAGATATTGAGTTGATAATTTTTTTTTTGGTTTGAAAATGCTGAAGATCAGGTGTGAATTTTTTTTTCTTTTACTAATTGTTGGATGAGTTGAGCTAAGGATTTTGTGGAATATTTGAGAAAGTTATTCGAAGGAGATAGATAAATTTAAATTTGATGAATTTGTTGAATAATTGGGAAAGTTTTTTTTTATGGATATAGATAAGTTTGCGTTCAAAAGTATGTGGAAAATTCGAGAGTTTGATATGGAAATGTAAAATTGAGTTGTAATAATTATATGGTATATTTGAGAATGTTGTTTTGATGTAGAGAAGGTTATTTGAGTTAATGATTTTGTACGATTTCGAGTAAATAAGTTGATGAACATAGATAAGTTGAATTAATGATTGTGTGGTATATTTAAGAATGTTTGAGATGAATCTAGTAAAGTTCGAGTTGAGGATTATGTGAGATTTTGTGTAAATAAGCTGATGAGCAAAGATGGGTTTTAGTTATTGGTATTGTGGAGAAGTCGATTAATTATTTGGAAGTTTCAGGTAAGTTTAGTTAGAGTTATAGAATGATATTTGAGTTATTAAATCGATGATTTTCGATGAATTGAGTTAGCGGTATTGTTGTAAATTGAGGATCTTGTTTTTTTTTGTTTGTTTGTACATTTGTTTCGCGTATAGTGAAACATTTTGAGTTTTTTATTATCTAGAATTGATACATTGTATTACATAGAATGTTAAAAAGTTATGTTGATTAGTTAAGTGATATTTTTTTTTTGGAAATTATGTTCCATTATGTGTAGCACTTGTAATAATTTTTTGGGGTTTTTTTATTGTTTTACTTAAAATTACTTTGCCCTGTTTGTGTTCGCTTCATATGTCATGGGTTGCATTATCAATTTTATGTTTATAATTTTTTTCTGAAATTTTCAACTGCATTTGTGATTTCTGGAATTCATTTCTCAAATAGAAATTCGAATGTATTGAATGTAGAAGAAATTTTTTTTCTCTCTCAATAATTTTTTAAAGTATTAATCGATATAGTATTTTTTTACAATCGGATTTGCATTGTTTTTCTTTTGTCTTGATTATGCATTCTGTTTCTTGTGTTGGCGGTTGCCGGCGATCGTCCTATCGCAGGAAATAGGATGTTCCGTTTTTTCCCCACCTTCGTAAACATTGGGGGTGCATCCTGAACACATGCACGCTCATCGTTTGCGATTCTAAATTTGATTACAATATTTTTTTTTCTCTTCAATTCAATTGTAACCAATGCTTGTAGTGAATTTTTTAAATTTCTTAGGTTATTAAGCATTCTCGGAGGTTATATATATGATTCTTACCTATGCAAACCCATGTCTTCAATTTCTAACTTTTCACTTAACAATCTTTCGTGAAAAAAAAATTTATTTTATGTTGAGGGTTAAATTAGTATTTTTTTTGGTGGTCTGGGACATGCACATCACATTAGTCGTGTCAGAATTTCGATGTTAAACGATTATGGGGTGTCTGTTTCTGGGTGTCACGTTTGTATTGATTACATATGTTTTCACTTGTACTTATTTCTTATCACAAAGTATTTAGTTCAATGCTCATATGTGTGGTTGTTGTGAGTAGCGAAGCTGTTAGATATGCAATTTTTGAATTTATTATGTGTTACTCGTCTTATTTTTTTATTCTTTAGTGGCAAATGATTCTTTGTGATTATTTAATTATTTCTATTTGATTATTTTATGTATGTTGTCCTTGTGAATTGTTTGGTGACCCATTCGACAATTTTTTTTTCGTACATGAATTTAATTGTAGCTGTTAGTAAATTTTTTCCCCTCTCCCCGCTAACGGAATTGGGACTTAAATTTTGGAAATTACTTTATAATTTTTTTTTACATTTTTTAATTTAAGTTATGAGAGTGGGAGGTCGGTGCTTGGAGTTTGCGGCGGATGTCAAATGGAGTCAAGTTTGTCTTTCTATACACTTGTTTTGGTTTCATGGCTAATATGGTTTCCCTGGGAGATAATTTTTTCTCTTACAGCATGCATCAGCTACTTGTTCACCACCTGTCGGGGCCACAAGACGACCGAGCTATCGTATAGTTGAAGGACTCCAGTGCATGACATCGTCCAAGGATTGGAGAGAAGTGATGTTTACCTCCCCTATCCTTATGAGACAGTTACAGTTCAAAGACTCCAGTGGATGACATCGTCCAAGGATTGGAAGGAATTGATCAGTTCCCGTTCTCCTGATGGGACAATTCTGTTGATACGTTATTGTAAATTTTTTTTTTTGTGTGCTGTGTATTTTAGAGAGGGAGGAGTGATGGGAGGCGCGGATTATTCAGGAATATTCAACAGAACTTCAAAAATTCGAACTCAGTTTGGTGAAATTCGTTTTCTTTTCCCATCACTGAGGGTTGAATTCCTCGGCAAGGGTGTGAGAAGGCTCCCACGCCTGGGTGGTCACTGTACCCCTAAATTGCGGGGTGCGTCATCAGATTTCCCGCGCTTCCGAAAGTGCAATGAACCTCGTGCGGTAACTCTGCGCTGGTTCTGGACCAATTAGAGGCAATTAAGTGGACAAGGCAAATAGTCCGCTCTAGAATTTTCGTGTGAAAAGGACGTCGAATAAAACGGGATGCAGCCCGATTTGGAGTAAGAGAGACACAGACTGAGCAGATCCCAGACCTTGAGAATCGAATCCTCCGCGGGACTCCAGGCGTCAACCATGTCCATCCTCCTGCCCCACTTCATCTCTCTCTCAAGCTAAGTTAAATTTTAATCTTGTTGTGAAGTAAATTTATAGTTACTTAAATATGTTATTCAATAAAATTAATTGTTACCACTATACGATCGGACTGTTAATTTAGTTTCCAGTTGTGAAATTTTTTTTTCTTGTAGTTTTTTTTTTTTTTATTATTTAGTACTTGGGGATGTGCAATCGGAAAAAAAGGTGCAAGATGTCACAGGTACTGGTGCTTTTTTTTCTTTTATATTGATGTGAATTTTTTTTTTTCATATATGTATTTACGCGAAAGTCGATTGGTTAAAATTTTATTTAATTTTCCGAGATTATGAATTTTCTCTTACCCTGCACGGAGTTTAAGGGTATTGTTCCAAGTCCACGGTATAATTTAAGGGCCCGTGCAGGCAATTCGGCTTATTAATTCTTTTACCGCGCTAAAAATTTTTGAGGAAACTGAAAATTTTTTTTTTACAATTTTACGCTTCGTCACTTCGAGAGCACACATCTGGAAGGGTACCTGTCTCATTGTTGCACCTTGTTTTATGTCATGTTTGATGTTTTAGTGAGATAAAATTTTGTACTTAGTTATTTAATGAATTCTAGCTCAATTTTTTTATGCAATTTGTTTCATGTCTTGATTTGATGCTTAAATGAGATGATGTTGTATGTGGTTAATATCAATTTTAGCTCTACATAAAATATTTTTTTTGATGCTATGTGTTTTATGCAATATATATAATTTATTCTTTGTAATAGGATTGTTATTCAATTTTGCTATGCAATTCATGTATGCACGTCAATTTTAATTTTATAAATTTTAAGCTTTAATTCATGTTCGCAGCAAAACTCAAATTTTGGGGGTCTTTGGACACCTGTCATGAAATTTGAATGTTGTTACTATACATACATATTTGACATTTTTCATTTATTAAATAATTTTGTGTTGCGTTTATTATCTAGTATTTTAAATTTTTTTTTTTTTTTTTCATACAAAAGGTTCCTTTATTGAATAAGTTAGTTCATGCTGATTTGATTGTGTATAACTGTGTACTTTTCTTGTTAAATTTTGAGTTAATTTTTTTTTTGGTAGCGGTATCTGTCAGAAGCAGTTTTAGTGATAAGTTGTGTTAGTGTATTAATTTTAAGTGGCTGTGTATTACTGAATAATGATATCTTTGGAATTTATGCTTGTTAAGATATGGATAGAGGTGGTTGTTTGAACATTTTCCCTAAGAAATTATGTTGAAACTTAACTTTGTTTTGCTCATGTTTTGTTCTGTCATATGATTGCTAATTTTAATTAAAATTTTTCTAGTGTTCCGGTTAGGTGTTTCAATGCTAATTTAATTTTTTTTTTTTTTTTTGCGATAGATTTGGAATTTTTTTTTTTTTTTTGTTTGCTTAGGGCTTTAGTTAAATTGTGGTTTGGTTAAATGAATATGCAGTCAATCATTGTGTCTCGGTTGTGTGCTAAATTGTACTAGGAATTTAATGTTTTGGTTGATGTTGATATAGTATTTCTGTTGATTTAGGTTAACTTGTTTTATTCATGGTAGCGCTTGGGTAGATTATTGAATTGAGTATTGATATTAATTTACTTTTTTTATGGTTTTGGATTTTAATTGTAGTTTTGCATTTTTATTTGGAAACAAGTTTGGAGTCAGATAATGATACTGTTAAATTTTATGCTTTGTGTACGCGTAGTTGTGTTAGCTTTGAGTTTGGTATTGACAAAAGAGGAGAATTTTGATTTAGTATTGTTTGTTCTAGATATTGAGTTTGATATTTTTTTTTGAAGATAATCAGGTGTGCATTTTAGTGTGTTCTAAATTTTTTTTTCCGTTTAATTGATTCGAGTGTATATTGTCATGGAATTCGTGTTTCCTTGTTAGTTAACAATTTTTTTTTTTGTTCGGATGTTGAGGCGGTTCAGTTAATTGATTGTGCTTACTATTCTCGTTATGGAAATTCTGTGTTGCTGTTTCAAGTTGTCGATATGGTGTTGTTAAAATTAGAGAAAAGGGAAGGAATTGGTCGGATTGTCAGCAGTGTAGATATTATATTTTGAGCGCTTTAAGGTTATGATGATGTTAATTCCGATAACAGTTGGTTAGATGTTGCGCTGCTTAAATTAGAGAAATTAATTGTGTTTTTTTTTTTTTTTTTTTTTAAATCTTGATAGTAACGCTCTTGGCTGCAGTACTTGGAATTTTGAGATATTAAAGTGTAAGGAAAAGGTGAAGTTTTGATAGAAATATAGTTATTGCGTGTTCATTATGTTTGCGCTTGGAATTGAGTTTTTTTCTTGAATAAGTAGTGGTTACATCGATTTTTTTTGGACGTTTTGCTTATGAATTAATTCTTGGTGTGCTTGAGTGATAGGGGAAAACAACCCATCTCACGCTGGCCACCGTCCATTTCGTTCTGGAGAGTTTTCGTCGGCGCTTCCGCCCCCCGCGGGTGCCGTGGTCCAGAGGTGGAATTTTGGATGTCGGTTCTCTCGGCGCCTTAGGAGGAATTTTCTCCTTCGCGCCCCCCTGCTGTCGCAAACGAGATCAGAAACTTAGCATCTCCTTTCTGTGTGGGGTCTTCGTCCCCCCTTGTTGCTTCTTGTTTGTTACTTTTCTCGCGTTGGTACTCGATGCTAGTTTTTTTTTCTAGACGCAATAGCCTTTCTTTCGTAATATTTAGTATTGTTTTAGATATTGAGTTGATAATTTTTTTTTTTGGTTTGAAAATGCTGAAGATCAGGTGTGAATTTTTTTCTTTTACTAATTGTTGGATGAGTTGAGCTAAGGATTTTGTGGAATATTTGAGAAAGTTATTCGAAGGAGATTGATAAATTTTAATTTGATGAATTTGTTGAATAATTGGGAAAGTTTTTTTTTTTTATGGAGATAGATAAGTTTGCGTTCAAAAGTATGTGGAAAATTCGAGAGTTTGATATGGAAATGGAAAATTGAGTTGTAATAATTATATGGTATATTTGAGAATGTTGTTTTGATGTAGAGAAGGTTATTTGAGTTAATGATTTTGTACGATTTCGAGTAAATAAGTTGATGAACATAGATAAGTTGAATTAATGATTGTGTGGTATATTTAAGAATGTTTGAGATGAATCTAGTAAAGTTCGAGTTGAGGATTATGTGAGATTTTGTGTAAATAAGCTGATGAGCAAAGATGGGTTTTAGTTATTGGTATTGTGGAGAAGTCGATTAATTATTTGGAAGTTTCAGGTAAGTTTAGTTAGAGTTATAGAATGATATTTGAGTTATTAAATCGATGATTTTCGATGAATTGAGTTAGCGGTATTGTTGTAAATTGAGGATCTTGTTTTTTTGTTTGTTTGTACATTTGTTTCGCGTATAGTGAAACATTTTGAGTTTTTTTTTTTATTATCTAGAATTGATACATTGTATTACATAGAATGTTAAAAAGTTATGTTGATTAGTTAAGTGATATTTTTTTTTGGAAATTATGTTCCATTATGTGTAGCACTTGTAATAATTTTTTGGGGTTTTTTTTTTTGTTTTACTTAAAATTACTTTGCCCTGTTTGTGTTCGCTTCATATGTCATGGGTTGCATTATCAATTTTATGTTTATAATTTTTTTCTGAAATTTTCAACTGCATTTGTGATTTCTGGAATTCATTTCTCAAATAGAAATTCGAATGTATTGAATGTAGAAGAAATTTTTTTCTCTCTCAATAATTTTTAAAGTATTAATCGATATAGTATTTTTTTACAATCGGATTTGCATTGTTTTTCTTTTGTCTTGATTATGCATTCTGTTTCTTGTGTTGGCGGTTGCCGGCGATCGTCCTATCGCAGGAAATAGGATGTTCCGTTTTTTCCCCACCTTCGTAAACATTGGGGGTGCATCCTGAACACATGCACGCTCATCGTTTGCGATTCTAAATTTGATTACAATATTTTTTTCTCTTCAATTCAATTGTAACCAATGCTTGTAGTGAATTTTTTAAATTTCTTAGGTTATTAAGCATTCTCGGAGGTTATATATATGATTCTTACCTATGCAAACCCATGTCTTCAATTTCTAACTTTTCACTTAACAATCTTTCGTGAAAAAAAAAAAATTGCAAATTTTATGTTGAGGGTTAAATTAGTTTTTTTTTTTGGTGGTCTGGGACATGCACATCACATTAGTCGTGTCAGGATTTCGATGTTAAACGATTATGGGGTGTCTGTTTCTGGGTGTCACGTTTGTATTGATTACATATGTTTTCACTTGTACTTATTTCTTATCACAAAGTATTTAGTTCAATGCTCATATGTGTGGTTGTTGTGAGTAGCGAAGCTGTTAGATATGCAATTTTTGAATTTATTATGTGTTACTCGTCTTATTTTTTTTATTCTTTAGTGGCAAATGATTCTTTGTGATTATTTAATTATTTCTATTTGATTATTTTATGTATGTTGTCCTTGTGAATTGTTTGGTGACCCATTCGACAATTTTTTTTTTCGTACATGAATTTAATTGTAGCTGTTAGTAAATTTTTTCCCCTCTCCCCGCTAACGGAATTGGGACTTAAATTTTGGAAATTACTTTATAATTTTTTTTTTACATTTTTAATTTAAGTTATGAGAGTGGGAGGTCGGTGCTTGGTTTGCGGCGGATGTCAAATGGAGTCAAGTTTGTCTTTCTATACACTTGTTTTGGTTTCATGGCTAATATGGTTTCCCTGGGAGATAATTTTTTCTCTTACAGCATGCATCAGCTACTTGTTCACCACCTGTCGGGGCCACAAGACGACCGAGCTATCGGATAGTTGAAGGACTCCAGTGCATGACATCGTCCAAGGATTGGAGAGAAGTGATGTTTACCTCCCTATCCTTATGAGACAGTTACAGTTCAAAGACTCCAGTGGATGACATCGTCCAAGGATTGGAAGGAATTGATCAGTTCCCGTTCTCCTGATGGGACAATTCTGTTGATACGTTATTGTAAATTTTTTTTGTGTGCTGTGTATTTTAGAGAGGGGAGGAGTGATGGGAGGCGCGGATTATTCAGGAATATTCAACAGAACTTCAAAAATTCGAACTCAGTTTGGTGAAATTCGTTTTCTTTTCCCATCACTGAGGGTTGAATTCCTCGGCAAGGGTGTGAGAAGGCTCCCACGCTTGGGTGGTCACTGTACCCCTAAATTGCGGGGTGCGTCATCAGATTTCCCGCGCTTCCGAAAGTGCAATGAACCTCGTGTGGTAACTCTGCGCTGGTTCTGGACCAATTAGAGGCAATTAAGTGGACAAGGCAAATAGTCCGCTCTAGAATTTTCGTGTGAAAAGGACGTCGAATAAAACGGGATGCAGCCCAATTTGGAGTAAGAGAGACACAGACTGAGCAGATCCCAGACCTTGAGAATCGAATCCTCCGCGGGACTCCAGGCGTCAACCATGTCCATCCTCCTGCCCCACTTCATCTCTCTCTCAAGCTAAGTTAAATTTTAATCTTGTTGTGAAGTAAATTTATAGTTACTTAAATATGTTATTCAATAAAATTAATTGTTACCACTATACGATCGGACTGTTAATTTAGTGTAATGTTAATTTGTCAATAGAACTTAACTAATTTTAACTTAAGTCATGATGCGATGTTAAATTAAGAAACTGGGTTTTCAAGAAATTAGAATTTTTGGTTAAAGTCATAAAATTTAAATAAGCTATCATTAGCCTCGCATCACTATTTTCAAAATGTACAAAATATGTTCACAAGTTTTCAGAATGATTTCATTTTTTTAAAAGAATTATATTTAGTATTTTTATTTTAATTTACTTACTATTAGTTACTATAATAACAAATTGAAGAAGGTTTTTTTTTTGTAAAGTGAAAAGTTAAAAAATGTCATTAGGAATAGTTTTGAATTTTTTCTGTACCAAAATATTTTCTGAAAAATTGTAAATATTTTGTATATGTAAAATTTGTTTTCTGTTCTATATTGTAAAACATTGATAAATGTGTGTGTATATATAATGTTTTGTGACAAATAAAATCAGATTAATACCAATAGTATAATTACTTTTGTTAGATGGAATTGGAAAAGATTCAGTAACATGTTCTGTTTTAGATAAATGTAACTTTAGATTCAATTAACAAATTTATTCTTCACAAAAAAACTGGATTTTTCATTCTCAGATTTTATAGAAATCATGAATTAAGAATCATTATTAGACATTAGAAGTAATTTAAATTAATGATTATATACATAATAAACATTCTATTTTAACCTACCAAAGGTTTGCTGGAAAATTTTAAATAAAATATATATATATATAAGGATATATATACTCGTACACAATCAAAATATAAACCGAAATTTTAAAATAATACGAGTTTTGAATTCTCTTTGTATAACATTAAATCATAACATCAAACGTAATTTTTAGCTGAATCATGAAAAAAAAGTGTATTGAGAATTGCTAACGTTGTTCCTATGTTAAGGAATGAAAACTGGCCTTCTGTCAATACTTTCCAATGTTTTTAAATCCTCAAACAGAAAAAAATCGAAGCGGTCGTCCATATTTGTTTACAAATCCGCGAGTTACCCTCCGAAATCGGCGAGTAGAATCCGCGGGTTATCTTTGGATGAATAATCCGTGGATTTGGCGCAATCCGCAATTGAGAATAACGATGTTTCGCCAATCTGTGAGTTACCTCCGTTTCGGGGATAACTCAAGGATAACCCGCTATTGAGAATACGACCGTTACAGCACTAAATCCACATTCAGCCAAAAATGAAGATGGAAACGGTAGTAATAGTTTTCTTGCGCATTTGGTTCAGTTTGGGTACTTGATTTCCATTTCCTCACAAAGCCATGCCATCGCACCTTTTATACTAAATAAAGTTTTAACTGAGTCATCATTTTGCAATTCGATGAGTTCTGCTTGATACTGCATATTTGATATATCAGACAAATCCACTAACATTGGCTGCATCATCCATGTTGGGAAATCAATTTGCTTTAAATCTAAAAATCTTTCTGTAAAATTGGCCGATGAATTATTCAAATGATTTACAATAACAAGTAAAGCGGTATCAGTTACTTCACATTTTTGGAGCCAGTGGAACTGTTCAAAGTTTTTGTTGTTAATATGTTTCTGACATACTCGATATTGGTAATAAACCAAATATCTTCGCTTTTGCATCGATATAAGAGTTTTATTTGTTCCTTGAAGTTGCTTATTTAATATATTTAGTTTTTCCAAGATATCGGCTAAATAACTCACAAATGCTTTACCATCGATTGTTAATAAGTGCTTCATTTCTGGTTTGTCGTTCAAAAAATCACTAAGAGTATCAAACAGTTCCATAAATCTTTTCAAGCAGTTTCCTTTAGATAGCCACCTTACTTCAGTATGAAGTAAAAAAAAAAGTCTCACATGGTCTTCATTTTGTTCTTCACAAAACAGCTTGAAAAGACGCTCACATTTGCAACTAACTTTAATAACCTTAACACATTTTATTACAGTATGTAGTACTTCGCTTAGAACAGGCGAGATATTTTTAGCTACCAAGCTTTGCCTATGAATAACACAATGCACAAGAATCATTTCTGGATTTGCATCTTTCATCAATTTTAAGCAGCCATTTTTCTTGTCCATATTAGGAGCACCATCTGTAGCACAAGATGCTATATTTTTCATTGGTATATCATTGACATCTAAGTAGTGTTTTAGCTTATTAAATATATCTTTGGAGGTAGTGGTGTTTTCTGATATTTTACAGAACAACATTTCTTCTGCAAAATGCTCTTTATCAATATATCTTACGTAAGTTATCAATACAGCCTCTCACTATCTCTCAAAGTTGATTCATCCATTTGCACTGAGAATTTTCTTGTTTTCAGCTTTACAACAAGTTTTTTTTTTCAATATCTTCGACCATTTCATCTATTCTTCTGCTAACAGTATTTTTACTGAGTGGCATAGCTTTTACATCTTTGTCATCTTTTTCAAGAACCGTTTTGAGGAATGCTGATATTGACGATTTTATTAAATACTCTCCCATAGTGTGATTTTTTTCCAGTTTTAGCGATGAATAAAGAAATTTGATAACTAGCTTCAAGAACACTATTATTAGTTGAAATATAAGCAGTAAATAGCGACTTTATTGTTCTTTTTTCAAAGTTTTCCTTCAATGTTTTAAAGTAACTCAAATCTGTATTAATATGAACACTATGTTTCGCCTTAAAATGCGCCTCAAGACGACCTCGTTTCATTGATTCGTTACTCAAGAATTGCTGGCATAAAAGACAAAAAGGAATCCGCTCATCTTGAACAGCAGGTATGAACCAAATTTTAAATATTCCTCCGAATATTGACGAGTTTTTTTCTTGCTTGCACTACACATTTTACTATGGGATATAAGAAATAAAAATAAAATCAATGAAAAATAATATTAAAATATGTGTTAAATTTAATTCACTGTGACATAGAACAAAAGTATACTAAAAATGCATATTTATTTAAATGTATATAACCCATTTACACTGCCACCGCAAATCAAAAGGTACCTACATTGTTTCTATTTAAAAAAAATTCTCTTGGGAGTTACACTTCCAAAATTAAAATAAATAAAAATACTTACCAAGTTTATCTATACAATAAATATATATATTTATAAAAACAACGAGCTTCTACTGCAGTTTTGACGAACACTTATTTCAGATTAAACTACAGGAATTTTATTTTGAGGCCTCTACAATTCCATTGAATTATATTCATAAATACTTAAGAAAAAAAATTAAATGGAACAAACTATCCTCCCTTTGAGGAAAGAAAAGCAAACTAGCACCATTGTAATTAATATTGGTGAGAATTGTTGCTGAGAACCAGTTTTAATAAATCTTCTCATCTCTTATTTCAAAATCATTGGTTTCTTTTGCAGTTCCTTTGCTATCTCATTAAGAGATATATCAAGAGGAATTTCATAAATAAGGAATCTAGACGTGATTCCCTCCCAAAGAATATTCGTCTTAACTGACACACTTAAAATTTTCTCGAGAGATAGAATTTGTGCTGCACATACTGGGTCTAGCGTAGAGAATCTTATATTTCAATTACGAGTAAAAAGACATACTTTTTATGTTCTCATGACGAGCAATTTTTTTTTCTTTATTTCTGCATTTAAAAGCTGTGGGTTGGACTTTGGAATCTGAGAGGATCCTTGACTATTTTCAACCAAAATATTTATTTCGGATATAATTCTTTGTCCAGCTCGTAGAATAATTTCCGCATTCCTCGCAGAAGATCTGAAATTTTTTGAAAAACCTGTTTTATCAGAAGATCAACCCAGAGTAGTTCAGTTCAGTTCAATACAGTGAAATCACTAATAGTTAACATGGCTAACGCCTTATGCTCCGATAAAATTTTGATTAGATTTTAATCCAAGTTGTAACGCACAGTTCGTGATTGCACTGTCCATCAGTAATTTGAATTATCGCGTTGTGCTTCACCTGAGATTGATGAAAGTAGAGTATAGAGTAACTGGAATTTTAGAATCTATTGGATGATATCAGAAATTTTTCAACTTTTTGAACATACTCTATTGTTTTACATTTCGCTATTGAGGAATAAGACCATTCTCCGTGGTTGGAGATAAAATTTTCAAAATTTCACGCTGCGATTTGTATTTGATACAGTTTAATATAAAATGTTCACTAGTTTCTGGTACTTTACAATCTGTACACAAAGGAGAATCTGTTTGTTTAAAAAGGAAATATATATCATTTAATGGTAATTTTTAGCTCGCAACTTATTGATTAAAACTTCTGTATTTCTATTTTTTGCTGCCTGTCTGTTCCATTTTTCAAGATGAGAAATATAAAAATAATTTTTATGTCTTTTGCTCTTTTTCCATATTTCTTCACTTTTATTTTTGTGTTGTTTTTTGAAATGTGTATGTAGATCTTAAGTTATCCGAGAAATAATATTCCACGGCTCTGGAGAGGCTTTAGCTAATTTATCAACTTCTTCATTAATTTCTATTCCCTTGTGAGCTGGTACCCAAATGAATGTAATTGATTGAGCTATTTGGAGGCACTGATGTAAAGTTGAACTTAAATTTAATATTATCGTATTGGATTTTCTATTAATATTTTGGATGCTTTTTAGGACTGATAAGCTGTCCGTCAAGATGATATAATTTTCTGTTTCAGAAACACAATTTTTTAACGCAGTCCATATGGCTATAGCTTCAGCTGTGAATATTGAAATCATTTCTTTCAGTATGAAATTTTGTCGAATTTTTTCTTAGGGATCAAAATTCCTATTGATGTTTGATTAGTATTTTTTGAACCATCGGTTGCTATTATAATATTGTTATTAAATTTTGGCTGAATGTAATCATTAAACATATTTTGTACTATGTCATCTGGAAGATCCTTGTTTTGAAATGGTAGTTCATGAGTATAGATGTTTATTTTGCGATTTTCGTAGATTGGAGGAGGAGGGATCCATTGAAGAATATCTACTTTAGAGATACATAATTCTTGGAGCAGGTTGATCGTCTTTTGAAAAATACTGATCTCTTTTTCTCTATATTTATAAAAAATACTATTTATATTCCAAAATAACCTTGCGTTCGGTGACCAGTCTTTTAATGCTATTTGCTTGGTTATAAATTTTTGGCAAAGGAAATTATGGCGAGTATTAATACTTCCATTCATAGACTCTGCTCTTAATAAATCCAACGGGGTATTTCTTGGGAGACCTAGGGCTAAACGTAAGGCAGCATTGTAAATCGGTTCTAGTTTCTGTCTGTTGCTATTGCTAGAAAAGGAAAAAAGTTGACTTCCATAGTCAAAGATAGAACGGATTGTGGCATTAATAATATTTAAAAGATGATCAGATCTTGTTCCTATTTTCGGAGAAGATAAGGCTTTAATGACATTTAAATATTTGAATCCTTTTTGACGTAGGTAATTAATATGATTTTTCCAGGTGATATTGGGGTCGAAGATGATACCCAGGATTTTCAGACTCTTCTCTTCGGGAATAGGTTTGTCACATATTTTAAGTAATGGAGGTATTGTACTTCTTTTTCTGGAAAAGTTGATTATACAGCTTTTTTCTGGAGAGGGGGCCAATTTCCATTTTTTACATCAGACTGAAATTTTATTTAAAGATTCTTGCATTTCGCCTATTGTTTTATTCCAATTTGTACCACTATTATATAAAAATATGTCATCAGCATAAACCAGAAGATGGCTGTCGTGTTGAATTTCAAAAATATCTGACATATAAATCATAAAAAGGAAAGGACTTAAGATACAACCCTGGGGTACACCCTAATTGTTTGTAACGATTTTTGAAAAATGCTCCATTTGATTTGAATTGTTCTCTGATGTAAGAAGTTTTGAATCCATCGTAGTAATCTACCAGAGTATCCAACTTTGTTTAATTTAGAAATAAGGCCATTTGGCCACAGTGAGTCATATGCTGCTTTAATATCCAACGCTACCAAAATAAAATATTCTTTGCGTTCTCTAGCCAGTATAATGTCATGTTGTAATTGAAGTAATGTATTAATGCTACTTCTGTGAGGGTAAAAACCATGATGATTAACATGAAAAATTTTGTTTTGAAAACTGAAATCTAGCATTCTATGTAGAATCATTCTTTCTAATAATTTGGCAATTACTCAAGTAAGAGAAATAGGACGGTATGACGAAACTTCCTTGGGATTTTTGTGAGGTTTTATGAAAGGTAGGATAATTGCGTGAGTCCAATCTTTTGGAATTTGACTTGAAAACCAACTGTCATTAAATGATTTCAGAATTAGATTTATTGCTTTGATGGGGAGATGGTTTATTGATTGGAGAGAAATTTTATCATGCCCTGGACTGCTGTTCTTTTGATGAGATATTGCTATTTCTAATTCTTTTAAAGAAAAAGATTTATTAATATCCTGGCTATTGTCCGAAATAGAAATATTTGGAATATTATCGTTTTGTTTTGTGTAATATTGTAAAAAACAGTTTGCTTGGGATTGTTCGTTTGTTAATATGGTTCCGTTATTTTCAATAATATTTAATGAAGAATAGTTAGGATTTGTTCTATTTTTGATTATTCGGATTATTTTAAAAAGAACTTTAGGAGAAGATATTTTTTCGCAGGTCTTGTGCCAAAAATTTTCTTTACAGGCTTTGATTTTTCGCTTAAGTTACTTACTTCTTTATATTTTATCCAGTCTTCTTCTTTAAAGTTTTTCCTTGCTTTATTAAGGAGTTTTCTTTTTTTTTTTTTTTTTTTTCTTAAATGCCCGCATGCTGCTGTCCACCATGGAGCTCTTGAACTGATCTGTTTTTTTTTTCTGGTTCTTGAGATAAGATTTGAGCTTTTTTAATTTCTTTTATAATATCTATAGTTATGTTTTCATTTAAATTTAAATTTTGTTGAATAATATTGATAAATTTGTTCCAATTTGATTTTTGTTTAAAATTATTAGTTGCTGAGCTGTTTGTTCTTTTGTAATTAATAATTATAGGGAAGTGGTCACTTCCAAAATTATCGGTATTTGTGGACCAGGATAAATCATAATTTAAATCTATAGTTGCTAAAGAAAGATCTATAGATGTAGAAATTCCCGATGAGTGGAGATAAGTTGGACTTTTATCGTGTAATAATATTAAGTCACACACACACATTTTCAATGATCCAGTCAAAAATCTTTTTTCCAGAAGCACTGGAATTTTTTGATACCCATATTTCATGAGATGCGTTGAAAAATCTCCCAATATCAAACTGTGATTATCAATATATGATGCTATTTTAGATAAATTGATGTCTTTAAAGTTACCCGGTGGGAAGTATATATTAAAAATTGTGATAGGAACTAAATCTATCTGAACTCTGACTATTAAAATTTCTAAGTCTTCACTAATTTCTGAGAATATTTTTATTGCGCTGATATCTTTATTTAAAACTATCATTAGTCCTCTTTTGATTTACCTATCTGGTTTTTGGTCATTTAAAAAAGACTATGCACGTTAAATCTGTCGAGAGCTGAAACGTCTCCCGTTGGTGTGGTAGTTAGGAGAGGGGGTGCCAGCTGTCATCCACGTCACTTGACCATGGTTCAAAATTACGTGGTCCGTCGCCAAAAGCCCTCTCTGAACTGTGACGTTAATATTCAATTTTGATTTCCCTATCAATTCTGAATATATTCTTATTGGGAATTGTGAAAATATCATTTGGATGTAACCAAGTTTCTTGAATTATTAAAATACTTGCTTTTTGAAAAATTGGCTCGAAAAGAATATCTGACCTCTTATTTTTAATTCCACGTGCATTCCATTGGATTATGTTCATGATTTAAAACGAAAAAAAAGGGCGATACTAGAAATTGGTTTAAATATTCGAAAAAAGAAAGATTAATATTGAGTTTTTAGCGAGAATATAAGAAATTTTGATTATTTATTTAAGTTCCTTTATTTTTTTTCTACTGTACTTTCTAATGTATTTCCTCTCTGTTCTGATATTTTCTTGAGTCTTTTTGCTTTTTCATTCTGTTTTCTATTTATTAGATAATCATCATCTTTTTAAATTGTTATATTGGATGCTACTTTTTTAGGGTGGATTCCATGGTATTCATTAGGGAAGAAAATCTTAAATTTATTTGTGCTACCACGGTATTTAGTTCTGCCGTGAAGCGTTATACTATTTGTTCTAATTTCTTTTCGAAAATGTTATTGTTTTCTTCAAATTTCAACTCTAATTTCGCAAATTTTTTTTCAAGATTTTCTATCTTCTCTGTTTGATCATTATAAGTTTTGGCCGAGTATGATGTTTTTCTATCCATTTGGAATTTCTCAATTGCTTCATTTCTCGAGATTTGTTGCTGTACTTTAATTTTTAAGATTTCAATTTCTTCTTGATATTTTTTGCAATCTTTATCATTAGCTTCATGCCCCTCTCCTCAAGAGCTACATTTTTTTTATTTTTATTTCTTTGCAATCGTTTTCAGACTGATTTAGTTAGCAAATTCGGCATTTTATTGAGCTTCTACAAAATTTTTGAATGTATCGAAATTTCCAACAGTTTGTGCATTGCCTAGGTTTTTCTTAGTAGAGAGTAGTTTTAAACATTTCAAATCCTATTGGAACTCTTTCGGGAATACTACATCCAATTTGGGTAACTTTAACTGTTTTGATAGGTTTAAATCCAGAATCTGTTTTTTTGGTAAAGCGTTGGATATCAAAAATTGCATAATTGTAATTTTCTAATTCCGATTTTATGTCGTCTATTGAATATTCTGTGTCTATTCCTTGTAATATATAACTACTGGTTAGGCCAGTAAAGGACAATCTTGCACTTATTTTTACACCATTAATTTCTTTAATTTTTAAAGCTTCTTTGGCGGTCTCGCAATTATTTGTTTTAATTATAATCTCGCCGTTTCTTGTTTTGCTTATACTCAAAATACTTTTTTTTATTGTGAACGCCTTCATTATACTTTCTTTTAGTTTAAGTGGATTGCCATTCTGAAATTTATTTTCTGATTTTAAGAAAATTGTAATATTTGGACTCGAGTTTAAATTTTGTTTTTCCGCAAACTTGGTCAATAATTCTATATCTGTTAAATTACACCTATATTTATTGAATGAAAAGTTGGTATTCTCTACCTCCATATTATTATCTGGGTGAGGGTAGTCACCCATTTTGTCTTCCCTACTCCAACACTTCAATTTGTATAAATACACTAACTTGTGTAAATACTTAAATTAAAAACTCTTATCCGAAGATAGAATAAAAGTTAAATGAACTAATTTTCAATACAAAATAAAAATTCAAAACGATCTCACCCGCTCGAACCCACTTGAAAAGTCAAAACTATCCAATATTTTTAGCACACTCCAAAGTCAACCGTCTCAAAATTCATTGACAGATATATCTATATCTATGAACATGAAATTCAAAATACAAGTTACAGTTACAGTTAATAATTTTGTGTGGATAGGGAGAGACAAAGGCTATTGTCTCATAATAGACTAACAGGTATTAACCTGTTAAATTATATCAAAATATTTCATCTTCTGAATAAAAAAATTTGAACGTTGATCTGTTTGATATGGCTTTCTCCAATAGTTCTTTGAAAGTGGTATTGCAATGAAGATAAACTTTGAGAGATGATTTTAGATGATTTCGAGGGGTTCAGTGTATCTATTGCAGCGTAATAAGATATGATCCAAGTCATTTATACAATTACAAGATATACAGATTGCATTATCAGATAAATTAAATTTGTGAAGAAGCCCTGGAGTGATGATCATTTTGCTAAAGATTCGAGTGCATAGAATTTCTTCTCTTCTATTATTGGTCCACTTAGAGATGATGCTAATACTTGGAATATTGCCCAAATTTTCAAAATATTTGCTTGAAAAAAATTATCGTTTGCTTTTTTAAATCTTTCCTGATATATATTTTTTATTGATGTCTTCTGAGGCAATCCATTCGATATAAACGTCAGACTCGGCGACAGATCTTGCGAGATAATCCGCCTGCTCATTCCATAGTATGTTAGTGTCCCGGAGTTCAAAGTAGAATCAACTGATTGGTATATTTTGATTGTATGTAGATCTTGATAGCTAATCTGTGAATAACACTATGTGACTTGATTGAATAATTTTGGAGAACATAGAGAACAGAGAGACTATCAGATAATATTAGCAGATTTTTATTTGAAACTCCCAGATCATCTATAGCTTGGCAAATAGCCAAAGCCTCTGCAGTAAAAATAGAGTTATTATGATTAATTCTATAAGCAAATGAGAGATTTTTTGTAACACCTGCAATAGATGTTATATATTCATTTTTAGAGGCATCAGTAGCTATTATATAGAAAACCTGAAAATCATGCTTGTATATTTCATCAAATAAACCCCTTATAGTTTGAATTGGTAAATTTTTATCCTGAAATTTGAAGTTATTGACATATATTTTACATGGTAGAACTGAAAAAGATGTTATTCTGGGGATTGTGATAATATGATTATAATCAGCATTTAAAGTATATACTATTCTATCAATATTATTTTTATCTTCTTTCATAATTTTTATATTAAGAGAACCAGGGTTATTACTATATAATGGGGAAAATGTTTGATTGGATATTTGAGAGAGGAAAAATTTATTTGCCAGTCTTCTGATTTTTGTCTGAGACGATTTCTGGTCAAGCCAATTTCATGAGTACAATATTTGGAGTCCATTGTGGAAGACCTAGTGCAATTCGGAGAGCTTTGGTTTGTATAACATTAAAAGGTTTTAATTGATGGTCAGACCATTTATTTATTATGTGACATGTGTAAAAAAAAGTACTACAAATACTATTATTGATTAGCTGGATAAGATTTTCAGCTCTCGGACCATAAAGCTTGTAAGCCATGCCTTTGAGAGCATTGATCTTTTTCAGTGCTTTATTTTTCATTTGTTGCATAATATAGGTATTTTGATTTCGTTTAGAGAAATATACTCCCAAATATTTAATAGAAGATTGCCATGGAATAGGGGTCCCAGCTAATAATATATTAGGAAATGAGTGGATCCTTTTGTTCGAGATTTCAGCAATAGTGCTTTTATCTGGACTTCAGCTTAATTTCCAATATTTACACTATTGGTTGATTCTTTCTAAAGTATTTTGTAATTTATGACGAACAGTATCAAGTGATTGGTGTGAGCAATAGATAAATATGTCATCAGCATAAATTGAACATTCGACTCCAGTTTCTAATGTTTCAAAAAAGTCATACATATAAATGGTGTATAAAATCTCGGAGACAATACACTACCTTGGGGGAGACCTTTGAGGATTGTTTTTTCTGATGAGAGACATCCTCTTCATCGAATTTGCAGCGATCTATATGACAAAAATTCATGTATCCAAAGCGCTATTTTCACTGCAATGCCAAACTTTAAACATTTGTAGATAAGACCATCTATATATACTGTATCATAAGCACTTTTTATATCTAAGCTAATCCCCACAAAATATTTCTTATCCAACTTTGCGTCTGTTATTGCTTTGTATATTATATATGTTGCTGTTCTTTTATCTTTAAAAGGGACAAATCCATAATGTTGTTGATGAAGTTTTCGTTCTGTTATTAGAAGATGGGCAAAATTCGATTCGCTAAAATTCTTTCAAAAGTTTTGGAGAAAACCGAAGTTAACGCTATTGGTCTATAAGAGGAGATTTTTGTCTTGTCCTTTTATGGTTTGGGAATTGGAAGAATTTTGGCATGCTTCCCTGCTTTTGGGACAATTGAGTTATCAAATATTTGTTGAAAGAACTTTAAAATTATCGAACGTTCACTATGGTTCAGTAGTTTCAGAAATTTAGCCGGGATTTCTAGTCTGCACCTGGAGTAGTGTTCTTAGCAGATTTTATTGCTCTATTCAATTCAGATATATCAAAGTGATTGCTAATTAAACTGTTATCTTGGGCAAAATAATCCAAAGGAAGTGGTTCATGATTAATATTATTGGATGCAAAATTCTTTGCAAAGAGTTCTGCTTGAATCTGTGGATTATATATGCTTCCATTATGTATTTGAAGAAAATTCAGTGTTGTGTGTGTGACTCAGGATTATTTTTCATTGAAAGTTTTTTGAGAATACTATAAAAGATTCTTGGGTTAGAAATGTTATTACAGATTGTATCCCAGTACGCCTTTTTTGCCTTTTTATACTGAATGGGAGTCGGCTTGAATATTTTTTATATCGCATCCACAATTTTGGAGAGATTCCTCGAATGGCTTTCTTCCGGAAGCATTTTTCTAGTTTATGCAGGTTGTGGCATATGGTATTCCACCAAAGAGGGATGGTTTTATTAGATATTTTTATGTTTTTAGTATTATTTGAAATTATTTTAGCAATATTGTCAGAGAGATTGTGTCATCTATCCCAAAGGCTGTTAATTTTACTTGTTCTGTTACTGAGCGCCAATCTACTTTATTGATGGTACGTTTAATCGGGTTATGAAAGTTAAAATCTGTGATAACTGGTCAATGGTCACTATTGTAGGAACTGTCTGAAACACAAAAAAGTATTACTGTATCCAATGAGATTTGAAGAGCAAAGGGTAAAATCCAGAAGAGCACCGGAGCCAACATTGCTTCTATGGGTAGGAACTTCAGTATTTAGAAGAATAAAATTTGAGTTTGTTAGCCATTCCACAAAAATTTCGCTGTATGGAGAAGTATGATTGGAGCCCCACATAGGATGATGTAAATTAAAATCACCAAAGATGAATACTGGATCCGATAAGGATTCAAGAAAGGAATTAAGTAATGTGATATTGAGACCTCGAGATGCATATAAATTTATAGGATGAAAAGAAGTATTATTAATTACAATTTGTAATATTAAAATTTCGTATTCCGATAGGTGCGTATTATGAAAGGAAATTTGTCTGGCAGATATGTTAGCTGGAACTGCTATCAGCAGTCCTCCTGGTCTGTCAATTCTGTCTTTCCTGAAAATTACTTTTCCTGGGATTTGAAAATGATTTTTAGGTTTTAAAAAAGTTTCTTGAAAAATCCAGATGTCCGATTGTGAAAAGGGAGGAATATTTAACCAAATTAGCTTGTTTTTTATACTTCTACAATTCCATTGCAGAAAACGCATAAGATTTAAAAGAAAAATTAATAGATATAAAAAAAAATTATTTTTTTTCCTCCGCTAGAGAAAAGGAAATACAATTAATTATAGATAAGTTATCTATTTTAAAGGAAAAAAAAATTCACGATTAAGACTTCAATTTTGATTTTCAAAGTTATCCAATATCGACGTTATTATATGAATTGTCCTTATCGTGAAATAAACTTGGAACAGCTATATCAAACTTTTGTTGCGGTAAATTTGCCTTTTTTTTCCTGTTGGGTGAGGATGGTTGTTTGCTTATTTCTATGATATTAACCAAGTGTTTGAACATAGATTCTAGCATAGTTTGGACAGAGTTATTTTCTAGTTTTTTTTCAAATTCTTCCATGTTGGGCACTGGGGCTGCTGTTTTTTATACTGTAGAATAATTTGCAGAGTGTTTCTTTGAATTTACGTCGTGCCTCTCCCAAAGTTAGGTGATGGTTACATTTGAATTCCAGGATCTTTTTTCTTTGATAAAATTTGGACAATCGCGGGAATTTGCTGGATGATCTCCTTTACAACTTATGCAATTTGAGGAATTTATACACTGTTCAGCGTGGGATTCTCCACAGTTAATGCTTCTTTTAGGGTTAGAACAGAAGCGGGATAAGTGAGTGTAACTAAAGAATTTACTGCATTGCCGAGGTTTATCTATGAATAATTGTATTCTATGATTAAAGAACCATAGCTTTACGCATTCTGGTGTATTTATACCAAGAATTGTAATTAAAACTGGTGATGCCTCTTGACGACTGTTGGATTTGACGAATCTTCTAATTTCAACAATGTCAAGATCATTTGAGTTTTTTAATTCTATTGCCACGTCTGCCAGGTGTACATTAGTTGGAATATCAAAAAGCAGAAATCGTGAAGTGAATCCTTCCCATATTATGTTGGCCTTTACTGGAGTGTTTAATATTTGGTCAGTAGCTGTTATTTGAACAGCGCATACAGGATAGTAGATATAAAATGCCGGTTCTGGGACAAGTGGAGCGTGGAGCGCGGCTGACGCCTGGGGGCAGAAGAGATAAGGAAAGGGTGACAATGGGCCTCCTTATCTGAAAAACATTCTGCGCATGCGTTATGAAAATTTGAAATGTTGGGAATTCATTGAATAGACTGTTTATTTTTCAATTAATATAATTTTTAAAATAAGATTTCAATAATATTTTCTATTTTACTTTAGTGCAAACAATAATGACAAAAAATAAACATTTTTTTATGAGAATATGAATCATTCCAATCCTTTCTCGTATTAGTAAGGGGTCTTCTCTATCAGTATGATTGGTTTGAGAACACGAATATGTTTTTAATGATAGGAGATTTGTATTTTTACTTAATGAAATGAATTAATTAGTTAAAATGAATATACTATTCAACTTTATCGTAGGATTCGATGCAAATTTTAGTCTTGATGAAGGGAGACAAAACTTTTTTTTTGAAAAATAAAACTTAATGTTAGTCAGAGCTATTTTCGTTTCAATAAATGTTTTTCGTTACTTCAAAACTAATTTTTTTAGAAAAAGTACATTTATGTGTGGTGCCATCTATGATTGATTTTAATTTCTATGTGTAAAATTAGACTTATTTTTAAGTTGAGTTTCGAACCCCAAAAGTCTTCGTTGATGAATGTTAGAAGGTACGATCCTAACAACTCACCTACGAAAACCTGTTATCATACATTTAGTTTACTCGCATATTATCAAACTTTAAGCGAAAATACTTAGAATAAAGTTGAATTGTAAGATTCCTATGGCTAAAAATTTAATATCATTCTATACTATTTAAAGCTATGAATTTCTTCATTTTATACGTCATGTAATTATTTTGAGAATATATATAAAATACATGTTTTTACTTGCCAAGGTCATGATAGAATTATCCAGAAGTGGTAATCTATCTTATCTTAGAGGGAAAGGAATGTGTAAACGACCTTTGAACATGTTGGTACATGGATATCGATAACATGGAACACCGGTCAAGACGACCGTGTTCTTCTCATATAGGCTTCTCCTATTGACAATGGATGCAGGTTCTCTTTTCACCATTATAACGGGCAGTCTGGATGGCGACGCTTGCCCGAGGTCCAACAATAAACAATGACCCCATTGCCCCGTGCACTTCTCACTTAACATCTGGTTGAAACCATAAAACTTAGTGTGAATGGAAGACGTAACAGCGTGTTATACTTTCTTGTTTGTTATCATTCCTTCTCGGAGACAAAGTCGCAAACAACATTCTTCTTGGAATCTTATTAGTATATGATATCTACTTCCCCTACATGCATACGTAGTTATAAGATAAGCGTCGATTTTCTATTGGTCCACGTTTATTCCTTTGTACTATATATTACAGATTTTTCCATTTCTCGTTACTTTACTAGCTGATGCCTTAAAATGTAGTCTGTTGAAGAATTTTTCGAAAATTCTGATTTTCTTCTTAATACCCAAATTTTTGCAACAAGTGACTTTGGAGATTTAACATCTCAATTAGATTCTCCGTTCGAAGATGATGTCGCTGAAGATAAAATATTTTCTTGTTCTGATTGTAATAAGTTTTTTAAACATAAGAACTTTAAAAGACACAAAAAGAATGTGCATGGAACTGATGAAAACAGATGCAACCATTGCAATAAAAACTTTGCCGGATCCGATAGCCTTAAACGTCATCTAAAGTTGCAAGAAGTATCTAGAGCGAAGATCTTAGAAAACAAACGAAAAAGTCTTAATTCTTCTCCTCAACCTGGACCATCGGGATATCAAGCTCCTGCTGCTAAAGACAGAACAGATAACACCAAAAGTCGTACTTGCTTGAATACGTTTGAAACATATACCATTTCAACCGATTTGAACTTTATAAAGAATTTAAATGGCTTCCTCCAGAATTCTAAAGAAGTTATATATATATAAGAATAGTTGAAAATATATATAAATCCAAGGAAAAGAAAGGTATCAAGTGGTACGTTTGCGCCAAGGTTCGTTTTGTTAGAAAAACTGCAGAAACCGAAGAAAAATGTGAATCGCATTTTCGATCAATTTGTGAAATAAGTCTCCTAAATGAATCACCTGAAAAAAAGTAACAGAAGCTTTTTTAAAAATATTATCATCATGTGAAGAATTCGAGGGAAGAGGAAGTGGATGGATTTTAGATGAAATTCTACATTTGGAAGTAAAAACGTGTGCCTATCAACCATTAGCAGCCTCTTCATACATACCCTTACCAAAAACTATAACGAAGAAAAAAGCCGTGATAAATATAAAAAACAGCGATGAAAAATGTTTTTTATGGTGCGTTTTAGCTGCTCTTCATCCAGTGAACATTCATGCCGAACGAATTAGTAATTACCTTTCTTTCGAAAAAGAAATTAATTGTAAGGGTATTGATTTTCCTACACCCATATCGCAAATAGATAAATTTGAACGAAATAATAATATATCAATAAATGTTTTTGGCTTTGAAAGAAATATTTCCTCTGAGAATTACTACGTCAACAAGAAGAAACAAACATATAAACTTATTACTAATATCTCAAGGAAGCAAGAAATATTATACTTTAATAACTAATATGAGCAGCTTACTAAATCATTTAACAAGTCATGCACATAAAGTGTTTTTTTGCGATTATTGCCTTCTTCGATTTAACAATGAAGAATTATTGAATCAACATCAAGAAGACTGTCAAAATCATAATGTACAAAAAATAAAAATGCCGACACAAGAGGAAAAATGGCTGGAATTTAGCAATCATAAATTCAAACTACCCGTGCCATATGTGATATACGCCGACCTGGAATGTATCCTAGAAAAGATAAATTCTTGTGAACAAGACCCTAAAATTTCTCATCAACTGAATCCATAGCGAAGCATGTTCGATGTGGTTTTGCATATGTTATTGTAGGACCAGATGGAACGATGGTCAAACCTCCTACAGTTTTTAGAGGAAAAATGCCATAGATCAATTTCTTACAAAGCTCTTAGATGAAGAAAAATCAATTCTTGATACCTTGCGTTTTGTCAAGCCTATGGTCTTTTCTATGACGGATGAAGAAAATTTTAAATCTTCTACACTATATATATGCAGCTTCTCTGTGAAAATCCTCTCAATGGAGATGCTCTAAGGGACCACGATCATCTAACTGGAGCTTACAGAGGAGCAGCACAAAATAGGTGCAATTTGAATTTTAAATTAGCAAATTACATTCCTGTCGTAATTCATAATTTGCGAAATTATGATGGACACTTTTTAATTCAAGGAATAGGTAAATTTAAAGAAAAGAGAATTCAATGCATTCCCGAAAATAGTGAAAAGTTTATTTCTTTTACTCTGAGCTCATTACGTTTTATTGACTCTTTTCAATTTTTAAACACTTCTCTAGAGAAACTTGCTCAAAACTTAAAACCTTGCCAATTTCATCTTTGCAATAAATATTTCGCAAGTAATGCACAATTTATAACTAGAAAAGGTTGCTATCCGTATGAATATTTTGATTCCTTTTCTAAATTTTATGAGACGCAGCTCCCTCTTCAATCAGCTTTTTTCAACAGTTTAACAAATGAAAATGCATCCAGAGAAGACTACGAATATACTCACCATATATGGAATATATTTCAAATGCATACATTAGGAGATTATCATGATTTGTATGTAACCGTAGACGCGCATTATTACTTTCAGACATATTTGAAAACTTTAGAACTCTATGCCAGAATTACTACAAAATTGATCCATGTCATACATATACGACTCCTGGTTTGGCATGCCAAGCATGTCTCAAAATGACAAAAGTACGATCGGAGCTTTTAACTGATATAGACATGCACTTATTCATCGAAAGGAATTCGCGTAGGTGTTGCGATGATTAGTCATCGCTACACTAAGTCTAACAATGCGTATTTATCAAACTATGATTCAAGCTTACCTAGTAGTTACATTATATATATATTTAGACGCAAACAATCTATATGGCTGCGCAATGTCGCAACATTTACCTACACACTTCTCCTGGACTGATGAAGATGTTAATTTTATGAATGTACCAGACGATTCGGAAATAGGTTATATATTTGAAGTTGACTTAGAATATCCAGATGAATTGCACGACTTGCATAACTGCTATCCATTAGCTCCAGAAAAAATTGAAGTAAGTGTCTCTGAATGTTCCCCCTATACCAGTGCTTCTCAAACTGTGGGGCGCGCCCCCCTGGGGGGGCGCGATAACCCTTCGAGGGGGGCGCGAGCATCTTGAAAATATAAAAGGCTTAAAAAATTATTTTTTGGAATGAAGTAAAACAAAATGCTTTCTGACAAAATAAAAAATACACATTTACACTGATATAAATTATATGTATCATCTGGTTTTCCACTTTCAAAAGATTCCACTTCAAACGCTCATTAGCTATCTTTGATCCCAAAACCAAATAAAAAAAGATATTTTGTTTGCTTTGCTGTAATCCCGCGATGAGAGATTTTTTTATTACGTTTCTTGTAACCTCTAGAATAGTACTTTTGATTATCATCTCTTTGACCTTCAAACTTACTGGTATGCTTAACTCCGTCTACTTTTCTTTTGGGAAAGTTGTAAATAATATTTTTCTGTTGCTTTTCCCCCCATGTAAATGAGTTTTATGATGTATGGATAAGCATATTGAGCACTTTGAAGGATTAATTCGCCAAGATGTATTTTATGAGTAATCTGAAATTGCATTATAAAAAACGTTTTACACAATTATTTTTTTATAACTGACATCGATGTTTTTGTATCGAATACATTTTTTTTCATGGGAGCGGTCGCATGAGGCGCTGAATCACTCCAAATTCTGGTAAAACTGTTTATTCGTTAACAGTTTCTTGACAGTATCCTCCGATATGACAGTCTTAATGGAAACTAAAATGAATTTGTTACATTTATGCCTCTTTTTTGAGAGTGGCAAACGGTGTTTTACAATCAAGGTACTTGTTTTGATCGAGTTCCCTTCACGACCACTTTTGTTCAGAAATATTTTCTATGAATATGCTATACTTTCCCCTACGATTAACTTTGTGGTTTTAATTGCTGTGTTGTACAACTTATTATGGTTTATAAATGTAAATGAGCAGAATATAAAAAAATGGGCATCTGTGATCTCTCTATTGAAGGAAGATGAAACTGATCAAGCAATTGAAGAACCTGATGAAATAATGCATATTAATCGTGATAGCGAAAGTAAATATGACAAAAGTGATAGACATGAAACGTTTGAGTTGAACTGTAATTTTCAAATGCTGCCTAAAGAACTCTATCAAGAAAATTAAGATATCAAGAAAACTAAGAAGCCATAAATGTAACACTTCGCCTTGTCAAAAGACACAAGCAAGAAAAGGTTACACGTGCTATTTGTAGATCATCAAAGAATAGAAAAATTACAATAACGTGAGCAAAATATGACAGTTTTGATTGCAAATAACGTTCTTGTATTGTTAGTGAAAAGTGTCTGTGATTTATGTTCTTTATTAAGGTCACGCACATTTGGAACGGTTTCTTTAGTTTTATTGGATTTTTCTCAAATCATCAAAGAAAAATTAAAAAGTCCTTTAAAGTAGGTAAGTATATTTTCTCTTTAGTTAAATTATTCACTGCAATTGTGATTTTTACCGAGCACAGAAAAAATAATTATAAAAAAAGGATTGGGGTGACTTGGTGAAGTGATCGCGCGACCATTAACGTTAGTGTGGAGTGGGCGCCTGCTTCCGGGTTAAAACATTTTGAAAGTTTCTCGCTTTAAATATTAAAAATAACACAATTATTCTTCATTAGAATTTTTCATTCGTTTTCCTTATTTAATATTAATTCTAAATGCTAATTCTGTGAGGCTTAAAATTACAGTTCGTTTTAAACTATTTATAATAGGAGCATTCATTTAAAAATCATTTTATATTTTTGTATGCATTGTTGTGCACTTGGTTTTACTCTTCTTACAATTAAGCTATTATATCAAGATTAATGTATTATTTTTTAAAAAATAATCGCAGAACGGGTACTTCAGCCAGTGTACTTATAAATGTATCAGTACTGCACAATGTATTTTATAACTAATTTATTAATACTAATTTAAGAGCAAGTTTAATTATTATTAGTGACTTCCATGGGCTTGTCTTGCAGAGCAAAGGTTTTCAAATGAAGGCTTAATATTAGAAATTGACACTCTTAGTTCTTTTTCTATATTTAGCTGAGATCTATATTTTGTCTTCAAAGCAGCCACCGCAGAAAATCCGGTTTCACAAAGGTACGATGTTGAAAACGGTAAAAGTATACGAAATGCTTTTGTTTTCAGTTCAGAAAATTCATCATCTACTTCTGCCCAAAATTGAAAGATAGTTTTATTACAAAATTGTCTTTTAATTTCGCCACTAGATGTGAAATCTATGAAACTTTCTTCTTCGGTAGTGGAGAGCCCTTCTGGGGTATTTTGAAATGGATCTCTCACCCATTCGTAACTTGCTATCAAGTTGTCCTCAGCAAAAAAATATTTTTAAAATTTTTTGCTAACATAACTAAATGATATTCAATAGTTTTATAAACAACTTCCACATGTTGTTCTTCAGTTTTGTAAGTTTTTACACATTTATCCGCATTTTCAAACATTTCTAGGTTTTTTTTGCTTTAAATTTCGGCTCCATAATTCTAATTTTCTACAAAAAGCATTAATTTTATCACTCGTGTAAAACATATGTACATTTGATCCTTGAAGTTGAAGATTCAATATATTTAATTTCTCAAATATATCGACTAAGTAGCTCAACTTCATCAGAAATAAACCATCTCGAAATTTCTCAGCTTCCGGTAGGTTTTCCTCTTCTAGAAAAATGGTAATTTCATTTCTTAATTCATAAACACGTTGTAAAAATTTCCCGCGTGATAACCATCTTGCTTCACAATAAAATAGCAACGATGAATGCACTGCGCCCATGTCTTTGCAAAGTCCAGAAAAGATTCTTGATTTTAGGGGTCTCATTTTTATGTAATTTACAACAGTCACAACTGTCATTAGCACAATATTCAGGCCAGGACTAATTTCTTTGGAAGCCAGAGATTCTCTGTGGATCATACAATGTGTCCAGATGCACAGTGGAGATTTTTGTTTCACAAGTGCTTGTATACTTTTAAATCTTCCTGACATTGTACGAGCACCATCGGTGCATATTCCTACACAATTTTTCCACTCTATATTTGCCTCGTTTATAAAATTATTTAAAATATCAAATAATGCTATTGCTGTTGCTTTAAGTTTTATTGGTTTACAAAAAGTAGTTCTTCTACCGCTGACATACCATCCCAAAATCGAACATACGCAATGAAATGAGCATCTTTATTGCTATCCGTTGCCTCGTCAAGCTGAATTGAAAACAATTTATCACGCAACTTACCGAAAAGCTGTTGCTCTACATCTTCAGCCAAGCGATATCATCAATTCGACGGGAAATAGTATCATTTGATAGGGGTATGGACTGCAACTCTTTGGCAAAATTGTCTCCAAACATAGTTTCTACAATCTCAATTGCTGCAGGCAAAATAGCTCTTCGGCAATAGTGTGAGGCTTTTTACATCTGGCTATTTTATATGATACTTTGTAAGAAGTAAGTAAAGCTTTTCATTCACTGACAAAGTTTTTTTTTAAAAAATGTTTTTTTGTTTTCCATATGATTTTAATTTTGATTCAAAGAACTCTCGAGGTTTGTTAATGTACTCACCATGAAGCGTTTCGAAATGTCTTTTAAGTTTATTAGGTTTCATACTGTCTGCTGCCAATATTTTTTGAGCAAATAACACACAGGGGCTTTTCTCTCCATTTACTTCAGTAATGGTAAATCCAAAATTCAAGTATTCTTGAGAATATTTCCTTGATTTAATTTTCGGAACTATGCTCGTCTGTGCACTTGTTGATGCTTTATTATCGTCGAATGTTCGCTTACGACTTAAAATTTATCCATGATTTTTTTGTTCCAATTTTCTGCAGTAATACTTAATAGTGTGAATTACAATTAACGTGCAAATTATAAAATGTACATTCAAGATAGATTTGGTAGCTATAGAAGCATCGAATGGACCAAGACTGATTGGAATTGTACGAGGTACAGCATTATTACATGTTTTGCGCAGACGTCCGATATTTTGGCCAGACTCACGCAGACGCTCGCGAGAATGCCAGATATGATGGATATGAGAGAGCGCAACATAAAGTACACTATTTTTCAATTTCTACTATAAGTTCACTCTCTCATATATATCTTGTTCAAATTTTCAATCGTTGATAAAATACTTTCTATTCATTCATTCAAGTTCAAATACATTTTTGTAAAACTTGTAGTGGGTGACACTTCATGTTAATACAGTTCTTTCAAATTTTAATTCATTAATTAAATTAAAAAATGAATAAATAGTAACAAACAAAAATTATAGTCCAAAAGCATTTATAGAAAGGAAAACTTTTCGTGCTGTCCCCTGTAACGCAATGGATAGCGCGCTGGGCTTCTAATCTGAAGGACGGTAGTTCGAATTCCATCGAGATGGCCTAATTTCTAAGAATGTGTGTAATTTCTTCTTTACTTTACTATTTTCTTACACTAATTAATTTAATTAATGAATAAATAGTAACGAAAAAAGAATATTCCAATACCCCATATATAGAAAAGAAAAGGAAAAATAGCAAGGAAAATCGCTTTCTCTTTTGTCACTTAACATTGTGATTCTGTCATATGTATTACATATTTGTATTAATTGAAACTATTTAATAGAAAGTAACTAAAATAAGTTTTTCTTTGTTAGCCTAAGTAGGAAAATTGACTTAAAATTTATTTTTTATATTACTATAAAATGGATAATAAGAATAAATTAAATCAATTTAAGTTAACCGGGCGTCGCATTAGTAATATATAATCTTTCTACAACATTTTTGGAATTTTTAAAATTTTTATCACTATTTTATAAAACTAGTTTGAATTTAAAAAAATAAAATTTCAAATTCAGTTACTTATAAATGAAAAAAAACTTAGTATAATAGTGCTTTCTTTTAGAAATAACCAATGGAATTATGGTTATAAACTATCACGGTTACTTATCTATTACAAAATCATCCCCAGAAACATGCAAAAAAACATTTATCAACTAAAACAAAAACTTTTAAATGAATCAATAAAACAACAACAAAAAATGTGTGTGTTAACATTTTCCTTTATTTTATAGGACAAATATTTAAAAAACCAGATTAAGTCTGGAATTCCATATAGTACATCAAACTAAAGAAAATTGATTCTGATTGATTAAGAGATTTAATGCATTCATTGAGGTAAAGCGAAACTGTAAAAGATATACATTTATAATAAGTACATCAGAACAAACAAAAGCAGTCATAGGTAAAAAAAATTATAAAAAAAGGTCATATTTAAGACGGTGCAACGGTTTTATTGGCTTGAATGAAAGCCATTCCATGACTACGCATATGTGTTTTTAACTGACCCTCAGTTGGAAAAGTAGTAAAACAAACACTACATATCAGAGAGTCACAAGAAAATACTTCAGCAGTTTTTTTTAAATCGGGCATGAAATTTGCTCCTTCTTCTTCAATATATTTCTTTGGATCCCTAATTTTATGAACAACTATCAAATGTTTTATTAATGATGGTTCAACAACAAAACAAAAACCACATTCTTGACACTGGTGAGTACTTTTGCTTGCTTTATGAGTAAGTAGATGTTTCTTGAAGATTTCTCGATCTGACGACTGAAAATCACATTTTCCACAAGTGTTTCCTTCTACCCGTTGTTTCTTTGATTGCTTTTCCTTTTCTACTGATGCAGGCTGTTCTCTGTTATTCTGCTGTTTCTGGTTATCGACATGGTGTTTAGTTTTTAAATGTTCTTGAAGTTCTGCATCATCATCTATGAAATAGAATTTAAATATAAAATTACTCAATTAAAAAAAATGTAAGGTACATATATTATCTAAGATATATTTAAAATTTTTTTTCTAGATAGATCAATAAAACTTTGGCATAAGAAACAGTTGTTCAGAATTTACATATCTTATACAAAATCTTAAATAGAAGTTTTAGTGACAAACTATAACATTAAACATATCAAAAGAGCAAAACCTATTTACACAGATCCCCTTACCTAACTAAGTTTTAGCATTTGACACACCGTAAAATCCGGCGTATAACGCGCACTTTTAACACAGAAAATAAGATCAAAACTTAAGGGGGTGCGTTATACGCTGGGTATAAAAATGATAGCTTGAAAAATAACTTAAGAGATGAGCATAAAATTTTTTTACTTCTACATGTATCGAAATACTGTTTATATAAAAGAAATGACTTGTCTTATGAACTATAAAAGAGTTGTAGTTCTAGAAGAAACCTATTTTGTCAAAAGTCTGGGATAATGCATCGAATAAACTACTTTCAAAACATAACAATTTATACTAATATTTTAGATTTCTTTATAAAAAGAGGGATGCGTGTTATATGATGAATATACCTAAAAATTAAAAAAAAATAATCTTGGAAGTATAGGTGCGTGTTATATGCCAGATTTACGGTAATTACTTCTAACAAGACATATTTGTCATACATAGAATTCTATTGGAAAATATAGAATCTAACATGATTCAAGTTCTGATGATATATTTATTACAGGCACTTACTTTTTTTGTACTTACATTTAAAAATTATAAAAAAAGAAATCCAATGATATCTGATAACACTGTAAGTTAATAACTATAAAATCTATATTTTAACAAGTATGATTTAATGTGAATAAAAAAAAATATTGAAGTATAACAATGGACAAATAAAAATTACCAAATGCAGATCTACAGAAGTGACAAGTGACATTTTCGTTTCTTGTATTAACATTGCTCTCCTCCTCCTCCTGATTAACGGAATCTTTTGTAACAAGAAAATGTTCTACACGGAGGTGATTTAGAGCTCCACGAAAAGTTGGCAGGAGCTCATTACAAATTGGACACACACTGCAATATTGGAGTTTATCAACATGGTTTTTGGATAAATGTGCATCTAAACTTTTTTCATCTGCACATTTCATATTATTGCATAATAAACAAATAATGTTTCCTTTTTTCAAATGCTTTTTACCGTGAATAATCATCTCTTTTCTATTTCCAATTATCATGAAACAATAACTGCATGGTTGATTCATATTAACATGAGCCCTTGACACATGAACACTATAGCCTTGAAAACTATTAAATTTGCAAAAGCATAACATACATTCTATTTTTCCTTTATAACTAGCAGTAGGTTGAGATGAAGTATTTGCTTCAATTTGCTCATCTTGAGAAATAAGTTTACAAACTTTTGGATGAGAATTTTTTATGTGATCTAACAACTGTTTTTTATTTTCCACAGTTTTCCCACATTGCATACAATTAAAAACATATTCACAAACCTGTTCTTTTAAATGAGTTGATCTATGGGCTAACATTTGCTCACTGCCTAAGAACACAATGTCGCACAAAGAACATTTATAAATAGTAGTGAACTTCACATATTTCCCCATATGATGCTCTTTTACATGGTCTTCAAAATCCAACATTGTCATGTATGCTCGAGGACAGCTATCACATTTCAGATATTTTTCAGTATGCAATTCCATATGTTTGAGTAAAGATTCACTGCTTGGGGATACTCTTTTACAAACTGGACATTTATAACCAATACTGCGAGCGTGATGAAAACACTTATATTTTACATGATTTTGGAAATTTGTCCAATATGCATCTGGATTTTCACCACATTCAGGGCAAATATATGGACTAACTTGTAAATGTAATCTTTGATGAGCTTTCAAGCTGCATTTTGAAGGACAAACCATTCCACATTTATTACACTGAGAAATCAAAACAGGAATTTTATCACCATTAGTGAGATGTTCTTTTCTTGCAGCAGCATTTTCAAACTCTTCATTACAGTCTACACATTTTACCTTCAAAGTATTTGTTGGAATTGGTTTTTCCTTTATTATAATAGTATCATCATCTTCTTTTATAGAAAACTCTAATAGATCAGATGGTGGCATTTCATTTGCCTTATCCATGCAATTTAGTTCATCATCAAGAGTATTAACAAATTCAGTTTGAAGTCCATCCATGAATACACGGGGCAATGGATTTACAATAGCTTTCTCTATGTCAGAAGGCTCATTTTTATCAGCATGAGACCGTATATGAGATAGTAAAAATTACGATTATAAAATATTCGAACACTTTTACATGCTTCACATGGGAATCGAATTAAAATAGATCTTCGATCTAAATGGAAGGTCAAACTAGATTTAAAAGCAAAAGTATCTCCACAGTCTGAACAACTATGCGATTCAAAGGGAGTTTTTGTAGGATTAGGAATTTTGGGGGAAAACGGAGGTAGTGCATTAGTAGTCAGTTGCTGCAAATTTTCTCCTTTAAAACACAAATCAGTTACATCATTTTGTTTTAATTTTAATACATTTACAGGCTTCCAATTAACACTTGGATCATTAGAATCACTACTCATAGTACGGATTGAATCTGATACCCCAGGTGAACTAACACTTATGGGAATACTGAGTTTATCAGGAGAAACTTCAATTTGTTTTGGAGGCAACTTCAAAATATTTGTAGCAGCAGAACTCATATTCGTATTTCAAAATTTTCAGATGAAAAATTGTATTTTGTTGGAAAACTTCATACAGTTATCATATTCATTACCTGTAAAAGAAAGAAAAACTTGAAATAAAATCTAAAAATGATTTAAACAGCTACACATAAAAAAGTAAGTAAAATAAAAACTACAAGGAATAAATTTAACTTTGAATATATTAATCCTTTCCTTCCCCCTGTTAAGATCCAGTTAAGTAATATATTACCACAAAAAGCTTTTAAAAACAGCTTGAGACTTACAAGTTCAAGTTATATGAAATAAATAAATAGAATCATTAAGAACATATTTTTTTAAAGAAAAAAGACACACAAATACTTCATAGCTGTATTGCAAATCTCAATGTTAATTTGTTTCAAGGTACATGATTATGTTTATATATATATATATATATATATATATATATATATATATATATATATATTCAGTCAAAAATATTTCCTTTTTATTTTATTATTTTAAAAATGTAATAATTAATTTTCTAAGTATTTGTTTTGATTGTACAATAATTAGAAAAAAAAGTGACAGGTTTTTAAAATACTATTACAAAACAAATTGTTTTTAAAGTTTAAACATACCTTTTCTCAAATCTGTGCTTTCGTAAAGCTGATAATATTTTAAGAAGTAACAGAGATACTGGCATGAAATTTCACACACATTTTTAATAACATTATCTAGTTGGCAAACTAAATGCTACAAAATTAAATTTACAGTTAAGTTATAATTGAATTTTTTCTCAATCAGTGTAAACTCCTCTATAAGTTCGACAATTTAAGTAACAAATTTTTATGAGTATCAATTGATTTCCAATTATGCAATTTAGAAAGATTTTGAGTCAAGTTATTACAACTAAAATATTTCCCAAATGAACAATCCTCATTGGCCGAGGTCAAGCACAATGATTAGCACAAGTGTAAACTTGGTTACCTAGGTTAAAGTTCGTAACAATTAACTCCATACAGAGCCTACCCTCAATCTATATAATAGCCACATACTTGCATATATTGGTTACTTTGGCCATCCAATTCATCTCAATTGATTTTTTTTTAAAAGTTAAATATAACATTTTTGAACCCATTTGTAACAAAGGAGAAATGAAAATCAGACACTAGTCACGTTAAAATAAACAAACTTAAATTATTAAGTTTATACGAAAAATTATTTAAATGCTTCTAGATGGTAATTATTTGCCAAAATATCAAGAGATAAAAGCTATTTTCTTTGAAAGTGGTTATAAGTCCTTTTTTTGACAAAAAGTTAGTGATATTGAATACAATCTGCTATGAGCTATATACATGTAAACAGTTCCCAAAAAAAGTACTTCAAAATGTTCATCATTTTGTCAATATAAATTTGCATAGTAAACGAAATTACAAATATAATAATTACTTTGAAAGTGGTGCCCACACACAAGTTGACTTTCCACAAAGTTTAGTTTAAAAATTATAACAATTTCTCTACTATTTTTATATGTGCGACAACACTGTTAAATGCATAAAAACCTCTATTCATTTGCTGGAAATTTTGTACTTTCCCAGTTAATTGCAGAGGGTTAAGTAGTATGTTATGTTTGTTCACTTAACTTTAAGTGGAATTACCTGAAGAAATATTATTGAAATAAAGCATTTTACTTTCTTCCTTTCTTGACATATTTAACAAAAATTTCATAAAAAATTGGTTTGATTCAATTGAAATCCCATATTTAATATTTCATCAATGTATGATTTTCATATTTTGTTGATTTTGAAAGTGGTGCAAGTTCATGAGATCATCATAAGGATATATAAATTTCTTTTAACTAATACTTTAAAGGAAGCCCAGTGGCTAGTGCATCACACTTCCATCCCTTCAGTGGGTCGATAAATGAGTACAAAGCTTGCTTGGGAACTTCACTGGGGTTTTTGCTTCAGACATCTGATCGGAACATCTGCTCATGCATCTCGGGGCCCAAGGTTGCATATTCTGAGTTGGGCACAGTAGGCCTTGGCCCTCATGGGCTGTTGTACAACTGAGTTAAGTTAATACTTTAAAGATAATCACGTTATAAAATTAAATCACTTTAACATTTAAAAAAGAATAAAATGAGTGTATTTAATATATACCAATATTTTTCAAATCACTCTAATACAAACCCTAAAATATCTTCATATAATAAATATAAAATGGACTTACACCACTTTCAAAGAAAACAGTGCATTTCATCCGCCTGAAGAAACTAATAAAGAAAGTGAGAAATTGAAAAAAACCTTGACATTGCACAATTTTGAAGAATTATTCAATGCCACTGGAAGAATATGTGCATTGATTGAAGAAAATGACCTGTTGCAAAAGGAGTTTAGAAACAAGGCTAAAATTAGAAAATGATAAACTAAAAAAGTACCTCATGACATTCTAATAAGAAAGTGGGGAGAGGGGAATTGATGAAAAGCTTGCGTGTGTGATTTTGTACTTAAAACACACATCACTAAGCAATAAAAGTGTACTATTGTTTCTCATTCTTTTATTATTTCTCATTAAATTTAGATAAATATACAAATATTTTTGTTTTAAAAAAATGGCTAGGAACAAACTATTTATTTTCTTAAAGGAATTAGTGCATATTAATTTAATATGGTAATTTTGAGTAATCAATAAACAGACCTGTACGTTTAAAAAATGAGTCGCAGTATTTTTTTGAAAATATAAAATATTTTTGAAAATAGTTACATAAACATAATTTTTTTATTATTGAGCATAAAAGTAAAACTAAAAATGTGAAAACATTAAAAGGTTAGGGAGAAAAATAATCCGAATCTAATCTGATACCTGAATTACCAACACAAACAAAAGCATATTAAAAAAATGACTATATATAATGACAACATTGTAGATAATTTTAGATTTGAATATCCTGAAAATATAGTTATTGAAATTTTTTTTCATACAGCAAAACAGATCTATAACAAAATTAAAAAACCATGACTATTTTAGAGCTACATTCATGCTTAACACGGGGGAAAAAAATTACAAGTAAAACATACTTGCTAGCTACAGTTGTTTTTGCATATTAAAGAGTAAGACCTATCAGTCAAATTTTTTTTTCAAATAGGAAAATATTGCAGCATTTATACAATTTTCTGATTTTACCATCTTATATATAGATAGAGCAGCATATTTCGTATTATCATTTACTTTTCACCGATGAAATTCTTATCAGAAACAATCTAATATTACTAGTATAGAATATTTATGTCCATATTTTACCCCTTACATTGTAATGTTAAGAAGTTCTTTTATTTTTCAGCTTTACATTCTAATAATTGAAAGGAAATGTATTTCAAAATTGGTAAAAAAAGACATTTTTCTGTTTGAAGTGACTATCTTATCACTAGACCATGGTTAACAATTATGAGGTGTATTTAGCTATGGTTTGTACATGCACAACACACTCGAAGAAGTATGCTTCAAACCTTAAATGGTAAGCAAGGATCCCGCAGGTGAAATAATGGCTGGTACATTTCAAGTTAGTCTTAGGTTTTCGAAGTGTGTGTGTGAGAGAGAGATTGCTTCAAGCTACCATTAAAATTCAAAATTTCTCCAAAACTTCATAAGACAAGACAAATCTTACTAACTAGTTCATTGCATTAATATAGAGAACAACTGTAATTTATAAGCAAAAAGCCATGTGGATAGACAAATGATTTCTGCATTCAGCTCAAAAATAAAACTTAAAATTGAAGTAAAATTTTGAGATTTAATATTCAATTCAAGTTTGGAATGTGATATAAAACTGCTTTAGGGCATCACATGAATCTAAACGCCCCAAATACCTTATTAATTTCCTACACATACCGTTTCCCATTTCTTTTCTCTTTTATAAGTACTCTTATAAGTGGTACTTACTTAGCTTTGTCAATTAGGCCATTAAGTGAAGGTAATTTAATATGAATCTAATTGGAATAAAATTTATGGATAAATTAAATATAAAACTAATACTGTTTTTTTATCAATTCCTTTTATCTCTGAATGATTTTTAATATTGATGTGTTAAAACATTCTATCAGCTAAACAAACTTTCCTCCCCCTACGAGTACAAATTTTTCATGACAACTAAGTAGTTGAAATTGGATACATTAATTTGTTTATCATTTATATTTTTTAGTGGAGATATCTAGTAGCAGGATCCACCTATTCTATGGGAATTTTTTACATAATTTGATGAAACTACACCGGTAACCCTTTGATACAATGCTATACAAACATTTTTTGGTACTCACAAATTGGCGTCACCGCAGCCAAATTGGAACCATGTTTCACCAAAATCTGACTGATCGGTATTTTTTTTATAAAAACACTTTAGAATTGTTTTTATTTGGATATCAAGGTATGATTTGTGTGATACCAACTTTGCTGCAGTGAAGCTAATGTGTAATTAACCATTTTTTAAAAGGAAATGACTAAAGTACAAGAAAAATCATTTTTTTAATAAAATACTTTGAAGACAAAGATTTCTTAAAGCTTTATAAAGAATAAAATAAAATCATAAAAGATTTATTAAAGCATTAGTACCCGAGCTGAGATGTTTACTTAAATATCAGATCAAATATGAACTAGCCAAACAAGAAATTATTAAAACTAGCTGCATGGCCTATCTCTACTTTTATAAATTTTCCCTTTCTTTCACAAAATCAGAACTTCTAATACTCATTTTCAAAATGACTCCCCCATCCACCACTTAGCCCGGCATTGCTCGGGCTTTCTATTTTCCTCATGACACCAGCATTTTTGTGTGTGTTTGTACGCGCACAATGTGAGTGTTTTCTAAAATTATGTAAAAAAATTTCCCTTTTTCGAAATTTGTTCCATTTCACTTTTCTTAAATAGACGATTTACTTTTTAATTAACAAAGAATTTATTTTGTAATGAAATAATAGAAATAATCCTTTTAAAAAAACCATATATATTTATTAAAATCAAATTTCTATAAATAATTTCCCCTTTTCGAAATAGCTGCATGGCCTGGCGTTGCACGGAATTGAAAAACACATTTTTTTGTTCTTTTAACTGCAATTTTTAAGATATTTTATCAATCTTTGTACAGATTACGTATAATATTGTTCTAAACATGGGGGGGAGAACTTTTTTATTGTAAAATATTTTTCTTTCATTAACATGAAAGAAAGTTCAAGCGGAACAACTTATAATTCGTATTCAAAAAAAGGAGCCAATATCCACTCATTTAAAAAAACCGTAAAAAATACAAAATATAATTTTGTAAAATAAATTATAGCATATCGTGGCAAAATAAATGATCTTTAAAAACCTGTAATTATTTTTTGTGCGAGTTTCATGAAAAAAAATTGTAAAATAATTAAATTGAAAGACATATATATAATTTTATTATATAAATTTTTAAATAAATTTATTTATATGCAAAGTTTTTCTTTAAGTCATAAATGAAAGAAAAATTAACAGATTGCTATTGAAAAATGATTGCTTTTTTCTGAATGTTTGATTAAAGTATAATGCAAAATTGAAAGTTTCTTCCTCTTCAGTTTCGAATCTGGGAACTGCCGTTTTATAAAGCAGCGCCTTAACAATCCATGCTATGATCTCCTTCAGGTAGGACAGTAGAAATAACCTTTAAATATCAGAAGATTTTTGTCAATTTCTCATTTCGTTTTTTGTTAAAGTTAAAAAAAATTTTCGGGCTTCATTTTTAAGTTAATGCTTTTAAACTTCATATATAGATTGCAAACAACAGTAATTTTTCAACAGAAAACTTAAAAAAAAAAAAAAAATGTTTACATAATTATCGCAAAAGGGAAAAAAAATTGAAAAAACATTTTTTTTAATCGTAATTTTTAAGATATTTTATCAATCTTTGTACAGATTACGTATAATATTGTTCTACACGCGGAAAAAAGAAAAAAAAGCACAAACTTTTTTTTAGTGCAAAATATTTTTTTCATTAACGCTAAAGAAAGTTCAAGCGAAACAACTTATAATTCACATTCAAAAAAAGGAACCGATGTCATTTTTTATGGACAATTAATACAGAATAATGCATATACATGTTGATGAATTTGAATTTTAAGAAATATAGCTATTTAAATTTAGAGTAATTTATTTCAAATTTTTGTTTTAAATCTTGCATGTTATTGTAAAATAATAAAAACAGAGATATTCTCTTTTGAAATATTTTTTTTAAAAAAAAAGAATGCTATGTAAAGTATCTTTCGATAAATTAATATTTTTATAAATTTTTTTCGAACAGTTCTTCTAATTTAACTACAAAAAATTCACTTTTTTTTTTAAAAAAAAAATAGTTATTGAAATTATTTACAATATAAAGAATAATTTGAATTGTTAAGAATGTGTTATTTAAAGAGAGAGAAATTCTGCCTGAATGTTTTTTTTATTTAAAAAAAATAGCGAACCATTTCATAAATTTAAAAAAAAAAAAAAGGTAATTTCTAAATTTATTTTGAAATAGTTTTAAACATTTCTTTACGTATTTTTTTTATAAAAAATATTTCATTTGCTTTATCCGCAATATTTTTATAAGCAACTTTAATTTGTAGATAAAACTTCCAATTTCAGAACGTGATTAATACCTTTAAAATAAAATTTTTTTTTGACTTCATTTGATAAAGACTGATAAAATATTTTTTAAAAATTGTAAAATAATTAAATTGAAAGAAAGATATACACATAATTTTATTATATTATATTAATTTTTAAATATTTTTAAAAACCTCTGGAAAAAAAAGTTTCGAATTTCCCCCTGGAAATAAATGCTCTTTCCTATTCTCTGCAGATGGCGCCACATGCATGATAAATGCGTTTTAAGGATTTTAATTAATATCTTTTTAACTAATTGGAATATAAATGGTCAAAACGGATTCCTTGTATTATTCCCGAAATTTTTTTACCGTCTGTGAGTTTCTGCGTCTTGTGGTCCGCAAGAAAATTGGGCTACATTCCTATATACCTACATAGGTACCTTTGTTTACCTACAAATTTTAATAGTGTAGACTAGCTGCATGGCCCGGTGTTGCATGGGCTATCTCTACTTTTATAAATTTTCCCTTTCTTTCACAAAATCAGAACTTCTAATACTCATTTTCAAAATGACTTGCCCCCCATCCACCACTTAGCCTGGCGTTGCTCGAGCTTTCTCTTTTCCTCATGACACCAACATTTCTGTGTGTGTTTTGTACATGCACAATGTGAGTGATTTCTAAAATTATTTAAAAAATATTAATAAAATGTATCCCATTTGATAAAATACTTGTAAAAGCATCTGATGCTTCTTCAATGGCTTTTTATACTTTCGGTTTATTAAAAAGAGCCTTGGGAAAATGGCATCCAAGAGCACTGAATGGACTTTGGAAAATAGTTCAAGAGGAAATAGTCATGACAGTACTAAGAAAAAATTTACTTTCAAGGAAAATTCAAATAGCTATTCTCAAGAATCATGGCTATCAGACAGAAGCAAATTTCCACAAAAAATACAGGATTTACAGATAAAAAGTAACTATCAAAATTGTTTCCATACAGTGCGAATGACCTTCTGTATTAAAAGTAATCATGTCAAGCTTTGAGTAGATAAGTCATAAATTTTGAATTTGTGATTTTTTAATAATCCTGGAATAACATAGATTTTTCAAAATCATTCGAGATAAATCCTGACAGAATGATATATAACAGACCAAATAAAGTGACATATCCATGAAGAATTTCTCAGAGAGCAGAGGGGGATAAAAAAGCAACAGGAAAATACAATTAAGTCAGAAGAAAGTTGAGATGCTATTTTTTTTAGTATATTCTATGTTTAACACTAGGTTCAAAGACATTTAATATCTATTTTTATGGATGCTCATCAAATTGACAGATTCAGGAAACATCTACTTTTTAAAATAATTTAAAAACAAAATAAACAATTAAAAAAATCTGTAAAACACTAGGGTTCTATTCACCCAGTGGCATGCACAATAGTGGGGTTTTAAGGGTATAAATCCATTCCGTAGCTGCCTGTGTAAATATCTCAATGAATGTCATTATGTACAATTAGTGTTAAAAATATGAGCACAGTAAAATTTGAAATATAAACGGTCTTAGAGAAGTTACGTTTAAGAAAATATTAAGTAAGAAAAATATTTTAAGCCATCAATGATATTGGTTTTATGTTCTATTTATTAAATATAAAAAGATTTTTCAATTTTAAAAAATAGGTTGTGCAGGTTATTCTTTCAAAAGAATAATCCTCAAGTTCCGCAGCTATTAAATAATACCAGTTATAAGACGATAATAGAACTTATATTCATCAGTGAAATACTTCAAAAGTACATTTGGTTTTTTCATGTTATTTATTCCTTTTTTAGTCAAAGTACTCATAGTAAAAAGCTTATTTTGTATTAAACTCCAACTGATATAGAGCTTTAAATAGAGAAATGAATATTACTATAATTTTCAAACACTTATATCTATCATGACAGTGGCGTAATGAAGACATTTGAGCCCCCCTGCAAAGTCAGGTTTTGGGTCCCAAGTTGGATTTCACAAAGGGCTTGGCAGCAGTCAGGCTTTTGGGCCCCCTAGAACAGTGCCCCCTGCATTGCGGGGGTGTTATGCCACTGTATCATGAATATAGAAAATATTGTAAAAAATACTAAACATGCAATGAGATAAATTAGACTTACATTTTCTAACTTCAACCACAAGATACATTACTTCACCAAAACCTTCAACAGTTCTATATTTTAAAATAGATATATTTAATAAGGAAAAAGGAACTTGACTCTTTTCCTAAGGTACAGGTGAGTGAATATTAACATTGCTCTATTCAACTACATAGAGGGCTTTTTGTGACAGACCTTGTAATTTTGAACCACGGTCAAGGGACCAGGATGACACCTGTGATCTGGCACTTACCTCTCCTAACTTCAAAAACATAAAAGGGATGACATTTGAGTCTCGACATATTACGTGCATCAGGGCCCTCTGCATTGTGGGTCTACAGCGGTACTAGGCTCTAAGGCACAAGAGCCCTATGACTTTAAGATAGCATTGTAAGGATTGATTTTTTTTTTGCAAGTGTATTCAAAAGAAGTCCTAATCTAAATCACTATGAAATTTATTGATTCTTTCAAAGGTCTTCAAATTTGGTTCTTTCATGTGGTTAGAGCTTAGAATAGAGTTGGCGAAGATAAGTTTTTGGCTACCAGACTCAGTCACGAAAATACCTATATATAGCAATAAGTGTTCCAAGAGTAATGGAGCGAAGTCATAGTAATGTAAAGCTGAATTCATACTGGTATCTAGATAAGCATTGCAAAAACTAAGGGGCCCCCTATTCTACATTTAACCCCAGATTACTATTGAAAATAATGATTTACGAGCCGTAATCAAAATTTGTGATTTCTAGGAGACCAAATATAATTCTGAAACAGTTGAGTCCTTTTAACAGTAAATAAATTTATTTAAAAGATACGTGTTGTCTTAAAAGTGTGTAAATCAAAGTTTTTGTATTAACAAGAATAAATTTTATTAAGCAAATGTATTAATCAAGACTACACGAATGCAGTATTGAAACACACACTAATAGCTTACCCAAGAAGAAATTATGCTTTTTTTTTGCTTCTTTCATAAAAACTTCAAATCTGTAAAAATAAAAAAGAAATTGATAACACATCTAAACAATAATATATTCTTTCAAGTAAAAACATACTTCTGCTCAATAACTTGCTTTACTGCATACTAGTACCATACACGAAGATGAGGATCAAACCTTTCCCACAGACTAATATATTTTAATTCTTAGCCTAAAGATTATTTAGTGCTTTCATGTGTATATATGTATTTTTTAAAAACCTAACCTTTCCCATTAAAGCTGTCTATGTATGCCAGTACTTAATTTACTGTACTAATTATTTCCTGCTTAAGTAAGAAGAGGATGATGAGAGGCAATTTTCTTTTTTTTAGGTAATTCTTTTATTAATGACCTTAGTACCAGGATATCTGAAAATATTTCTCAATTAATTAACAGACTAACTATATTTAAAAAATTATATTAAAATGTATTAGGGAAGTAATATACAGATAAAATTAATTCCCATTTTGATTTTGACCTTTTAGTTCATACTATTTCAATTTCACACACACACAAAAAATAATTGGCATGCAATGCCATGAATAGTTATTCTTTGTACAATTACTGGATATGATACAAACAATAATATTACTCCTTTTCAAAAGTGCCTCTGTTATATGTACATAATAGCCAATTAAACATAAAAGTCAAGCAAACATTTATATTTCAATTGTCTGTTATCACACAGTCATATCATATACTTTAATATTTGTAAAAAGTTTTTAGAAGAAAAAAAAATCTTATATTACTGAAATCCTAAGAAAAATCAATCTAGTTTAGATATATATTATAAATGCAAAAGTTTGTGAGGATGTTTGGCCGTCTTTCATGCAAAAACAACTGAATTGATTTTAATGAAACTTTACAGTAATATAGCTTATACATCAGAATAACACATAGGCTATAATTTACAAAGATATTGTGTGAAGTGTCCAAAATATAACAATATTCGTCAAGTATGTAGGAAAAAATTCTGGCGTGCTCTGCAAAAAAAAAGCCCACAACAGCATATATCTATCTTTTGTTTGTCACGAAACCCTTTTTGTTTTGGATACACAAGGCGCTCACTTCTAATTCATTCCTGTTATCGGCATAATCCTAATTTTTTATTTCAGAATAAAACTAAGCTTTGAAGGGAGAGGTTGTTATAAATCTCTCTTTATTTGAATGTTTTTTATGATTTTATTATGCACATTTGGTAGTAAGAAATTGATTTTTTCAAAATAAATGCTTTTATCGGTTCTGGTAAATAAACTCTCTTTCACACTACATCATTTGGACAAATTTTCAAAATTTGTCTGTGGTTAGTAGTTAATTTTGCTATAATTTTAATTGAATAGGCAGATATTGCATTTTTAAGTATAAAAATAATTATAACTACTGTACTGTATTTTTCGGAGTGAGTGAATATTAACGTTGCACTGTTCAGCTACACGAGGGCTTTTGGCAATGGACCACGTAATTTTGAACTCAGGTGATGTGGACGAAACCTGAGCAGGCACCCCTTTTCCTAACTACCACACCAACTAAGAAGGAATATTCCACCAATTCTTATCAGGAATATTCTTTGAAATCGACTCTTCCAAGATATATGGCAGCATGGGTTCTATGATGAGTATTTTAGCAGGGAACACGAATAGTTTTGTAGCAGATAGTGTGTTTTCAGCGGATTGCAAATATTATTTTTGTCCTGAAAAAATAGTTTATGTCAAAATTTAAGTGTCTTATGTTTTTGTATGTTAATTAAGACCTCAGAAAACGATTTGACTATTTATTTTAAGTGAACGGTGTATATAATTAATTTTACAGTGGAATATCTTTAATTTATTTTCTCTATAAAGGATTAAATTTCCCAAAGTGGAGTATTTTGTTTATGTATATCCCTTAATTTTCAATGTAGTGATCAAAAAAAAATATTGTATGAAAAAAACTGCAGTAAATCATAATGCGGTGGATAAAGTAATAACGTGCATCGGCCCCTACACGGCGGGTCTTACAAAGCTCGAGCTATGAAAGTAGCTATACATTTGCCAACTTAACTGTATAGTTAACATTTCGCTGTTTTTCATTGAATCGCCATTATAATTTACGAAACGGCGTTGCTTGCGAAAATTACAATTTTAACATAAAATAAATACAACAGAAAGTAATATTAATGTATTACACTTTCAGATATAAATTATTTACACTATTTTAAGCGTTCAATACACAATACTTTTAAGAATGTGTTACTTTTGCTGAGCAGAGATCAGCTTAGGGAGGTATTTTCAAAAATTGACCCTCAAGAGTGTTACGGGGAATTATATATATAAAAAAAAAATCCTTTTTATCAGCTATTAGATCTACATACTTAAAATTTAACAAAGGTGTTTTTTTTTGTTTAGCTGAGATATGCAAAAAGCTTTTTTTGTTTAATTTGAAATTCACGTAAAATTAACTAATTAAAAACTTCTTTATCTTTCAATCTGTGTTTAATTTTTCAGTTCACCCGTGCGAAGAACGGGTATACCAACTAGTATCCATATAATTACAGTCTCATAAAAAAATCCCTTCTTTTAATAAATAAGAAGCATGGCAAAGTTTAAATTATAACCAATCTTTCAAAAAAATCAATTTAAAATTTTACAAAAGGCAAATCTTACCTCAGTAGCTGCTAGAGATATTAGTAATTCTTCATGACATAAAAATGGCTACATCGCAAATGATGAATAGATGTTGAGTTGTCTTCTCACTTCTTTCTACATATAAATTAAGACATTTCATTTGAAAATGGCGCTTTTTTCAATTATTTCGTATTAATAATTTGAATATAAGTATCAGAGTTCATAAAAAGAGTACTGAAAATATCCTATCTTCTTTCTGATTCATTAACAGATGTTGATGAAAAGATAGCGAAATCAAAACGAGAATGAACCGCGCCAAAATATTAAGATCTATAAATTTGGCAACATAATAATGTAAACAAAATAAACATGGCTGGAAGTTTGAAAAATTTTCGTGCTGTTTTAAGAGAATATAAACTAATAAGCGATAGTTCAAGAATTCCTGGAGAATTTCAAGTATTTATACGCTTTACAAAATTTCAAATTTAATCTTGGGAAAATGATTGCCTTACAATTCTCCAATAAATATTTAAAATCTTATAGTAAACAAGTTTCTCTATATTAAATTATTATCTAGTCATAAAAAGTTTTTCTTATGAATACGATTATGATAAAAAAGTTTAACACAAATGTTCGATGGCCCTTCATCGTTAAGTTTTCTTTTTAATTGCAAAAGATTTGACTTAAATTTTTTATCATATACTAGCCGGTATACCCGTTCTTCTCACGGGTGAACTGAAAAATTAAACAACACAGATTGAAGGAAAAAGAAGTTTTTAATGAGTTAATTTTATGTGAATTGAAAATTAAACAAAAAAAGCTTTTTGCATATCTCAGCTAAAGAGAAAAAAAACACCTTTGTTAAATTTTAACTATGTAGATCTAATAGCCGACAAAAAGGATTTTTTAAATTTATAATTCCTCGTAACACTCTTGAGGGTCGATTTTTGAAAATACCTCCCTAAGCTGATCTCTGCTCAGCAAAAGTAACACATTCTTAAAAGTATTGTGTATTGAACGCTTAAAATAGTGTAAATAATTTATATCTGAAAGTGTAATACATTAATATTACTTTCTGTTGTATTTTTTTTTATTTTAAAATTGTAATATTCGCAAGCAACGCCGTTTCTTAAATTATAATGGCGATTCAATGAAAAACAGCGAAATGTTAACGATAGAGTCAAGTTGGCAAATGGCTAGCTACTTTTCCTAGCTCGAGCTTTATTAGAGCTTTGTAAGACCCGCCGTGTAGGGGCGAAATGCACTTTAATACTTTATCCAACCGCATTATGATTTACTGCAGTTTTTTTCATACAATTTTTTTTGGATCACTACATGTACAAATTAAGGGATATACATAAACAAAATACTCCACTTTGGAAAATTTAATCCGTTAGAGCTAATAAATTAATTAAAGATATTCCACTGTAAAATTAATTATGTACACCGTTCACTTAAAATAAGTAGTCAAATCATTTTCCAAGGTCTTCATTAACAGACAAAACCATAAGACACTTAAATTTTGACATTAACTATTTTTTTGCGAAAAAATAATAATCTTGCAATCCGCTGAAAACGCAATATCTGCTACAAAACTGTTCACCTTCCCACTAAAATACTCATCATAGAACCCGTGCTGCCATATATCTTGAAGAGTGGATTTCAAAGAATATTAAAGCTAAGTATTGGTAGAATATTCCTGCTAAAGTTGGTGTGGTGTGGTAGTTAGGAGAAGGGGTGCCAGCTCAAGTGTCGTTCCCGTCACTTGACCATTGTTCAAAAATTACATGGTCCGCCTCAAAAGCCCTCGTAGCTGAACAGTGCGACATTAATATTCACTCACTCACTCACTGCAAAAAATACAGTGCAGTAGTTATAATTAGTTTTATACTTAAAAATGCAATATATGCATATTCGATTAAAATTACAGCGTTATAATTAACTACTAACCACAAAAAAATTATGAAAGTTTGTCCAAATGATGTGTGAAAGAGAAAGTTTATTTACTTTAAGTACCAGAAGCGATAAAAGTAGTTATTTTGAAAATAGATCAACTTCTTACTACCAAATGTGCATAATAAAATCATAAAAAAAAATATTAAAATAAAGAGATTTATAACAACCTCTCCCTTCAAAACTTAGTTTTATTCTGAAATAAAAAAAAATAGGCATTATTCTGATCACAGAAATTAATTAAAAGCGATTCCCTTGCGTAGCCAAAACAAAAAGAGTTTTTCACAAACAAAAGATAGATATATGCTGATATGGGCTTTTTTGCTTGCAGATGGCAGAATTTTTTCCTTCTTACTTGACAAATAGTGTTATATTTTGGACACTTTTTACAAATTTTTATAAATTATAGCCTATGGTATAAATTATAGCCTATGTGTTATTCTGATGTATAAGCTATATTACTGTAAAGTTTCATTAAAATCCATCAAGTTGTTTTTGCTTGGAAAGACCCACAAAGATTTTCACAAACTTTCACATTTATAATATATATTAGATAATGTTTGCTTTGACTTTTCAACATTAAATTAAATGCATAAGTAAACTTAAAATGTCAAATATGTATGTATATAAATGCTAAAAAATAAAGTGATTAAATCACCATTACCATGAAATATTTTTGGTAATGTTTTTTTATTTGTGAATTTTTGTTATGTATAACTTCTAATATACAAGGGAAAATATGTGTTTGAAGTATTATCCCTGATGCATAAGTGCAACCTCTATCTTTCTTTTTAAAAAAGCTAATTTCTAAGGATTCCATTATTTATTTCCTTCATAGTTTCGTATTTATGTATTAGATAGGTGTACATTTTAATTTTAGATTAATTTTATTAATAGCTTTTTTGTGTGGTATGTTTTTCATTTGTTTAGAGAAAAGTAAATCTTTTATGATGTCTTTTAAATATTTATTCTATTGTTTTTTAAAAAGTTTTTTAAGAAATATTGGTAGGTATCGATTATATTAGTGTATTGATAAATACTACGGGTTGGTGATTACTTTTCCAAGTCATTGGCAACAAAAACATTGATATATGATCCACTAAGATAAATTCAGTAAAAATACAATGAGGAAAATTCAATTTATAGTGGGATCTCATTTACTTTATTGGAGAACAATTCATTGCATGAAGACTATCGATTCGCTGCCAGCTATGGATATTATACATTTCCAGTGCCACTACTTGGTCTTTGGGAAAAAAACACTGTTGTAAAATTCCCTTTTGTTAAAAACAATATTCTGAGCAAAGTCTACATATTCATTATTACAGTATAATAGTAAAAAAGACTAGCTAACGACAATATAACTGGAAAAAATAGCACTTAATTCAAATTATGTACTATTAGTAGATTGATGATATTTGAAAACAGTGTCACTTGTAATATGAGCAAATGGTATAAGCTGTGATATATTAAAACAGTGACATCTATTTATTGTAATTGCAACTGATATAAGCCACAGTATGACAGGCTTTCTACTTACTTCTATATTCAGCTTTGTATTTTCTATAAACTGATGAATACCATCATATTTTCTGAAGCTATGTGAATTATTTACTCATATAACTCATTTATTTAGTTTTATTTTTTGTTTATCTTAATATTTTTATTGTAGGTCATTGGTATTTATTGTTATTCCGCTGACAGTAATTTTCTTAAAGCCTTGACGCCTCCATTAGATGAGAATGTCAAAGAAGTTATTTATTTATATGATGTACTCCTTACCGATGGTATAGAGAAACTAAAGTGTTTTTTAGCTCTTCCATTGGGACATTTAATTCAAAAAAATATAGTAAGTAGAATTTTCTTTTTTTTAAATAAGTCATTTTCTTTAAATATAAAAAAAGGAAATACTGGAAAAATTCAGTTATGAAATTAAAAAGTATTATTTTTAGTGTTTATTCAATATTCATGAGGCATTTGTTTTTGAATCAAAGTTGCTTTCATGTCTGCTTTACACTGTTAAATTGCAAGTGGGAATTTTCCTTAACTTATTATTTTATTAAAAAATGTTATTATAGATAATGTAGCAATAAAAAAGAGTTAATAATGGAGTCAATGATCATTGTATATTTTGGAGAGATAAAGCATGAACTCTGAAAAATGTTTAAGTGGTTTTAATTGATTGCTTATTTATGCTGCAATAGAAACAATACTACAACACTTTGTAACAAACCTTATTATTCTGAATTATGGTTAAGAGATAATGACAATATCTGAGCTTGCACTCTATTCTTTTAACTTCCTTTTTATGCTCAATTTAGGATTTTGAGTCCTAATAAATTCAACAAGTGTCCTGCTATATGATAGTCTTTGGAAGGACAAAATATGAACTTGCTGCCCTTCAATTACAAGTCCATTACTCTATTAACAAAGTTATCATTTTTTTTCTCATTAAGTTATCTGTGAAACTGCTTACAGAAAATAAAAGTTTAGAACTTTTATAATATTCTTTTTTGTGATCTGAATCTGCTCTATCTTTTGTTTATTGTGCGCTGAATGTATGTGTGAATGTGAAATAATTAATGAAAAAAAAATCACAAGCTTATAGACTGATGATACAAAAACCGTATACCAGAAAGGTAAAGGAGAAATAAAAAGAAATCAGAAGACAAGAGAAAAGAATATTTAAACAAAAGAAAAGAAAGCATTGGGAAGAGATATATAAAGAAATAGAACACTTTAAAAAGCAAAAAGAAGCAAGAAAGTTTAAGAAGAGAGTTTAGTCCCAGAACTCTCATCATGAGGAAAACAGAGAACTTATTAATGATAATATTGAAATACTTAGGAGAGGGAGAGAGCATTTTAAAGCAGCTCCTAAAGAGAAAGATATAATCAGGACCCCACAAGATGATGAAAAAGAATCACTTTTCATAGAGGAAGTTGAAAGAGCAATAAATAAACTGAATCAGTGGTTCTTAAACTGTGGTCCGCTGACTCCCAGGGGTCCCCAGTGCTTTTCTAGAAGGTTCACTTTCATTTAATGTTAAGATTTCCCTCTTTTACAGACTCAGAAAAGGCCTTATAGAAAAATTGAAAGATGGGACATCCTAGACTAGATTACTCAATAGCTGCCAATGAGAAATAACTAGGACATGTATGTTTTGATTAAGAATATTAATTCAGGGAGGAGTGATCAAAATCTGGGGGGTCTGCAATGTCAGACTAATAATTAAGGGGCATGAGCTGGACATGATGATCAAAAATTTAAGAACTGCTGAGCTAAATAATAACAGTTCATCAGGACCAGATGGTATCAAAGCCAAGCTTCTGAACATGAAGTAGTCTAAACTCACCAAGGAAATACACACCATTATCACTAGTGTTTGGACCATGAAAAAAATGTCCATTGAATGGAAAGATGGTTCCATTTGTCCAATATGCAAGAAAGGAGACAAGTTTGACTGTAAGAAGTATAGAGGAATTACTCTCTTGAATGCATCATTCAAGATATTCTCAAACATCCTGGCAGAACAACTCGTTACTTATGCTAGCAGAGTAATTGGGGAATACCGGTGTGGATTTCAAAAAGGAAGATCTACTACAAATCAAATACACAGCATTAGACAAATACTTGAGAAGACTAGAGAATAAAATGTAGATACTTATCATCTTTTTATTGATTTTAGAGCAGCTTATGATAGCATCATTAGAGAGAAATTGCATGTTGCAATGCAATGTTGGAGTTGAAAATTTCTAAAAAATTGGTTAACCTGATACGATTGACACTCAACAGAGTAAAGTGCTGAGTATAGTTGGGATCAGAATTATCAGATGCATTCTGTATTGAAAAGGGACTGAAGCAAGGAGACTCCCTGTTTTGTCATCTGCTTAATATAGCACTAGAGAAGTTAGAAACTGATGTGCAAACTCAGAAAACAATTTTTGTTAAATTGTACAACTGCTAGTATTCACAGACAATATTGATATTGTGGGAAGAACTAAGGCAGTTATAGTAGAGGCTTTCAGTGCATTTGAGACAGCAGCAAAAAAACATAGGATTGATGGTCAATGAAGGAAAAACTAAATTCATGGCAATAACAAACAGAATCTCAAGTCTAAAACTGCTGAAAATTATTGAATATGAGTTTGAACAAGAAACTTAATTTAAATACTTAGGCTCAATTGTAAATAATAGGAATGGCATAAAAATTTTAATCAAAAATAGAATCAAGATGGCCAACAGATGTTATTACAGATTGCGAAACCAGTTTAAATCTAAATTCATAAGTAGCAAAACAAAAATACAGTTATCCAAGACTTTAGTAAGACCAATTGTTTTATATGGCAGGGAAAGCTGGACAATTAATGAAGAAGACAAAGAGAAACAGATGACTTTCGAGAGAAAAATCTTAAGAAAAAGTTTTGGCAGTTAGAGAAAATGGAATCTGGAAAATATCATACAGCCTTAAACTTCAATTGAAATACAGAGAACCTAACCTAGTCGAAGTGATCAAGACTTCCCAGATAAAGTGGGTGGGACATATATTTCGCTATAGTGATCAAAATCCTGTTAAGAAAATAACTTTACAAACTCCAGAGGGAAAAAGGAAAAGAGGAAGACCGAGGACATGGCGGATGAATAAAGTGGAAAAGTGGTTGAAGGACTTGAGTGTTAACTGATTGAAGAATAAAGCATCCAATAGATCAAGATGATGTAAGCTGCCTGAGCTGACTGGCTCTAGTGCTTGGAAAGAAGAAGAATGTACGTGTTTGTAAATATTTGATTTTTAATAATTTTTCACAGTCTATGAATTTTGCCTATCAATTGTATTAGAACATATTTATGTTTGAAAGTATTAGTTATATACAAAGCCAGACAAAGCACTAAAAATATAAATTTATGTTTTATCGAAACTGCTGAGTGATATATTTTTTAATAAATAACCAATATATTTTTCTGACAATTTGATAATTTTTTATTTTTAAATATATTATCCTTGAGTAATGTAATAAATATTTAAGTAAATATACATGCTAAAGCAATTAAAATATGAGCAATTGAGACAGTAAAATTCTCATGTAAAATAACAATATTACATAGGATATTTTTAGTCAAATAATATTCTTTTTTCTCATATTGTTTTAAATTATCAGTTGTTATTAATGTTATAGAAAAAAAAGAAGAAAAATCATGTACTTTTTCTGTGCCTGTGAGGAAATAACTTTCGTAGGATTATTCTAAAAATAAATCATACAGTAAATAACAAGTTTTTGTTGCCCGTTGGAGTGATTCAATGTCTTGAATTTTACATAACTATGAAAGTTTTATTATGTTCAAGAATATCACTGAGAAATAAGATTGTCAACTCAGTATTTTGAATGTATATTGTAATTATACTATAACAAAAATTCAAAGAGTTTTGCATTAAGCTGTAATAAATGTAGTGTGTGTATGTGGGGGGGAAGAAGACAAACACATATTTTAAGTTATGTTGCACGTCAGTTAAAGCCATGCAATACATTTTTCATACCATATTTTGTTGAGGTCTCAGATACAATGATCAATAAGATTGATTTTTGCTTTTTTTTTTCAAAAATAAACTGCTGTCAATGCTGATGAGGGCCTTTGCATAAGCAATAAAGTACTAACTAGTTGATAAATCTGACTTTCGTAGTGAAAATATCTGCACCTTTACTTGCTAACTTCTCAACTAAAAAGCAGCTATTTCCACACTCCTCTCTCTCTCTCATAATCACTATTATATTTTAGCCCCAATCTGCATAATACATTTCCATTGTAAGGAGGTGGCTGTTAAACTCTAAGTAAAACTTTGAAGAATATTATCCCATGGTAATTTAAGAGAGAATACTCATGAAATAGGTCACTACAATTTGTCCCTTAACTCTATTCTTTTCATTTGTTCATAAATGTCAGAAAACTTGAATGCGCTTTTTATCAGTTTTCTTGATGCTAATATCTGCCATATTGTCTCCCTTGTAATGGCTTATAAATATTTGTATGCAGAAAAATAAAAAGAGTGGGAAATTATTTAAAGAAAGAGGCTGTCACACACAATAGCTGCATTTATTGAAAAATATTTCATCCATCTTGGGGCATGTGGACCACGTTGGGAAACAAGGCTTTAGATATTCGTGGTCATACAAACTTCATAGAGAATGTGAGTTGATTTTTAGTACACCTTTATAAGTTTCTTTTCAAATTTTTATTTGGACTCGTAGATTCTAGTTAGAAGAACTGGCATGAACTATTTCATTGAACAATGCATCATCTGTGTAATGTCTGTGACAAGCTTTTGTATTAAAATTAGCCTTTTTATGTGCTTTTGTCTGATAGAATGTCTCACGTTTATGTTTTGTATTTTTTTTTAAAATTGATAATAAAATTTAAGTATCAGATTTCTCTTAAGAATAGACAAAAAAACATGACTGATTTTTAAAAATTCATTTCTAAATTTTCTTCTTATTTGTCTTTTTTTTAATATATATATGCATGTGCATTAATACTTTGAAATTAATATTTTCATAAAAACCTTTTTATTATTGTCCATATTATATCTTATTTTCTTATTATTTTAGTTGTTTTAATATTTATTAAATTCAAAGAAAGTTTTTCTAAAATATTTTATTATTTTCTTTTAACATATATTCCTGACTTATAAACTTTTATTAATTATGATTTCTTAATTATATATACATTTGGTTGCAAATCTTCTCATCATTTTGTTTAAAATTTTTAAGAATGTGCATATATATATAACTTGAACATTATTGAGCATTTTCAAATGTTATACGTATTGGAATATTTTACGTTATTTTAATTGATTAATTTAATTTTTCTGTATTAATGGTAAGAGAAGAGGAATTGAAGTGCCATTACAATTTTGAGATATTGAGCTCAAAATATTAACCGAATAAATAGTAATACAACCTAACTCTTGCCAAAACATTTTTTAAGACTGATTTTGCAACAATAAAATTTTGAATATATAAAAAAATCAGTTTATTTTTAGCTATTTACATCTTTGGTATTTACAAATTCAGATTGGCATCTCCATTTATCCATTGTTTACCATCAATATAATTTTTTAAATATAATAAATTATTTTGAGTTTTAATCTTTGAAAATTCACAAATTCAGATTGATATTTCCATTAATATTTTATGTATTTTTTTCAATTCATTTCAATTTTTTAAATAAAGTTAGGACCTAATTCTATAGGATTTTCTTTATATTACTCATTTTTATGATTATTCAATGTAAATTGAAGAAAAAAGGAGAAAACGTAAACTTTTTGTATTCTTTTGAGAAAAACTTTTTGTGTGTTAAGTTTTTTTTTTGTAGCTATGTGTGATACATATAAGAATCAAGTTTATCAAGTACTTTTGTTCAAAGTGTTCAGTCGACTGTTTATATTAGAAGAAAATAATTTCTAATGTACATGAATCTATTTTTCATTTATCCTTATATCTTTCTCATAGATAAAAGTTGGAAGTTATGTGCAGATACAAAAGGCAAAATTATGCTACTTAGAAGGAGAATATAATGATTCTCATATTGTGCAATATGTATTCCTTGAAGCAATAAAAGTCTTAGAGTATTCTGTTATCAGTTTTCCTGTTTTAAGTACGCAAAATTTTTCATTTTCTTTTTGAGATTTTTTTGTTCTATTATTTAAAAATGCATGCTTTTTTTTATTATTCAAAGGACATTTAATAGGGTATCTCAGTGAAAAAAATGATACTTACATATTACACTGTTGACCAATTTTGTCAAATCAAAAGGCATTGCCAAATGGTATGATTTGTAGTTAATAGTAGAAAACCATTCCTGTGCATGTTCAAACACAATAATTATAACTGTCAGCAACTGGGGATCTTATTTTAATTGGCAACATCTTTTAATTTGGTTGACACAGTATAATATGTAAGTACAAAAAAAATTGGATTTCATTGTATGGATTACTGAGAACACAACTAATTATTATACATAATTGTATTTGGAAAAAAAAAGGAATAATTATTAAATTCTAGATTATATATATATATATATATATATATATATATATATATATATATATATATATATATATATATATATATATATATATATATATATATATATATATATATACATGAGAAACTATGAAAAACTTTATATTATTATACCTTACATTTACATTATTACATTGCATTGAACAAAAGGGAAGCCACTGACACTTTTTTAGCTTATTTTCCATAATTATAAAATATATTTTGGTTTTATACTTGATATAAAATGTAATTTTATTAAAATTATATATAAGTAAATTTCTCAAGTTTTACTTTCTCAGTATTTTATTATAATTTTTTTAGTTTAAAATGTATGATTTTATGCATTCTTTAATGCTGCATGTCTTTATAGCATACCTAAGTTTATCATATTAATATAATTTTGAAAATATGAAATAGTTTGGAATACAGTTGAGCATACTCTATCACTGTCACATCAGGATCTTTCTGTACTGTAATATGTAACTTACTTACTATTTACATGTTTAGTATCCAAGCTAATAGTAAATAGTTCATAAATGTAGGATTTGTAAGGATCCATTTAATTAGTACTAGTATGAAGTAAAATCGATATTAGAATTTGGTTCCAAAATGTTAAAGATAAGTAACTATGTCAACAGCTATTAACAGATTATTTTACCATCTGGAAGTTACCATTTTTATTATTTTTATTTTTACTGCGAATTATAAAAAATTTTATTCGTTGATTTACTGTATATTTTTTAATTAATAACTAGTAAATAGTTTCTTCCAAAATATTTTAAATTACCTAATAATAATTTTTTTTCTCTAAATTTTATTAGGTGACTTAAGGTTTGTTGAATCTACAAATTATAGAGAAATTCAACTTATGCCCTTAGTCACTGGAAGAAAATGTTACACGTACCCATGGGTGCCAGTTTACCCTTATGGAGATGAGTGGAGAAATAATGGTATGTGATCAAAACTTTAATAAATATGTAATTGAATATCTAATGCAATTTTAACAAATTTCATGAAACAAAACTTGGTTCGATGTGTATTAGGATATCTCTTGACAAATTTGCCTTTTTTTTGTGGCAACAGCCTAAAATGATTGCCAGATTATCAATATATATTGATATTGATTGTTGTTCACGTATAGCAAAATAGGAAATTCCAATCAGGAATATAATCTAAAATATAAATTTCAGCATTTATAACTGAACAGTATTGGTATTTAGTGAATTAATGAACTTGTTAACATTAAGAATTATACTTTTAAAAAATAATAATAATAACTTACTCTCAGTTAACATTATAACTCTTCCAAGATAAAATAATTTTTAATTAAAATCACCAAGAAAGATACAATACCACTCATTAAATTACTGTTTTTGTGCATCCTTTTGCATTTGAAATCAAAAATTTAAAGTATAATTGAATCTCAAAGGAAACAATTGAGACTAAGATGTACTTAAGAAGTTTGTACTCTGAGACAGTAATCTTAAAAGGAGAAAAAGAAATTACTATAGACTGTTTGATTCCATATATTATTAGTCATTAAAATCTGGATCATACCTAATTTACTTTCTTCAACTATTCTTTCTTACAGATCTCTTAATACAATGCTTACTCATCCCTCTCTTGCTGTATTTCCTAATAAATATTCAACAATCAAATCTTCCTTTTCAATCAAATTCTTGTTGTTTTTACTACTGGACATTTGATTGTTAAAATCAAACCGTAGCAATGCATCATTGCACTACAGGTGTTTTTTCCTTGCACTGCAAAAATCATTTTAGAAAAGAAGTGTAAATTATACATCTCAGTTATACTATTCAGGAAAGACAACTGCGGGCAAACTAAAAAAAAAAGTGATTTAAATTTGCAATAAATATCAAAGTCAAAATCCTTGTTAAGTTTTTCTTCAAGCCCAATGAAATGTTTAACATAAAAAAGAATTGTTTCTTTTTAAAAGCATGCCGATTTTAAATAATGAATGGCAATTAAGCTCAGAAAATATGTGATCTTATTGGAATAAGTCTGCATTCCATTGTATCTGAGTTACTATAGTAAGTAGTTTGCGAAAATAAAATAATTAGCTCAACTTGAAATCTAAAAACATTGCTAAATTTTAGAAATACCCTAATTTACAATCCAGCCTAAAACTTTGCATAAATGTTTTTATTAAAAAATTTTGTGTGATATTTGATAACTTTATTTTAAATTTGAATTTTTTAAGGTTTTGCTGTTTTTTTACCATGATTATTATTTATTTATGTAAGCATGAGTGAAAGGTTAATCATTCACATACTTTTATATTTTGACATGACTTTTGAAACTTTAAGTACTTTTAAAATTATGCTTAAACTTTAAATTTTGAATTATTCGAAAGGTTTATGTACTAAAATGAAACAAAAAATTAGAATAAATTCTACATACTTTTTGATATAAGTATTTGATTGGAGTATCATCACTTTATAATATTCATTTAATGTATTATTTTTCCTTTTGATCTGCAATAGCTTTAATTATCTGCCAGTTAAAACTCTATTGTTACTTATAATTAAAAATAAAATTTTTAATGAGAATCATCGTTATCAGAATTATATTAAATCATTAAGTTATGTAATTCTATTTGAGATCCCTATTATTTATACAATTTATATGAAAATAATAATGTGTTTTATATGGAATTATTGCTTCAATTTTCAAATCTTAGAATTTGAGAAAATGTATTTTAAGTAATTAGAATGGCAAAATATTTATGGAAGAATACATTACAGGAATTCATATAAAAGTTGTAACATCGTTTATACAGCAGGTATGAAACAGAATTATATATATATAACATAATATATATATATATATATATATTTTCTTTTGTTTTGAAAGAATATAATTATCATTGTTCTTATGATAGATATGTGTTTTTAAAGAAATTTAAAAAAAGGTAATCATTCTTTATAAAATCTGAAAAATTTCCCAAACTTTTTATTATATAAAATTCGTTGATATTTTGTAATCTAAAATAATATGATAAAATAAAACCATTTTAGAATTATATTCTTATAAATTGAAGTCTGAATATTACTATTTTTAAAAAAGCACTTTACTAATGTGGAAATTAAATACATCTCTTTTATCATAAATATTTCTGCATTAGCTATTATCTTTAATTTGTAAGTCAACATATATCAAGATATTCAGCTTTATTTGTAGGTAATATTTATATGCAGAAATTTTAAATGTGTTGGACAATATATAAAGTTATAAGTTTAAATTCCTTATTTTTACCAAAAATTATTAAGTCATTAATATAGTTGTTTAATGATAGTAAGGAGAGTGCCCAATTAAAAATTATGTTTTATTTTCAACAAAAATAAATTATCTATAAAAAGCTTTCTCTCGTTGTAAAAAAAAGTACTAAAAATAAGTATGGCTATGTTTAATAAAACTGCAAGATAATGTGTTAAACAAAATTATGTTTTAAAACAAAATTAAATTACTTATATTTTTTACTATTGCTTAAATTTGTATGTTTGAATGAGATCCAGAAAAAGAAAATTCTACTGTATACTTTTTTGTATAAACTGAAATTTTTTAAAATTGAGAGTAAAATGATGTTATACAAAATCCACCAATCTGATCATTTCTAGTATTTTTCATTATTTTAATAAGTTCCATTTATACTCTAATTTTAAAGTAAGTATTTTGTTACAAAGCGATTCAATAATTTTAAATGTAAAGTTTTACTTTCACTTGAGAAATTAATACTGCGTGTTAGAACATGCATTTCAGTCATTTAAAATGCCATGATTGGGGATTGGAGCTAAAAAGGGCTAAGTGCTCCAGTAAAATATCCTAATCACTGTACAAGATAACAATTGAATAATAATTACTTCTGAGAGGGTTACCGAAAATTAAACTATCATTGTTGGCGTTTTACTTTACTACTTGATTGGAAAATGTCCCACCTGTTTTACTTGCTTAATAACATTTTTGCCCTCATAGCAAAATGTTTGAAAATTCCAGGAACTTTTTTCCCCTTCCAATTCAGTTTATATACAGGTTTTGAATTTTTGGTAAAAAAACCCAACTCTCAGATTACATACCAATTAGCTTTTATTCAGAAATATATGGTTGAAATAAATTAAGACTTAAATGTAAAAGTGTAAATGTTGATTTAAAATTATCTGCATATGTTTGAATTATTTTTAAGGAACTTAAAATAAGCCCAAGTCAAATTCATATCAAAATCCACTGATTCTGTAAGTTTTTACTGCTGAGATATGTTTCAACAAAGGAACTTATTTATTTACTAGCTGCATGGCCCGGCGTTGCACGGGCTATCTCTACTTTTAATTTTCCCTTTCTTTCACAAAATCAGAACTTCTAGTACTCTCATTTTCAAAATAACTTCCCCTCCTCCACCGCTTGGCCCGGCGTTGCTCGGGCTTTCTCTTTTCCTCACAACACCAACATTTCTGTGTGTTTGTATGCGCACAGTGTGAGTGATTTCTAAAATTATGTCAAAAATTCCCTTTTTCGAAATAGCTGCATGGCCCAGCGTTGCACGGGTTATCTCTCTACTGTTATAAATTTTCCCTTTCTTTCACAAAATCAGAACTTCTAATACTCATTTTCAAAATGACTTCCCCTCCCCCTCCACTCCTTAGCCCGCCGTTGCTCAGGCTTTCGCTTTTCATCATGACACCAGCATTTCTGTGTGTGTGTTTGTATGTGCACAATGTGAGTGATTTCTAAAATTATGTCAAAAAGTTTCCCTTTTTCGAAATTTGTTCCCAACCAATGTCCTAATTTAACTACAAAAACTTCACTTTTTTTAAAAAAAAAATAGTTAATGAAAACCATTTACAGTGTAATTAGTTTGAATTTTTAAGAATGTGTTATTCAAAGAGAGAGAAATTCTGCCTGAATGTTTTTTATTTAAAAAAAATAGTGAACCATTCCATAAATTAAAAAAAGAGAAGGTAATTTCTAAATTTCTTTTGAAATAGTTTTAAACATTTCTTTACGTAAATATTTTTTAAAAATATTTCGTTTGTTTTATCTGCAATATTTTTATAAGCAACTTGTAGATAAAACTTCAAATTTCAGAATGTGATTAATACCTTTAAAATAAAAAAATATTTTTTATTATCCCGTTTCGTTATTCATTAAAGTAAAAAGATTTTTTTCGGACTTCATTTGATAAAAACTGATAAAAGAAAGAAAGATATGTATATATAATTTTATTATATTAATTTTTAAATATTTTTAAAAACCTCTGAAAAAAAAAGTTCTGAATTTTCGCCTGAAAATAAATTATCTTTCCGATTCTCTGCAGATGGTGCCATGTGCATAATAAATGTGTTTTAATGTTTTTAATTAATATATTTTTAACTAATTGGAATATTGGAATATAAATGGTCAAAATGGATTCCTCGGATTCCCGAAATTTTGGTACCTTCGGCGAGTTTCTGTGTCTTGTGGTTCGAGAGAAAATTGGGCTATATTCATATATACCTACATACATACATAGATATGTTTGTTTACCTATGAATTTAATAGTGTAGATTCTTCCCCATACAAAATGATTCTTTTAATATGAAAAATAAAATCCATGAATATCTTCCTTTTTTCAGGCCTTTCAGAATTCAGTAATGGAACTGATTCTCCTCAGAATATTTTCATTCTACAAAATATTGCTGATGACTGGATGAGAATGCCTAAACCATATCCGACTGTTTTTGTGAGGGTTTTGGCTCGAGGAATGTTATATTGCTTTGGCTTTAATAAAAATGACAAACCACATCCATTTATGGTAAGCACATAAAAAGATCCAGTAAAAGTTTTGTCATTGATTACATATGGAGAACATTTTAAAAAGCTTTAAATTCTGATTGTAAAAGTAAAATATTCTTGTTTGAAGTTTTTCATTTGTTTATTAACTATGTAGGAATTCACGATTTGTTTTTTTTAAAAAAAAATAAGCCATAATGCAAGCATTTTAATAAGAACATGAATACCTTTTAATAAATTCATATAATATGCTAAGAAATACTAATTATTAGATTAATATTCTGTTTTCACTTTAGATTTTAAAAAATTTCCCCCTCTTATTAGGGTAAACTAGTAATTGGAGATTCTTCTAGTGCAAGTATGTGTGTAATGTTTGGAAAAGCTGCTTTGTCATTATACTACCAGTAAGTGTATAATAAATATCACATAAATCTTATTTTGTCCATAAGATTTTTTTCCCTGCTAATTGTTAACTCACACTTATCTGTGTAATTAATTCTGGGTAATCAGTTTTATAAAGTACTAAATTCAGTGGCGCAACAGCCCATAAGGGCAAAGGCCTTCTGTGCCCTTCTCAGTATATGCACCTTGTGCGCAGAGGTGCATGAGCAGATATTCTGGTCTGTCTGAAGCAAAACCCCCAGTGTTTAGTTCCCAAGCATAAGCCTGGTGCTCATTTATTGATTCAATGAAGGGATGAAAGGCCAAGTCAATTATGCCCAGCCCGAGATTTGAAACCCTTTCCTGTGGTATGGAAACACAATATGCTACCACTGGGCTAATAATAACTTAATTTATATAACTTAATGAAAAACTTTTTTAACTTAATGAAAAAGCTTTACAAAAGACTAAACAGTACAACCATTGGTCTTATATAATGTTCACATCGGCAGTCTACCAAGAAGACGAAATTAATAATAGCTGTAATTATTAACAGAAAAACATAATGTTTTCCCTAGAATTTTATTAATCAATATCCAAGAAAAAATAATCTTCTACTTTATGGTCCCTGCGTGTAGAATTATTACTCACTTCTGTAATATTCATGACTTTTCTGATAGCAGTGAACTGATGCTATAAGTCTATTTTCTTAACTTTTTTCCTTCGTAGATGTTCACTTGTCTTGGGTCTTTTGACTATAAATATTCAAGGTGACATATTTCCTTTAATTAATATTAAAAAACAGTTCTTGAGTCATAATGATACTCAATTTTGAATTACTTATTTCACATTATTTTGATTGAAGGTTGAAAGCATTAAAGCCATTGCTAAAGAGAACAATAAGTCTTCATTTATAGTAATTAACTCTTATTTTTATTGAAAAATACGGGGCTCAGTGGATACAAAAGATCAAGTTAGAAGCATTCACCTCTTCAACATATTTGATGGTTGTTATGTAACAAAGATGTGAACTTTTTTTTTATACGGTTTAGTTTGACAGAGATCATCATGTTACTAATAAAGTAATTAACATATGTCTCAACACTTCCTGCTTGAACTCAAAGAGTTTATAAGATATGTTACATAAACACAAATTTTAAAAAATATTTAAAATCATCTAATGCAAAATCACAAAACCAACTATATATTCTACTATTAAAATTCTTAAGAGAGACTTCAAAATGTTCAGATTTGAATAAAAAGGAAATTAAAATTACATGAACTATTCTGTATAAATCACTGGATTTAACTATCCACAACAACTTATAATTTAATATTATTCATTTTTTAAAATTTCTGTTATAGATTTGGTTTCTTTCTTTTCCTTAGAAATGAACACAGTATATATCTCATAGTGATTCAATATCTGAATTCTTTTAATTGACTTAAATTTCCATGAAGTAGTTCTTTCTATAATTTTGAAAGTGCCAACTATCCAAATCATACAACTTGAAACCTTTTCCCACCTCAACATTATTTGTTTTAAATTCTCAATTTTCCTTTAACTGTTCTGGAAGATTTTTTTAATTTGTCTACAACTACACCTTTAATTTCAATTTCTAATAATTTTAGTTGAGTTATCAAGGGTTTTCTTTTTTAAATCTATTAATATTTTCTTTCAACATATTTACACTTCATTGATAAATAGAAAAAACAAAAATTTAAGTAATACATCAAAATAGTACATTTTAAACAACTCTGCTCTACAATAAACAAGCAAGTACACAAAATGAAAAGTAAGGTATATTTACTTATCCAACTAATTTTCATCAATTCATATAGTTAATTTTCTTTCAAAAGAACACACACTTAACAAGTTATTCTGGATGATTCTGCAATGATTTTTCAATTAATCTTCTTAAACTTATGTACAGAAAAAAAAAATGTAGTTTCAAATTAGAGGCATTTACTTTTTTTGAATATTCAATGATTTTTGCTATGTAACAAAAGTTTAAACTAACTTTCTTACAGTTTAGTTAGACAGGGAGCATTGTCTAGTTAATAAAGTTAACATTTCTCAACACCATTTACTATTTCTAAATGTGTGATAACAGAATGTCAAATGAAACATCAAGCAATCTGATTATTTTCCTTTGGTTGCAGACTGTCTCATTATTCTTCACATAAAACAATTCTTATCACTGGAACCTGGAAAAAGTTTTCTTTGGGTTTCTTGGCTTGTGTGTGAGAGAGTGAAAAGTTTTGTACTTGGATCTATTTGGGGTTCTTCAGTTCCTGTATAGAAAAATGCTTATTGATCTTCACTAATATGTCAAGCTTTTTCTTGTATTTGCTAATGGATTTAATTTTATTTTAACTGAAAAGCCTCTGTTAAGCATCTCTTTTTTTAGCAAGCTTTGTGCAAATCAAGCTATTAATTTTGCATCCTTATCCGCTTCTGGTTGATTAGTTGCTTTTACAATTGGACTTTTGGGATCAGTTGGTTACCTGGATCTTTTCCTTTTTTTTCTTGCCCTTTTCCCCCAAAGTATCCTTTTTTAATTATTGCTAATTTTGGAATAAATACAATCTGAAATTTAAAAATATTTTAATCTCATGTTGTAATACTTGAACTAATATTTTTTAACAACAGGTTTGATATGCTTTCATACTATTATTAATTACACTAATTATATATAATTAAAATTATACTGTCAAGTTAATTAGGCACTTGTAAGGAAAAGCCAATAATATCAAACTTCGAAGAATGTTTTTAGTCCTACTAATCTCTTCCTTTGGTGTTGTCAGTAAATACTGTTCGCTAAATCATAATAAGGTAGAATTGTGTTTCTCTTGTATCACATTAACTACTTTTATTTCGTGAACTTGATTGGTACATCTTTTTATTTTGATGGTGGAAAGATTGCTGAATTATAAAAAAAAAAAAAATGGATGATTCTTTGTTGTCTTAAAAGCAGCATCCAAAATTATAATAATTTTTTTAATTGCAGTTTAATTTTATATTGCAGTAAAACATTTAATGTATTCTGATGACAAGTCAAGAGAATAAGTAAACTTTTTTTTAAAACTTATTTCAGTAAATAGTAGTAATGAATTTAAATAGGAGCTTTATTAATAATTTAGTATTATATTATTTTGTTCCTTAAAGGTATCTGTAAATAAAGATTTACATAATGCTAAATATAACTTTTCTTTTTAACTTTAATATTGAAAATGTTACAAAAGCCTTTATTTTTTATAGTTCATATTTGAAATTTCATTTCAAGCTAGCTGGGTGGTGTAATTGGTTAGGCACTGGCCTTGTATGTTCAAGTTTGCTGGTTCGTCCCTGGCCCAAGTCGGATTTTTATGATGCAAAAAATTGACAGCGTCCATGTTGTATGATTATGTGTCATGTTAAAGATCCATAGAGTGCTTGTTTTGCTTGAGTCTCTCTGAAAAATTAAATTCCTAGTACAGTTTCACATTGTCAGAGTTAGATGCCTCTTCTGGGAAAATTGGGTGTCAAAATTACATTATGGCAATTGGTATCCACCAATGCCAATTCCCAGGGAATGTACTACGTCTGCAATGGCAAATCTGCCACCCCATTTGAAAGGGCAAAAAATGATTTGAAATTTCATTGAATTATTTATTTCAGATTCAAATTTTAAAAATCTCTTGGTGTATATTATTTACTTTAAAAATAGAAATATAACATAAAATTCATCATGGTGATATAATTTGTGCTTTAAATTCTTTTATTTTTTTGCAGTGTTTTACCTGGTACAATACTATTGATTGAAAATTATTCCATTTCAAAACTTCAAAATCCTTTGTTACCACGTCTTAGGGGAGCTGCTGGAAATCTTTCATTTGTTGATATTGAAATTGTTATTGGAGATTCTACCAATGTTCGTACTGTTCCTCCTGACAATGATTCTTTTTTGATGCAGATTGCCCTTTTACCGATTTTAGAATTTTCTTTTGCAAGTCGTTCTGCTTTAGAGTATGTTTAAGAAATTGATTTTTGTTACCTCTGTGTTTTTATTAGCATTGAAATAATTTTTTTTAAATTTTAAATGTTATTTATAATATGTAACAATTGTAAATATATAAGAGTTTAAAGTCAGCTAAATTAAGCCATATTTTTATGGCAATGTTTATGAAGAGCATGAATTATGAATAAATTAAGTATCAGTACTTAATGAGTTCCTAAAACAGTTTTTGGTATTAGATTTTTTTATGAATGCAAAATGATTTTGATTCTGTTTAATGAATGTCAGTTTGAAAAAAGTTTTGAACTGCATTGAAAATAATAAAATAAAGTTGAAGCTTTAATTATTTTTTAAATGATATTTATTTAAAAATTATTTTTATATGAGGAATTTTAAATAAAAATGCTATTTTATAGCCTTGCTGCAAATGAATCAACGGTAGATATCATTGGCTTGGTTACGCATGTTAGTCTATTTCATCGATTTATGTATAAATGTAAGTTACATTATAATTTTTTTTACTATATTTATTTAAAGTTTTATGTGCACTCTGCTTTTTTTATTAAATAAAATAAATTTATCCTATGATGTATTATGTAATTTTGTGCAAAGCATATTTTGATGGGCAACTTAATAGATAGTCATAATGCAAAAAAAAAAAAAAAAAAAAAATAATTAATTTGTTGTTGTTGTGTGCTTTTTGTCTTGCATTCTTCCTTCTGTGTCTTTGCATCTGAGATATATTTATTTTAACAACCTATTATTTTTGAATTAATTTTTCAAAATATTTATGTTAGCTCTGAATGTGGGTTGCAATGAATAGTACTTTCTCAAAATTATCATATTTCATTTTGAAATGGCTAAAATGTAAATTGAAATTTAACTATTACCCATAAAATGTTTTGCTTTTTTTTAAAAAAAAAAAAATCTGTATTAATTAGAAGTTCTTTTGATGTTTCTTGCATTTAAATATCATTTTTGGGAACTACTTCAGGTATTCCTTGAGTATATTGGCTTTCTTTTCTGACAATGAAAAAAAATTAATGTTTTTAGTAAATTTATATTAGTTTGATTCGGAATTTGTTAATCTAACTTTATTATTGTAACAGCTTTTAGTGCACTTATTGATAATGTATATTTTAGCTGAAATGTACTTATATCTTTATGCATGTAAATGAAACTTTTTAGTCAAAGTAGCAATAACTGGCACCCTACATCTTATCTACAGGAAAAATGAAAGGGTTAAAGCATCCACTTTGCAATGTTCAAATTGACTGTAAGCTTTGTTAAACAAAAATTTACTTTCATATTTCTAGTATGGAAACACAGTGGCCAAGTTGTAGTGTATTGCACTTCCATGCCACAGGTCCAGGGTCACACAGGCTGGGCAAGGTCAACTCAGTCTTTTATCCCTTCAGTTGGTCAATAAATGAGTACTAAGCTTGTATGGGAACTAAACAATGGGGTTTTTGCATCAGACTGACTGAAACATCTGCTCATGCACCTCAGCGCCCAAAGTCAAGAAAACTAAGATGGCCTGTTACACCACTAAGTTTAGTTTCTTTTATTCGATTTTGAATCAGGTTAAGTATAGCCATAATTTTCTCTTTTTTTTTCATAAATTGCAGATTTGATCAATCTTTTGGTAATATGTTCTGGTACACTCATTCTGTAATTATGACAGTTAAAAATGATACTGCTACCTATGCAAGATTTATTGAATTCATAACTTAACTCAGTGGCATGACAGCCCATGAGGGCCAAGGCCTACTGTGCCCAACTCAGTATACAGGACCTTGAACCCTGAGGTGCAAGAGCAGATGTTCCGGTCAAGTGGTCAGTCTGATGCAAATTGAAATCATGGTTGAAAAAATTTTCCAATAATAATTGTAATATCCTACAATATACAGCTGTTATATAAGATTTTTAAAATGAAATCATAAGTACTGAATTTTTAAATAATTGAAACTTACCTGTGTTAATTGCAGCTTTGTTCAATAATTTGTATTTCCTTACATTTTACTGATATATTGGTTTAACTAGAAATTAACACAATTGAAAGAGATATAAAATTATAACAATAGTTTTATTATCACTTAAACTCTGTGTATTAAAATTTGTAATCATAATCAGCATTCACCATAAATTTTCTAATCTCATTTATTTTTTCCTCTTAGTTGGTAAGTTTCATGCAAGATGTTACATTGAGATGGTTGATAATTCTAGTCATTTGCCTTTTGTGGTTATTATTTATAATAATGTCTTAGTAAGTAAATATATATTTTTTAAAAATTTAATTTTATAATAAATGAAATTAATTTTTCTTCTACTTCTCCTTTTTTTTTACAATTTTATGCTCGAACTGTATTCGTTAGCTAGCGTATATCAGACGTGTATATAATTGTGGACTTAATGTAAAATTCAAAATTTCTATAATATTAGAAGTATGTCATGTTTAATTTTAAAACACTTTAGTTACTATATCAGTATTTTAAAAGAACTATGTCTTAGTAGATATGCTGATAAACTCTTTGATGCACTATTTCCAATGTGATACCTAAAAGAGTTTGATTTAAATTTATCAAATGTATTAAATTACATTTCTTAGAAAAAAAATATTGAGGGAAAGTGGATAAGCAGCATGTTTACTGTGACCAATCATTTTAATTTTTCCATATGGTATATAGAATAAAAAGAAAAGTCATTATTAAAATTAAATTATACTAAAATATAAATAATTTGAAATTTAATTTAGAAACCTTCTAGTAAAGTCATGACTTTTAATTTAAAAAAAAAACTTTCAAAAGTTCCAAGTTAATAGAAATGACTTAAAAATTTTCAACAGAACACCAAGCAAAACAACCAAATACAGTTCACAATAACCCAAGTATAAGAAGTTGTCCTGGATTGGTTATAAGTTTGAAACAGTTGAAAAAGTTAATAGCTTTTTTGGTTTTGCTCGGATTTTTTGAATAAATAAAAAGTGCTTGTTAAATTAGTAAATTATCTATTTTTTATTTATAATGTTATTTTATTAATGCCTTCTAGAATATAAGCAGCAAATTTTGATCATTACGGATTAAATTATTCTAAATTTCAAAATTTTTAAAATAAATTTCAGTTTAATATTAAAAAGATATATTTATGTATATAAAATTTGTCTGTTTGATCAACTTATCTATGAAGTGTAGAATTGAAAGACAATAGGTTATTTTTGGAAAATCGACTATATTGCTATAAGTTAAGGAATTTTTCAGAACTTTAACTATTCAGTAACAGTGTTGTATAGAAGCTATTATGAAAGAGTGAGATTAACTATGGCTTTATTTAGAGAGGATATAAGGAATTAAAGTTAAAAATAAAAAGTTTTTATTGACATTCTTAAATTAAATTTTTTTAAAAAAATCACATGGTTATAATTTTGGTTCAATGATACTTGAAATAAAGATATTTTAATGAAATGCAATTTCATTTAATTTAAAGAATTTTGGATTAAATTTTATTTTAGAATCATGGTAAAAGATGTATAATTTTACTATCACCATTCAATGATTGTATAATATTTTTTTTTTTTTTTTTTTTTTTTGTCATTTTAAGAGTGAGAAGAATGTGATGAAAAAAAGAATAATCATACATTTTTAATTCCATCATCTAAAATGTCTCCCTTTTATATTTTCAGTGGTGAAATAATATAATTTTTTTTTAAAAAAATTTAGTTTTATATTATACCTGTTTTGACTCTGAAATTAATATTCCTATGAAAGCCACTTTGTTACCATTGTTTTCTGTTCTTAAAATATTCAAAGATAAGTTCGTTTTTACTTAAACATATTCAAAAAATGTGTATCTACTATCTAAAATCTTTTCATTATTATTAAAAAAATTTAAGAGTTGTGATGAACCCTATTAATACTGGGTTATATCAGGTAGTTTGTTTTTATTGATGAAAAAGTGAAAAATTTATTTCTCTTTTAAAGCCAAGATCTGTATTTAATTCAATTTTTTAAAAAAAAGAGAAAACTGATATTCTGATATAAAATAGTAGTTGTCAAATTATTTGTTTATTAGTAGGAAATTATTTTTGCTTCATGTTTCTTTAAATCTGATTATTTAATGTTGAATTGTAGGATCTTTTTTCCTGTACCTTTTTGAGTCGAAATTTTTTAATAGTCGTGATTTTCCTGTAAAAATTTACTCAACATGGATTTTTATTTACTTGTTGTTTTCTAGTTTGTAATATCTTAATTTTCTATTTTAAAAAAAAATATTCAAGGCTTTTTTATATTTAATGTTCACTATGCAAGTTATTGGTGTTGGATACTTCTCTTTGCAGAAAATGTAAATTGCTTTTATAATTAGGGTCTAAAATAGTTCATATCCCCTATTCTTTAATTATCTTTTAAAAATAGTATATAGGTAAATTCTATTAGTTTTTAGTTCCTCTAAAATGGCTAGAATGTATAAAGTATACAAAAGGAGTGTGAGTCAAGGTATCCTCCTTACTTGTTCAATATTGCCACACGCATAATTTGCTACAAGTCCCGATAGCCGAGTTGGCAGAGCGTTGGACTGAACTTTCTCGGGTTCGAATCCCGGCCCCGGCAGATTTATCCAAAGACTGGAATTTTGTTTCCGTTTTTAATGTATTGTTTCTCTAGGTTCTAGATGAATCCAGATCATTCTTTAGAGTGCATACTGGTTATTTCTCGAATATTCCGAAGTGTATAAAAGCAGAGTTCATCGCCAGTTGGGGATGTTCTCAGTCCAGTGTTGTATCGAGCTCCCAGCGTTAGAATAAATCTAATTGTTTGTTTAATTGAACTGTGTACTTCTTTCGAACTCCGTGACAAGTTTGGTGGAGGCGCGGGGTACAATTACGTCAAACGTGGATAATAGCGACAACCTTCGCAGGAGCCTCCGGTTAAGAGGATTATCCCCCGAATTCGGACTGTTAAAAGAAAATAGTAGGAAGAGGACGAAAATGCCGACCGAGCAAGAAGCCAAGCCCACTGTAGTAACACCTTCGTTACAGCAATGGAGGAGCCCATCGACCTTCCGAGGAGCGCCTGGGGAAGACCCTCTCAAATGGCTTAAAGAGTACGATCGAGTAGCCAACTTTAACAAGTGGGATGACATGATGTGCCTGGCTAACGTTTATTTCTTTCTTGACGGTACTGCGAGACAGTGGTATGTCAACAACGAAGACGCCTTAGATTCCTGGGAAGCGTTTAAAAATGGACTAAGTGGACTTTTTGGTGACCGTCAAAAATATACCAGAAGGGCAGAAGAACAACTAAAATGCCGAGCCCAGCGTTCAGGCGAGAGTACACAGTCCTACATACAAGGTGTATTAGGACTTTGCCAAGAGGGTAAATCCTCTGATGAAAGAAGACGAAAAAGTGTCACACCTAATGAAAGGTGTTGCTGAGGATATTTATCAGGCCCTGTTGACGAGAGAAATCAACGACACAGCAAGTTTTATCAAATGGTGCAACTATATCGAAGATATGAAGCAGAAGAGAGTTGGTCGACCGAGATTTGAAAGGCTTCCAAACGTCGTACCGGTTGCATCCCTGACGGATGAGACTGATTTGGTCTCTCTTATTCGCACAATCGTACGAGAAGAAGTCCATCGACTAGTTAACCAGACGCAAGAATCTTTGGACTCCGATCCCCAATCCTTAGAAGAGATCGTTCAAGACGAAGTTGAAAGGGTTTTGGCCCCAGTGTCAACAAAACCTACAGAAACTAGACCACGACCAACATACGCCGCTGTAACCAGGAAATACAGAGCTCCTGTTCAGAAATTCCCACCTGAACCAAGAAAAACAGATGTGTGGAGAACGGCTGACAACAGACCTGTTTGTTTCCACTGCGGACGTCCTGGACATGTAATGCGCTACTGCCGAGAGAGAAAGGCTGTCTTTGACAACTCTCGAAACCGCCGACGGAACTTCGACGACGTTGGCACTGAAGAAGAAATACGCCGACCAAACTCTTCTCGCCGTTTTACGCCAAGTCCCACGAGAGGCCGATCCCCAATACGTCGTTACAGATCCCCGTCCCCATATCGCCGATCCAGTCAGTCGCCAGGCCGTAGGAGCGAGGAAAACTAAGGAGAGCGACCTTCCAAGGAGGTGAGGCCGCGTGTACTGGAAATCCTCCGTCGACCGCCAAGATGACTGGTAACCAACTAGACGTAATAATAGATAAGAAGCCGATACGTGCTCTAGTAGATTCTGGGGCATCGTTTTCTGTCATATCCGATAAGTATCGCCGATTTTTAAAGAAAGTTCTGTTTGCTGATGCCAAGAGCGTTATGCTGAAAGTTGCGGATGGAAATTTTGTTCGGCCGATAGGGAAATGTGTTTTACGTGTCCGTATAAACAATCGAGAACTGCCTTTTGAATTTATTGTTTTATCACATTGTAGCCATGACGTCATCCTAGGATGGGACTTTTTAGAGGCGTCTCAAGCCGTTATAGACTGTGGACAAAATGAACTTGTTCTAGAAGACATCTATCGAGACTCCACAGCGCCTGGAATTTGTATGCCACCAGAGACTATACACTTAAGCCGCATTCTTTAACTAGAATAACAGTATCAGGATATCAAACCCAAGGAGACATAAATGTTGTTCTAGACGGCAGCAAACATTTGCTCTTCGAGAAAAATATTGCTACACCGTCCATGGTATCCACATATCGTAACGGAAAAAGTGATGTCTGGGTTACCAACCTGCAGTTCCGAAACCAAATCATCCCTAGAGGAATGTGCATAGGCCAAGCTGAACCACTAAATGAAGGGCATCTATGTGTTATTTCCGGCACATCGGGTTGCTTGGATGACCAGCAAGAAACTTCGAGTCACAGATGAATTGTTCGTTAATGATGTCACCCGAGTTAAGTGACGAACAGAGAAACAAGCTATCCGAACTACTCCGGAAATTTTCTGGGCTTTTCACGAAGACCGACAAGTCGACAGCCGCGAAGACGAATGTGAAACACAGGATTTTTACTGGTGATCATGCTCCAATCAACCAACGAGCCTACAGAGTCTCGCCGACTGAAAGACGCATCATTCATGAAGAGGTTCAGAAAATGCTTGATGAAGGTATCGTCCAACCCTCTGAAAGTCCTTGGTCATCACCCATTGTGCTCGTAAGAAAAAAAGACGGTAGTTGGCGTTTTTTTGCGTCGATTATCGCAAGCTGAATAGCGTCACGAAAAAAGACGTTTATCCTCTGCCTCGTATTGACGATACGCTCGACTGTCTGAAAGGTGCCATGTTCTTTTCTTCCATGGATCTCCGATCTGGTTATTGGCAAATAGAAATAGACGAAGCGGATCGTGAAAAGACGGCATTTATTACCCCCGAAGGCTTATACGAGTTTAAAGTCATGCCGTTTGGTCTCTGTAATGCACCTGCGACCTTCGAGAGAATGATGGACAATTTGCTACGCCATTTTAAATGGACTATGTGTCTTTGTTACCTAGATGACATAATAGTGTTCTCAGAAACTTTTGAAGACCATCTTATACGATTAAGACTTGTTCTAAAATGTCTTCAGGAAGCTGGTTTTAAATTAAATTCAAAGAAGTGTCTTTTTGCTGCCCAAGAAGTAAAGATTCTAGGCCATCTTGTATCTAGTAATGGCGTTCGTCCCGATCCCGACAAAATAAAAGCCGTAAGAAATTTTCCCCCACTCCAAAGAATATACATGACATACGAAGTTTTCTTGGCCTTTGTTCATACTTTAGAAGATTTATTAAAGGTTTCTGTTATCTCGCCGAACCTTTGCAGTCGTTGCTGAAAAGTGGCGTGGAGTTTCATTGGGGTCCTGAAGAGGTGGAAGCATTTAACAGTCTTAAGAAAGCACTTACTGGATCCAGTATTGGGGATGTACGACGAAAGAGCTTCTACAGAAATCCATACTGATGCAAGCGGGTACGGTATCGGAGCTGTCTAGTACAAATTCAGAATAATGTCGAGAAAGTTATAGCATACGCTTCTAGAACTCTGACAAAAGCCGAAAAGAATTATTCCACCACAGAAAGGGAATGTCTTGCCATCGTATGGGCTACCAACAAATTTCGGCCGTACATATTCGGAAAACACTTTACTGTTGTAACTGACCATCATTCCTTGTGCTGGCTCATGAATTTAAAGGATCCTTCAGGAAGGCTTGCCAGATGGGCCCTCCGACTTCAAGAGCATGATTTTGACGTAAAATATAAAAACCGGTAAGAAGCATAGTGACGCCGACGCTCTTTCGAGAAATCCAGTGGAAGAGGAAACGGAAACATCAGACAAATTTTTAGCAGTCACGACAGTATGAACCTTGCGATGGAACAGAAAAAGGATCAAGACCTTGCGAAATTAAAACTTTTGAGCAACTCATCCAAAAACGAAGAATTCAGATTTATCGACGGTATCCTTTGCAGGAAGAATTTTGATCCAGATGGAAAGTTGTGGTTGCCAGTCATTCCTAAACATCTACGAGCAGACATACTAAGGCACTTTCATGACGCCCCCCACCGCAGGACACCTTGGTTTCGCGAAAACTTATGACAGGATACGCAAGAGATTTTACTGGCCGGGAATGTACCGAAATGTCGTTCGGTATGTCATGCATTGTCGGGAGTGCCAAAGGAGAAAGTCCGTTCCTCAACGGACCACCTGGACGTTTAGTTCCCATCCCTCCAGCTATAGCTCCTTTCCATCGCATTGGAATTGATCTCCTTGGGAGATTTCCAAAGTCTGCTCATGGAAACAAATGGATAATAGTCTGCACGGATTACTCAACACGATATGCAATAACAAAAGCCTTGCCGACAGCCGAAGTCGACGAAATAGCGAAGTTCTTACTTGAAGAAATTGTCCTCAGGCATGGAGCTCCTCGAGTAATTATCACAGATCGTGGAGCCGTCTTTCGATCCAGACTTGTTTCCTCTCTCGTCGACTTGTGTAACATTGATCATCGTTTCTACAACGGCGTATCATCCCCAAACAAATGGACTGACGGAGCGCTTCAATAAGACCTTGGCCGACATGTTGTCAATGTATGTGGATGTAGAGCAGAAAAATTGGGATGAAATTCTACCATTTGTAACCTTCGCTTATAATACCGCTAAACAAGAGACCACAGGTTTTATGCCGTTCTATTTACTTTATGGTCGTGAAGCGGAAACGACACTAGATACAATGCTACCATTCTGTCCTAACGATTTTGATGACAATAACATCACCAAGATAGCAGCCAGAGCCGAAGAATCACGACAGCTAGCCCGAGTGCACACTCTGAGAGCTCAAGACAAAGATCGTCGACGTTACGATTCCAAACACCAAATGGTGTCCTACGCTCCCGAAGATCTCGTATGGGTTTATACTCCAGTGAGAAAAGTCGGTCTCTCCGAAAAACTCTTAAGAAGGTATTTCGGACCGTATCAGGTGCTACGCCGTTTATCAGCCGTGACTTACGAAGTACAAGATTTTGATCCTGCTTCACGAAAAAGAAAACTAAGAGAAGTTGTCCATGTACTGCGTATGAAACCGTACCATGATCCCGCCGAGCAAATCGAAACCGAGGATATTCCTCTCAAAGAATCATACAAAGGACCCATCACTCGTTCCAGAATAAAGACCCTTGAACAAAATGACAGCGGGCGCTGTCTTCTTTTTCGAGGGGAGCAATGCCACACGCATAATTTGCTACAAGTCCCGATAGCCGAGTTGGCAGAGCGTTGGACTGAACTTTCTCGGGTTCGAATCCCGGCCCCGGCAGATTTATCCAAAGACTGGAATTTTGTTTCCGTTTTTAATGTATTGTTTCTCTAGGTTCTAGATGAATCCAGATCATTCTTTAGAGTGCATACTGGTTATTTCTCGAATATTCCGAAGTGTATAAAAGCAGAGTTCATCGCCAGTTGGGGATGTTCTCAGTCCAGTGTTGTATCGAGCTCCCAGCGTTAGAATAAATCTAATTGTTTGTTTAATTGAACTGTGTACTTCTTTCGAACTCCGTGATTTTTATCAATGATCATTTAAATGTTTTGGAGAAGGGGTAGGACAACAACATTTTAATCAAATAAAATTCTTACTGTTTTAAAAAAAATAAAGTGTTTTAATTGATGTGTGTAATTATGGTCTTTTAATGAAAACTAATTTGTATAAACTGTAAGATCACAGAAAATTTTTGTTTCTAAAGATCTATAAAAGCAGTTATAGTATTTTTACTTTTTCAACTCAGTTATACCATTTTTTGTAGAGATTTCCTGTTGAGGATTTGCATCCTGGTCAAGTTTTAGTTGGAACTCATATGAAAGTATGTCACCTTCCAGATAATATGTTATCTAGTTATCAGATGAGGACATATCTCAAATCTACTCATTATACTGAAGTAAGATATATTTTCATAATATATGTTTTCTATCTAAATACGCTAATTTAAAATAATGATCGAGGATAGAGTTCTGAACTGTAAAAAGACAATTAAAATTAAATCACATTATCAGAAATATTTGTTTCACATTTCTTGTAGAGAGTTAAAACTTTGATTGTAAATTCATTTTTATTAGTCATAATATTTATGTTCATTCTAGGTGAAAGGTGTACCTGTTAATTTTTTTGAAATGTTATGATTGTAATTTTATTATATTAGGAGAAGCAGTTATGTCTTCTATCTCTGACATAATGTGAAAAGTGGCGTAGTTCAGATCACAAATTGTTATAGAGTTATGCTAAAGACTACAAATTAACCAGTGCATTTATTTAATATATATATTTTGTGTGTGACAAATTAATTTAATAGAATCTTTTTGTTAATCTTATACCTCTAAAATTAACTCGATTCTTCAACAAGCTATTTGTATGCAGTAAATATTTGCTGAGCACATCTTGAAAAGGGTTGCTTCTAATACTATTGAAAAATTTGAAAGCAAAACAAAATATGTATTAAAATGTGTCAATAACTAATATGAAATATAGAAAAATAATGTTTAAATTCTTCTATTGTAGATATAATTAAAAATTTTACTTATGGATAATAAAACTAATTCTGATGACTTTTTGAATTAATGTTTACATTTAAGTTTGAAATTTTATATTAAGCATGTTTTTGTATTGTTATATCATTTATTTTACATGAGCTGCATATATTGCAGTGAGTTTCATTATTTTTTAATTTATTGAAAATCTTTTAGTTGTTTACTACACATGAACAAAGCAGTCTGTATGTGAGGTACCCAGCTGTAACTGCGGTTGCAAATATTATACGTGATCATCAAGAAGAGGTTGATTTTCTTCAAACTAATGTCTTGAGAGCAGGAGGAATTGCTATGTTTTTTAGGGGATATAACTCATTAGAAGCATATAAAGAGAGTTTTGGGCATAGTTTAGCTGGAAAGGTAAAACTACTATTTTAAATTAAAATTTTTATTAATATGTAATCTAATCATATATTAATATTGTTTTAAAACTGAAATCAACATAATATTTTTTTTGTCTTTTCCATTATCAGTTAAACTATTGTAAAAAGATAATTGTTTGAACTCTGTTTAGCTATCTTTTTCTAAGTAAAAAAACTAAATCAATTATAATAAATTGATGTTCATTAATTTATCAGGAATTATTAACCTCTGAAATTTTTATTAAAGAATATAACGAAAAATATTATTACTTAAAAGTTATATGTTTAAAACTGCAATCAAAACAATGGTCAAATAATTATAAACAAATAGTGAATACAATAATAGCTCATGATACAGCAATAGTTAACAATTACAAATAAATTTAAATTTTAACTAGGCAGCAATTATAATGAGCTTGTTTTGATCATGAATTGCTTAAATACTATTAAATTTTGTGTTGAGTATTTTAGCAATAATTAAATACTGGGATGTGATTTTACTATCTCGTTTTGTTAATAATGTAAGCAAGATGTGTAAGAGAATTATATCTGAAATATTTTTAAAGCATCATTGTAAACTTCCTATCTTAACAAAATTACCAAAAAATTCATACATCTGCATGTATAAAGTAACAAAACATATTCAGACATTTATTTTTAAATATTAACAGATGATTCCTGGAGCTTATTGGAGACTGGCTCTGGAGAGCTTGATCTATAGAGAACGTCGGTGTGTAACTTTAGGTGGTTTTATCATTCAAGTTGAATATTATGATATTGGAACAATTGATTCAATTCAACCCATTTATGGTTGGTCGTATGGCAACATTCCAATATCAAGAAGAACATTATTTGTGAATATTAAAGGAAGATATAAACTGGGTAACATTGTTCCTTTAAACTCAAAGTTGAATGAAAAAGTGATGTTTCCTTCCAAGTATGCTTCTGAACATGAAGAGAGTTTTAAAGAATATCGGAAATTTCCCTCGGTTAACGCTAGTGATTGGTGCCCACCATCCAATGATGATATTGAAAGTAAGGATCTTATATGTATTATATTCACTCATTTTTTTGTTCCACTATTTTTAAAACTGAAGCGTATGAATTGATGTGATTTTTTTTGTCAAATATTTATTGACATAATAGAACAAAAGTTTTTTTTTCAGCATTTTTTTATAATTCTAACAAATCATCTTTAACAAGGATTCAATCAGTATTCTATAAAATAATTATAACTGTTATAGTAACTAAACTCATATTTCACTACAACATTTATAATCTATATATATAAAGGAGAAAAGTGACTCACTCACTCACTGACTAATCACGATATCTCTGGAACTATTAAACCTACAGATTTGAAATTTGGTAGGTAGGTTTCCTTGATGGAGTAGACATCAGCTAAGAACGGATTTTGCAAAGATCGAACCCCAAGGGGCGTTATAGATAATTATTTCCATTTTTAAACTATTAGATGTACAGTCTTAAAATTTGGCAAGCAGATTCCTTTAATCGTGTAGAGATCCGCTACAAAATAGTTTGGGGGGAAATTTATCTCCATGGGTCACTGAGGGGGATTAAGGGGCGTAATAGATTAATATTTCCACTTTTCAACTAATAGACCCACCTGCTTGAAAATTAGAAGGTATGTTCCGTTCATGGAATAAAGTTCCTTTTACGAAAACGGACCCCCAAAGGAGTGGGGTTGCGAGGGATTAAAGCGTGTTATAGAAAAATTCCTGTTTTTGAATTTAAATCATTTACTTGAAATTTGTTGAGCACGTTTCTTTTTGAATAGAGTTCCACTAAGAATGGATTTTACAGAAATCAACTCCAGGGGGAAGCGGGGAGAGTTATTGGGGCGTATTGATAGACAAAATTCCCGTTTTCGAACTGCTAAGACTATAATAAAATTTGGTTTGTATGGTTCTTTTGTTGAATAGGAATACATTAAGAATGCTCTCAAGCTCTCAAGGAGGTATTTATGATAAAAATTCCGTTTTTGCTCTGTTAGATTTAGACTTGAAATTTAGCACGCATGTTTATTTTATGGAGTAGAGATCCACTGCAAGTTGCTTTGGTGGAAATCCACTTGATTATTAGGTTAAGTGAGCGAAAAAATCTTTCTACTTCTATTTTAGATATAAATAGAAATTAGATATTATAATTTATGTTCTTTTTATATCAAGGGGCGAGAGTGTAACAGCTATAAATATATTTTTCAATACAATCAAATTCTTAATGCTAGATATCAATAATTCATACAACATCGTGAAGCGGGTGGGTACCGGCTAGTTATTTTATAAATGCTACTCATGCTTAGTGAATCTCTAAGCAAAAGAAACATGCTTATCAAATTTCAAGTCTGTTGATCTAATAATTTGGGAGATCTCTTGATGAGTTGCTTCTCTGCTAAATATATATATCACGCCCACAAAGATTGATTGATAGCGCATCACGCTTCCACAACAGAGGTCCGGGGTTCAAATTCCCGGCTGGACAAGGTCGACTCAGCCTTCATCTCTTCAGTGGGTCAATAAATGAGTACCAAGCCTGCTTGGGAACTAAACACTGGGGGTTTTGCGTAAAACTAACCTCTTGCACTGAACATTTACCTCTAGCGAAAACTGAGATAGGTACTGTAGGCCTCAGCCTGCTATGAGGTGTTGCACCACTGAGTTTATATATATATATATATAGATTACACTAAATTGTTATAAATCTAACTTGATACTGAACTATATATAGAAATATAACAATACAATACAGTCAAAGTAGAATGGCCACAGTAGTACAATAACAAACATATATAAGATACAAAGTTCAACAGTAGTTGATCTAATCCAATGTTTTTCGACATTTTTTATGGGGTGTACACAAATAAAAAAAAAGTGTAAAAGTTGTATAAAAAAAATTTAATCATATCAAGACTACAAAATTATCAAACAAGTTTGCATTTCACAGTCAAGTCTTTCTCGCTCTTTGAACTTGATTTCTGTCAATGGTGAAAACCCAAAGTCACAGAACCACAAGATACAAAAGGCAGAATTTCAAAAGCTTTCAAGCTGATTTCAGGATGCAAATTTTTTACAGACAGCCAAAACTCATCTAAATTTGTTTTGAAAGATATAACTTATTGCTTTTCGCATGAATGTTCTTGACAAATTTGGTGTCTTGTAAATTACAAATGTGTTAATTAACCATTCATATTAGTCGATTGAAAGGGAAGGAAAGCAGCTTTTAAGTTTGCAGCCAATTTGAATCAAAATTAATTATAATTGGGGGAGAAATATAAAAAAAAACAGAGAGGCTAAATTTAAAAATGTTTTTTAGTAACCATTGATGTAATAACGTACCCTATTTCAAAGTTACAAAACCCAAGCAATTTCAAATATTTGTCACCCTCCCCTCTCTATGATACATTTGACAATCTCTATTAGCATACTAGTGTGCCACAACACAGATCTAGTCATTAGTAATATTATTTTTTATGGTGTCCATTTCATAATAAATCAGCATTTTGACTTTTTTAAACCCACATAAATTTAAAATCATATTTTTTTGGCTCATATTGGCATTTCATTCAACATGCTTGGAATACATTATAAATCAAATCACTTAAAAAATAAAAGTTTTTTATATTGTTTTAAAAAATAATTATAATTCAGTTTTTAAAAATTATACATTAAGACAATTAATAATTGAAATTATTTGCAAAATGCAAATCGTATTAAAAACTTTAAAATAAAGATAAAATTTCTTTAACTTCCAATTTTCTTGCGAAAAATATTACTTTGGTATAAATTTATTTTAACCTTTTTTTTTTGGAAATGATTCCCAAAATGTTGAATTTTTCATTATATAGATAACCACAAAAATATTTAAGTACACAAGTATAATTATTCTTAATATAGAGTTTTGAATACTTTGAAATTAAAATAGCAGTTGATATTTAAAAGCATTCAATTTATTTAAAGTATAAAATATAAAATGTTATTTTCAGGTTTTCCTGTTTTAGCAGATGGTTATTACTTAGTTACTATAGCTAGCCTACATTATCAAGCTGTGCTACAATGCGTTTATATTCCAGAACCTAGTTCCAAACCTCATCCTTCTTTTATTGAAGCACTTAGTGGAAATTTTGAAGTTTTGCCTCTCAAATCTGATGGTTCTTTTATAAGTGAACCTCCACGATACACGTAAGTGAAAAATATATTATCTGGTACTCAACTATAATGAATCATAATTCTTTCTAGTTTTTCAAAGAACGTTTTAAAAAGGCTTATTTTTTGTGTAATTGTTGTTTTGAAATACAAAATTCAATTCTGAATTATGCAATGTTTACAAATCATACTATCTGATTCTTTTTGGAATGTGTGGTCACTGTAGCCTAGTGATCAAGGTCACAGACTCATGGATGACGTATGATGAGTTTGAATATAGTTCCCCCATGTAGAGGGGGTCAACATACATTAAATCTGTTGAGGTTCAAACATCCTTCCTTCTATGGATGTGGTGTGGAAGTTAGGAGAGGGTATCATTCTCATCACTTGTTCATGGCTCAGAATTACGAGGTTCATCACCAATAGCTCTTGTGCAGCTTTGTAGTGCAACATTAATATAACTCTCATTCAGCAGGTGTGTTAACTGCGCCTGGCATATATATACGAATTTTTGTACTGCACTGCTATCTGTAAAACTTTCAAAGACTTTGGAATGCAATACAATTACCTTAATAGTGTTTGCGAAAGGTTTATTTATTTTGGAGAAGAATCTTTCTTTTTCCCTAGTACATTGCAGAACCATCTGTGCTGTGTAAAAAATTGTGGCACTGGGAAGCAAATTGTACAATTTTTCCTTGGCAGTTAAAAGGTTAATAGCAATTAATATTTTTCTAAATGCCCTCAAATAACTGTTTTTATGTGTAAATTTTCTTTTCCTTACAGATGGGATGAAGTGAGAGAAATAAATAGGACAGCATCAGAAGCTGGTGACAAGACTTTTGTTTTTGCCATTGAATTGCATTGTTTAAAAACCGATGTGGTTTATGCACACTTAAAGCGAGCTTATGTTTGTCCACCAGATCAAATTGGAGAAGCTATGGCTGCAGACAGAATACAATAAAAACAGATAAATCCAACCTTTTTCTGACTTAGTGTCAATCACGATATGCATTTCTAATTAGACTTTAGAGCCAAAGCAATTTTATAAGAATCATGAATGATTTTTATGAGTGAAACTCATTTAAAACTTTATCAGAAATGTTTATTAATTGATTTTAAACTATAAATATTTCGAATTAAATCTGTTAAACCATAAATTTGCTACAGAGTTCTATAAACTTTTTTAAAAAAATGATTTTAAGTTATTGTAAATATTTTTCAATTGAATGTTGTACAATTAATTTTTATTTAATAGAAATGTTGAAAAATTTTGTACATTATATTGTATTTATGTAAATAAATTTTTATGTTGCATTGTATAATAAAATGAGATTTATTTATTTTACAGTTGGTGCATAAAATAAAAATGTTGCAATTTTTTTAGAATGTGATACATATAATTAAAATTAGGTCTTGCTTTAAAAAAAGGAAAATAAAGTTAAATGTGTTCAACTTTGCAAACATCAATAACTTTTTTTGCAAAAAACTTTATTCAATATTTTAGTTACTTATAAGCATTAGCTTTATGCTTTGGTAGAAAAATAAAACCTTCTGGAACTGGGCCCAGTAGCATTTCACTGGAAAAGAAAAGATACAGATAAGAATTTCATAAGTTTTAAAATAAATAAAAGCTAGATTCTCATTAGAATTGTTCATCAAATCATGTATAAGAATAATGATTTAACCCTGTTACTCTGTTTAAATCTATTTGATAAAAAAAACTTTTCAATACTACATTAAAAGAATTATAATTGCTCTTATATATAAAATTTCATGTGAGCTATTAAAGAAAATCCCTTTCATTCATTTGTACATTTTACATAGGTTTCTGAAAATTGTTCCTATGTATCATTGGAAAGAAAATGTTCATTTTTCTATATCCCTACCACAAATGATAGCCAATAATTAAAAAAGCATTAAACTAATTTTTGAGGAACAATCACAATTGTATGAGAGTTTGATATACAAAATTCAGTACATAAGTATTATTGAAAAAGTGAAAATTGACTAAATGACATATTTAAAGTAATGCTGAAATACCTGAATTTATAGAATTCTACAAATTTGAAATACATACTATACTCATTTTAAAGACAGGTAATTAAATCTGTCTTTAATAGTTGCCATGTGAATTTTACTAATGTTAAAATTCCAGTTATAGGTAAGCATTAATCACCTTAAATATCAGACATGAAAAGCATGTTTGAAACTATGCGATTTCATTGTTATCAAAATGACAAACACTGAAAGTAGTTTTAAAAAGAATCGGACTACAAACAGTGACTTTTTAAGCATATATAACTTTATTAGCTGGATTATATAAATTACATGGATAACGAATAGAATTTAAATATGAGCAGAAACATTTTATACAACTACATCACTTACACACTTTTGCCTTATTTTCTGAGTGTTATTCAGTTTAAAAACATTAATTCACCATAAAAAACATTCAGAAAAACTTAACAATATTCATGATATCTGGGGGAAAAAAGTTAAATTAATATTATTCAAAAAATTTAGTAAGTGAACGAATAGTTTGCCTCATAAGGTTAATGTCTTTCAAACAGTATCTGCATAATAAATCATCTCTAAACATAAATTTTCACATAAAATCCATATTTTAATTTAAACTATGTTCATAAGGCATAATGTCATACCAAAATCAAAACTGGAAAAAAATTAGGTCATGCAAGCATTAAATGTTTAATAATTCAAATGGGACATGAAGCTATTTGTGATTTCTAAGCTTATTATGTTTAGCACCTAGAACTACCTGAACAAATGATAAAAAATATACATAGTTCAAGCTTCGACTTTGCAAATTAAATTACATAAAAGATCACACTTTTGAGCATACTGCATCATAACAAAATAAGAAAAAAAAAAGCCAGAAATAATGCTTGGTTTTATTGCAAGTAAAGAAATTCTACAAATGTTTTACGTATGTGTTTGTTAAAGAAAAATAAATCTATTCCCTGTGACTATTTTACAATTTTGTAGAACAGTTTTGCTTGCAATGCATGTATTTTCTAAACTTCGATAAATAAAGTGACAATAAAGGTAATTTTTAGAAAAAAATTTGTATGTTATTAACTAAGCCATTGAATTATGACTACCTATTTAACAAGAAATAAAACTACCAACACCCAGTGAGTCATTGATATGTAGTTAGGCGGTATCGGGTACCAGTCAGTGGCATAATGTACACCCCCGCACTGCACGGAAGGGGGGGGGGCAAATCCTGACTGACACTTAGTACATATGTTTTTGCAATCTTTTGTAAGATCCGGTTTGGAGACCAAAACCTGCCTTTGCAGGGAGGCCCTAATGTCTTCCGTTACGCCACTGGTACCAGTCTTTCACCAACTGGTCCTGTAATTCCCATGGCCGCGGTAGCCGAGTGGTATAAGTATCAGATCGTGGCTTGCCTTGTCACGAGTTCGAACCCAGTACCACTAAAGACCCGCCGTGTAGGGCAGCGATGCATGTTAAATCTGTCGAGAGCTGAAACATCCTCCTGTTGGTGTGGTGTGGTAGTTAGGAGAGGGGAGTGCCAGCTCAGGTGTCGTCCACGTCACTTGACCATGGTTCAAAATTATGTGGTCCGTCGCCAAAAGCCCTCATGCAGCTGAACAGTACGACGTTAATATTCAATCAATCAACCCCCAATTCCCATAAATGAGGTGGTAGCATGGCAACATAAATTTGGTTTTCCAGGTGAAACTACAAATGTTCAATTGAATTCATGTCAGGTGAATTTGAAGTCCAAGATATTTGGACTTGAAATTTGCCAGAATGTTCTCCTTGAACCTACTCCCTGATGATTCATCCCTTATGGTAAGGAGCATTATCCTATTGATAAATATCGCCTGCAAGAACAGTTGCCAACTTGGTTTGTAATTATGTCCATATAGAGCACAAATGTCAGATTATTCTATGGAGATTATGTGTGGATCATAATAATCTCTATGAAGACTGCCCACACCCTAATATCACCACCTCTGCCTACTGTGCACCCAGGTACCAGGGTTTTTATTGAAAGTCAGCATATTTATACTCTTTTGTCAATGTGGTTGACCAAAAAAATATAATTCATTGGGCCAAGCAACTTTCTTCTATAGTTCCACGGCCCATTGCTGGAACCGTTTTCGTTAGTAGTCAGCACAGTGATGTGATTTGAGCACCAGTTGCATAGCCTATGCACAGCAAGTTGAGATAAACCATCTGGATTGTCGCTCTTGATATCAGTCATAGAGAACAATGTAAAACAATCTCCTCTACTCAGAAATGGATATGATGTGGTCAACCTACCGCAGGTGGCACACACACAACTTGACATTTCACCTTCTATACACAGTTTCAATATAAGAACTCACAATGGTCACACATGCAGCTCACCAAAAGCATTGTTTCTGAAATCAATATTCTCAAATGATAAAAATTTGACTTTTTTTTTTAAAATGCACTAAATTAGGCTCTTTTTATATTATGTTGCTAAACACTCAACATGTATAAGGACAGTGCAATGCATACTTTATATTATTCAGCATGTGCACTGCAATTTTGTCTCTAGACAAGCTCATTGCTCTAGGTGAGGGGTGGCCATAATGTAACAGCTTCTCATAGTATATTCCACATGATCAACAATGCCCAAGAAATAAAAAGTTAGCAACATAGAAAAAAGAATTCAAAGTAAATGGTAAAATGTATTGTCAAGGCCTGTCACTGATTTTTTCAATGAATAATGCACAAGCTACTCATTTTGGCCATCAAATAATGATATTGAGGCAAAAGTTAAAAGTAAGAATCATAAGAAATCTATTAGAAAATTACATGTAACATTTTTATTCATATACACTTATTCTGTTAAAGTTTTTTCCTAATAAAAGTACAATAATACTGCGATGGATGGGATTGGGTGATAAATGTGTAAATGGAATTCGCATTATGTTGGGGTATAATTTTGCATATAGATACATAAAAACTATTTTTATTTGGGGACAGAGATGAAAAAAATAATAAAAAAAAAAATATTTTACAAAATCTTAGATAACATGAATACAAAATCGCACACTGAAGTTATTTTGATGTGGAAAGTTTAATAAAATCTAACAAAGTAGTCAGCCAGCTGAAATATTTTTTTTCTTCTGCAAAATTTTCTTCTAACATGCTAATAATTTTTTTTTATTTGGTTTGTTGAAAAAACATGCTCATCATTGGAGTCTATACTTTCTAAAATTTGTAACCCTTAATCAATTAAATAGAGGCCTTCTCTAAAATATACCACACTGTTATTCAATCTTCTGATTGAACTAGGTCTAAAGACTTCATTTCTAGGCCCAGGGGTTCTACTACATTTGAATGACATAGTTGTCTCTCAAATCTGCATATAGTACGTATAACAATTAAAGCATGTAATAACAAACACACACTCTGTAGATAAGAAATAAATAACACAAAATAAATTATGGCTAAATGTCATATCTGTGTCACACATATTAGCCAAGCAGGAAGTGGAGAGTGAGTAACAGAATTGTGAAGTGCTCAAACCAAAGATGAATCAACTCCGAATTCGCGTAAATCAAAGTATTAGTGTACTTGCAGTGAATTTTCATTGGTTATGCCACATTGAGCGAATGTATATGCATATAATGAATGCAAAAAGAAGAATTTATGAATGGACACAAGAAAATTTGAAGTAAAATTTCATTAAGTTTCTATCTAGTGCAAAGCTGAGAAAAAAACTAAATGCATTTCTAAGGATTTCAATAAAGTATGGATGATATAATGTAAAAAACTTTACTAATGTCAAACAGCAACTTTCATGGTCACAATATTTTCCATAAATAAAAATGTACATATGTAAATGCTTATACTTATTGAATAGATCTTAAAAGAATTCACTACCTTATTTTAACCCAATCGCCACAACTAGGACTAGCCATCAATGTTTCCAAGTCATTTCTTCCAAAGAAAGGTGGTGGTCTTTCATTGATACGTTGTGGTACACGTTCTAATAAGCCAATAGGAATGTATCTGTAAAATCACATATGCTTTGGTTATATAATTGGTAATTATTTACTCAAGTTTGTAATTATTTCTCTTTTTTGAGTTATTCATAACTCCTTTTTAACTCTACTAATTAAGACGTTAAGCATAAGAGATGATGTAAAATGCTAAATAAGGGGCATCACTATTACCTGTTATTAAAATGTTCTAATTGACTTAAGATTTGGATTTGTCATTCTTTTTAAAACAAAATTATGCAATTTGATAACTGACTTTTTAGTTAAAAAAAACCCTGCTAGTGTATACAAAACATTTACATATTAAGCAGCTGTAATTTTAATGTAAGCAAAAAGTGTACAGCAAGTTATCTATACAGGAGGAAAATTGAGCAAACTGTCCTAGTTGCCTGAGTGGAGTGCTACTGCACAAGAACACATGATATGCAAACTAGACATATAAATGCACCGTTAACTGTCAAAAAATGCATGCAATGGACCTTGTGGACTAGTTTTTATCCAGCTTCATGTGTGTGTTAATTTTTTTTTGTACCTATGTAAACGAATGTGGATTGAGATTTAGATAAAATTCATAGCTATAATTTCCATGTTTATTATTTTGTGGCACAAACTACAATATTTATTCTTCTGATAATGAACATTTTATACCGTTAAAAATATTGATTTTTAAATATGTTAATCTATTTAATTTTTTAATGCAAAATGTCAGATGTTTGGAAATCAAAAAGATTAAAGAATATAAAGTGCATTATAATTTCTGTAATAAAATGTTGACTTGCAGAGGATTACACACAAGAAGCCTTCCAAATCAGAAACAGTAATATATAATGCCAGCTCAAGTTCAGAAAAGCAATCTAAAACCTTTCCCTTCTTGAAAAGTAGTTTAAAAAAATTATATCGTGACTTGTGCTGCCTTGGATGGATTGTACATTAATGCCATTACAACAATGAGTCTATTCCTTACCTTAATGCCATTGTCAAGTAATGAAATTCATTTATTTATTTTATGAAACTATAAATGAGTTAAGTATTATAACTGGATATTAAGTCCCCAAGGAATACAAACAGGAAGAGTTTACTGTTAATGGTTGCATCAGTGTTGAAGATTGGGGGAATTATATAGTAAATAAATTTATTGAATGTTTTATATTATTTTTGACTGTGACTACTTACAAAGTCATTTTTAAATAGTAGAGAACAATTAGAAAATAACAAAGTTGAAGACACGTTGTACCAATTTACACTATAACTATCTCTGTCTCATTCTCATCTGAAAATGGTATAACTGTAAATGTTAGCAGAATTTTGCAGGTTTTAAAATAAGCTTTTTGAAGAACAGTTTGCAACTAGGTTGTGTTTATGTTTTTCTTAATTTATTAATTTCATTTTTATATCTATGACATTTTCAAGAAATCAAATCGGCCATGCAAATTCAGTGAGAAAAATCAACCCCCTTTTTATGAAATTACAATGAGTCTCCATCAGTGACTGTTTTGTTTTCATTGCATCAAAATAACTTAATAACAGCATCAGCTTTAGTTTATTATTTAGATGTTTTAAAATAATATGCAAAAATTTGTTTTGGTTACACATGTCTATTTTTTTTTATCAAGCTTCCTTTTTACGATATGTTCCATTAAATAGGATCAGAAGGAGTTTGATTTTTGAGTTGTTTACTTATAGATGGAATTATACACCTTAATGTGGAGAATTTGGTATTACTGTTGTTAAAGGAGGAAGCTGTGCTAATTTGAAACTCAAAAAAGAAACGATGACAAATCTGTTATATGTAATGAATAATTTGGTGACGTTGTGCAGATAAGGTATCAATTATTAGATTCAGCTATAACTATTTGAGATACAGACTCCATCAGTCTAGTTAGTTTGTATGGCTATTATAAAAATATTTTTAGGTATTCAGTCTCTTGATTATTTTTCTGGACTCTATAAAATAAATGTTCACTTTTAGAGTCTAGATCTTATTTGCTTATTTTCATTGAAGGCATTTGTATAAATAAGATTATGTTCTTTTTAGGAATTCAAGAAGGGCAGATTCAAATTTATATTTGAAACAGCATAAAATATTTAGGACTTAAGAACAAATGGGACAGTTCAGATATACTAGTACTTTTATGATTTTCAACTATATAGCAGCATTTAAAGTACAGATTATATGTCTTGTTTGCAAGATTAACAGTGGCGACAAATAGCAGCAAGTTGAATAACCCAAACATTAAGATTTTTAACATTTCCCAATATAGATCATCAGATTCTGTAACTCCAAAGACCACTTCTATCTACTATGGAATCCTGCACAGCAAGAATGTGGGGGAGGGGGGAGTCATATAAACTAAAAATATAAACTGACAAAAAATTTTAATTTCTCAAAGAAAAAAAGGTAAAATGAAAAGAAAATATGCAGAAAGCAGCTCAATCATACCAAAACTTAAAAATATAAAAACTGACTAAATTGGGGAGACAAAATACTTAAGAACAATGCATAACTTCAAATGTTTTTTGTTATTTAGTTTTGCATTTTTTTAATTGGGAACAAGACCTTAATATTCATCCAAAAATGAGCCCCTGTTTAGAAGAAAGGAAAGCTAGTTAATATTAGATGACAAAGAGGATGAAACACACAGAAAGGATCACTAGGGTATCAAGGAGCACCTCTGCAATATTTACCAAAAACAATAAACCTCATGGAAGAAAGAGCTTATCACTAGGACACCTTATCATAAATTCCATACTTACCTAAAAATAGTAAACCTCAAAGGATACAAAATTTTCAAAAATGTTAAATTTAAGTTAATGCTGACAACTATTATGAATTAAGAGATATATATCTATTAATACCTGGGAATATATTAAAGCATATTTCTCTTTACTTATTTTGAAAAGGTGAGGATTTATGAAGTATTATTCCTAAAAATATAAAGTTTTTCTACTAGTCTTGTAAAAAAATTACCTCAGAGCTATAATTGTTGAAAAGAAAGAATAATATCTGTATTTTGCCATAATTTTATAATATTCCTTAATCAAAAAAAAAATTTTTTTAATATAATTATTTCTAATTGTAATACTTAGAATTCTAATCTTACAAAAAAAATTATCTAATTTTTTCTGTCCCTTCTAAATACTGCCATACTGTAGTCGATTCAATGTCATCCAAGTACCATAATTTTCGACTGCATTATACACATTTAATAGCTTTAATGTCTAACTTTAATAATTATAAACGTTTGAAGAATTAGAAGGAGCTTTTATGATGTAAAATCTAAAAATGTCTTTAAATGTGGTTCTATTTCTTAAGTTTTTGTGAAGGAAAAGAAATATTTTTAAATTTATTTGAAACTGATAGGTTATAATATTTCAAATTAAAATCAATATTCCAAAGCTTAAAAATAAACATTTTCCCTCCATATGCTAAAAAATTTTTGTATTTTGTATATGTAACTTATTTTTTAAAAATGATTGAGTATCATATTTTTCCCTATTATAATAAAATACTTAATAAAAGCTCACCTATACAGAAATGACAACCATTCCAACATAAATCGTCTGGTTTTTTCCACTCCCTGTAAAATAAAAATTCATTATATTTGGCATTCCCCCAATTTTGTTTCCTTACTTGCAATAATACTGATATAATATATATATATATATATATATATATATATATATTTAAATACATACAAATATATATTGATTAAAATCAAATAATTACCTTCACAACAATCACAATAGGCTAATTAAGTAAAATTGTAATATATGTAGTGATAATGAATTTATTTTTATGGATCATGTGATAACAGATAACTGTAATGTTTTAGTAACCACTGTTATTTTATAGCGGGGAGTTTACTTGATTACAGTTATCTTTACTGCTACTTCAGCAAGGCCTTGCATAACAACTTTTTGGTTAATATGAGGAATCTAAATATCTACTAAATTAATATGGCATGCACTAAACCAAGATAGAAATCTTTACAAAAACTGTATCTTATTTTTTGTGGATCAATTGTATTCTATTTTAACAAAAGAATTCTGCCTGCATGCACCTACGCAACTGACTGCTTAGGAATTAGTATGATTTAAGAATTCTATTTTTTAAGGATTTTTAGGTGTACTTAAAAATGAGCTGGACTCAAAATAAAATATAATATAATATTTTAATAGGTAGGATAGGGCCAGTCTAAAAAAATCAAAACAATGTAAGACTGCTTGTGTGTGATTATATATAGATACAGTTAATTAATAAATTAAATAATGTATTGGTATACTCAAATAGTAACTAAGCAAAGTTAATTCACAAGATTCTGAATTCTGATACTAATATCTGATAACTTATAATCAGTACACAGGATCCATATATCATTGTAATTATATTTATTGAGTTATTCAATACTTCTTGATTCTTAATTTTTAAAGGGTTGGTTAAAATTTATATTCCATCTTCTTTTAAAACACATGAAAAGCTATATCTTTGAAAAGATAATCTGATGAATACATACAATTTTTTGTTCTACATCAGCACAAATATAATGAGTAAATAATATTGTTCTTACATGTATAATTTAAAGAAAATTGTAAGTCATTACAATCATTCTATGGAAATAACTATTTTTTACTGTAACATGATAAATTAGATAAAATGATTAAAATACATAAGGCTGTCTTCGTCAAATGTACAAGAGCCTGAACTAAACGCAAAACACATTTTCAGACAGTAAAATGTCACAATTTTTATGAAAACTTGCAACATTGTAATTTATACATATGTTTATAATATAGCATTTTTAAAATTTCAAAATATTCACTAGATAACAATTTTTATCATTTAACATATAAAGGAATATCACATTTAACATAACGGTTAAGGAGAAAAATGCGAAACATATTTTGTACCAGAAAAAAATGGTTCAACTCAGATAAAAATGAGTAATATTATGAAATATGTTGCTTTCTATAGGATAGTGAAACCAGAATTTAATATTTATGTCAGAATACTTTTTCATTAGAAAAAATATTCCAAATCTCGTTCCTATTCTTTAACGTTACACCAAAGACAGCCTTAACAAAAATTAGAAATACACACATAAAACATAACAAATGAGTTATAAGTATGCAACTTAAACCACCTAAGTTAGAATTTCTTTCAACTACACTACAATTTTAAGGTTTCACAGAGAAATTAGTTTCTTTTTGCTTCTTTTTAATTTAAAAAAGAAATATTGAATATTAAAGAGAAATAAGTTGTTTACCTAGAAGTCTTCTGTATATAATTTTTACTGAATACAGAGTGTACTTATATTAAAATTAATTAATAATGCTGGAAGTTTCATAATATATAATTTTTTAGTACAGAACAGAATGTAATTTGAATTAAAATACAAAGTACAGAGTAATATTTCTTGATTACCTACAGATATATTTTTATAAAAGGATACTAAGCAACTACTTTTTCTCTTGCCACAAAATAGGAAGATTTGAAACTTATAACAAAAATCAATTTTCATATTACTGTTTCAAAACAGAAAATTATTTTGTAAAATTCTCATGCAATAAATTAATGATTCATTTTACTTTACACGAATAAATAAATTGTAAGTATACATACTTCAGTGTCAGATCCCCAGTGTTCTAATCCATAGTTTGTATATTTTTTTAGAATTTCAAATCTTTCAGAAGATGAAATATCCCAATGAGTTTGATCTTTTATTTCTTTAAATATCCAAGGCTTAATTAAAGCACCCCTAAAATATAAATTAATTATGAAGGACTCAAAGGAGATTGAACTAATGTCACATGAAAATTGTTAGAACCAGAATTTTCTTTAAAGTTATTTATATATAAAAAAAACACAAAGGAAATATTTAATCAAATTCAATTAGAATATGTTGGATACAAAGAGAAATTACCTGGCAATCATAACACCAGATACGCCTGTTTCTGCACGTCTAATATTGTAGTCTTCATAAGATAAGATATCTCCATTTCCTAGGAAATAAATTCAAAGAACGGAACTGTACATAAATTATAGACTACGCTATAAATAAAAAATTCCTATACATTAAAAAACATATACAACTCCTCTATTCAATTTCTGTAAAATTTTATTAAAATAATGAACAGAAAATCATGAAATGAGAGCCATATATTTCTCATCTATCTCCCAAATTCACATTCTTTCAAAAAGATAAAATAATAAAATCAAGTTTATACTCTTTAACCAAATCTTATTTCACATAGGAAAAATATATGCATAAAATTTTCAAGTGAAAATGTGTGAGTGTTTTAAGTGAGAATAGAATATGACTACTTCGAGTAGTTACTGAAAACATTTTCATCAAGTATTTAGCCTTGCCCAGTTAAGTCACACTATCAGTAAACATTTCATTTTTATTACTGCTCATTTAACTTTGACAGTATAATAATAGAAATAACATATCAGAAACACATAATCAAAACATTATAAACAATATTATCATTAACATGGTATTATTTACAATAGGCAAAATTTATAGTTATAAATTTTATAATATACTTTAAAAAAAATTATAGTTAAATATTTTCTTACTATACAAATTTCAGTATTAACACAATTATGTAACAACTAGATTTTGTCATACAGCAATTATTTTTATATTTAATTATAGCTATTTGGAGGTATTTTGAAAATATACATTTGTAACTGTAGATTCAAATCCATTAACTTTTTGGTTTTGAAGGCGCATATGAAACCCGAAGACAATATTTATTTTATCAGAAAGTTTGTTTTAAATGGGCTACATTTTGGCAGCTAAGCCATTTGCAGACATGGGAAGTTCCCAAGAGTGGGAGTAATCTAGTGGAGGCTCCCGCTAAGAAATTGTGACGCTTGAATTTTATTCAATCCAGACTTTCGTCAGATGCTAAATATTACCATGGTTTAATTTTGCCCAGAGCCAAATTGATACTCATGGGATCTCTTGCATACCACATAATTATATGACATTTGTGCCTATGATTTTCGCATCCAGAAAATATATCGACTCCAGCTGAAATCAAACCTGCAACCTTAGGCTTACAAGGTAGGCATGCTACCTCACAACCACCAAGCCAACTTTTATCAGCAAGTAAAAAATACAAAAATCATTTTTGTTTTCCAGAAAAATTGAATTCTATCTTGTCACAAACAATTGCATGTTAGTCATGAAAGGTTTTAAAGGAGCAAAATCCAAATTTTAAGTAATGCAGATAATTCGTTTTACATTCTAAAAATGCCATTCCTTTCAGCAATTTTATCATAAATGCATATATAATGCAAAAATGCAATATTGTTAAATTAATTTCTGCAAGTAAATTTCGAATAGGAAGCCATATGCAAATACTGATATATACTTTAATTACAAAATACAAATTATCAAATAAAAAACTTGTTAGTAAAAAGAAACATATTCTATGGACTATATCCTTTCATCTATATTTTCTGGATAAGGGGTGGACAATAGTTTTGGCACGAGGCCATATTGTGGAAGCAGAGTATACTGGAGAGCCATACCTTTTAAAATGATTACTGTATTTTCCTGTATATAATCCGTGGATTATGTGTTAAAAAAGTTTCAAATTTTGTTGTGCGTATTATACGCCGCCGCGGATTATCTGAGAAAAAAATTCTCCATCAGAAAAGGGAACAATAAAGTTTTGAAAGAAATGCCGTTTATGTTTTATAAAATTAATAAATAATAGATGGTGCTTTCATGACTTGGATGACGTATTTCAGCTATAACTAGTTTTTGTCCAATTACATTCAAAAACGAATTTGATTCCTCGGAAGGAAAAAATAGTTATTAGTCACTGGCACCATTTCCAATATTCTCTTGACTAGAGCCATTACGTCCTTCGAAAGTTTTCATCATGTTGAAGCGAAAGTGTTAAGTTACACTACAAACTTCAAGTTAAAAGCTATAGAGAAGGCTACTAAAATTGGAAAGTTGCAATATTTTTCAATGTTGATGAATTGAATATTCGTTTGTGGAGAAAAACAAGACAAACTTCGAAAATTGTGATCGACGTTAAAGTGCCGATCATCGTGGTGAACCTCACTGGCTAGAATTAGAGGAAGAAATAAATAAAAGGATTTAAAAAGAAAGAGACAGTGGGAAAGCAGTCTTGATTTTAATTTTTTTGCTGTTAACTTGCTAAATTAAAAAAAAGAAAGATTTTTCCACATGGAATGTTTTGTTTAACAACTCAAAACATAAATAGCAGTAGCAAAGAATTTTTTTGTTTTATTGAGATTATCGTAAACAATATTACCATACATATTTAAAAAGACATTTCGTAATAATTTATTTTTTTTCCTGTACAATTTCTTACTTCTATTTTCAATTATATTGTGTATTTTTTGTCTTATATGACACTCATTATCGTCAGTTTATATTTTGGATTATATGGCCTAAAAACTGTCATGGATTATATGCCGCTGCGGATTATACAATGTTTTTTTTTTTTTTTTTTACTCGAGAAAAAGGCATTGAGGATAATACGCCGCTGCGGATTATATACAGGAAAATAAGGTACATTCACAAATTAGTATCTCAGAAAAGGTATAAATTATATCATAAAAATCAATAAGTATAAGTGAAGTAAAATAGTGGTAACTTTGTTTTTATTGGACTAATTTCATACCTACATTTAATTTTAGAATGTTTAAGGAGACATCACACTTTTCTATAATTTTCTTTTTGTTTTTAGTTATAAATGTCTTATTTGCACATGTATGTTGACGTGGCCATTCTAATGGAAAATAAAAGACCAATCTTTAGTCATGTTTGGGAACAAAATCTCACTTCAAGGTGGACTTTCTGACTGTCTGGGTGGGCCCCTAATTGCCCATCCCTGTTCTGAATCTTTTAACAAAATACATTAAACATATTTGGTTGTAAATACCCAGATACCATTAAGTGTTTCAAGTGAAAATTATTTAAATAGTTACCAAAAAAAGGAATCGGATCTGCAAGTTTGTTGCAAGTATCAATATAACTCCAATCAGCTGACTTTGTATACCTTTGTTCTCTGGATCGACCATGGAGCTGAGAAGCAAAAATATTTTTAAACAAAAATAGCAATTCAAACAAACACAAAATTAAAAAAGTATTTTTAATCTAAATTTTAATAACGAAATGTCAATTGCATCAAAAACTCACCGTAACAAGGGAGACAGGAGTTTTCCATTGTTTAATTTTCTCAATGATATTGTGAGCAATTCTTTCATTTTCATAAATCCCAGTACGCATTTTTAAAGTTAAAGGTACACTAATTACAGAAGAAACACCATAAACAATGCCCTCTAACTTCTTCATTCTATTCATAAGACCACAGCCAGCACCCTAAAATAAAAAAATATCCATAACAGTAATTTGGATCATTTATATAATTGCTAAGTTCTGTTAATTAAGTATAAAACTTGAAATAATTATTTGATCAATATAAAAAAATAATGAATAAAACAAAGCATAATTGTTAATTTTTTAAAAAAATCTTAAATATATGTAATTATTTATGCAATACCAATATTTAATAGAGTGCATTTATATATATACTAGCTGGTATACCCGTTCTTCGCACGGGTGAACTGAAAAATTAAACAACATAGATTGAAGGATAAAGAAGTTTTTAATGAGTTAATTTTAAGTGAATTACAAATTAAACAAAAAAAGCTTTTCACATATCTCAGCTGAAGAAAAAAAAAGAAAGAAAAAAATACCTTTGTTAAATTTTAAGTCTGTAGATCTAATAGCTGATAAAAAGGATTTTTTTTTATATTTATAACTCCCCACAACACTCTTGAGGGTCGATTTTTGAAAATACCTCCCTAAAGTGATTTCTCTCTGCTCAACAATAGTAACACATTGTTAAAAGTTTTGTGATGCTTAAAATATTGTAAATAATTTATAGCTGAAAGTGTCATACATTAATATTACTTTCTGTTGAATTTATTTTATGTTAAAATTGTAATACTCGCAAGCAACTCCGTTTCCTAAATAACAATGGCGAATCAATGAAAAACATAGCGAAATGTTGACGACAGAGTCAAGTTGGCCACTGTCTAGCTACTTTCATAGCTCAAACTTTATTAGAGCTTTGTAAGACCCGCCGAGTAGGAGAGCAATGCACGTTAATACTTTATCCAACCACATTATGATGTACTGCAATTTTTTTCATGCAATATTTTTTAGGTCATTACATTGAAAATTAAGGGACATACATAAACAAAATACTCCACTTAGGGAAATTTAATCGGTTAGAGCTAATAAATTAATTAAAGATATTCCACTGTAAAATTAATTATATACACCGTTCACTTAAAATAAATAGTCAAATCGTTTTCTAAGGTCTCCATAAACATACAAAACAATAAGACACTTAAATTTTGACATTAACTATTTTTTGGGACAAAAATAATAATCTTTGCAATCCGCTGAAAACGCTGTCAGCTGAAAATGCAACATCTGCTACAAAACTATTTGCCTTCCCCGCTAAAATACTCATCATAGAACTCATGCTGTCATATACCTTGGAAGAGTGAATTTCAAAGAATAGTCCTGTTAAGTATTGGTAGAATATTCCTTCTAAGTTGGTGTGGTGTGGTAGTTAAAAGAAGGGGGTGCCAGCTCAGGTGTCGTCCACGTCACTTCACCATGGTTCAAAATTACGTGGTCTGTTGCCAAAACCCCTTGTGTAGCTGAACAGTGTGACGTTAATATTCACTCACTCCAAAAAATACAGTACAGTAGTTATAATTATTTTTATACTTAAAAATGCAATATCTGACTATTCAATTAAAATTATAGCGTTATAATGAACTACTAACCACACAAATTTTGAAAATTTGTCCAAATGATGTAGTTGGAAAGAGAAAGTTTATGTAGATTTGTTTGAATTCTTGTGTATTATTACTTTTGTATGCCTCATGACATACTTTATGGTGTACCAGTCTTTTAAAGCTGACTGAGCCACAGTAACATTTAACTGAGTATAGCCAGTTATAACATAAAATTAAATCTTAAATAGATATCAAAAATAAAAGACGGCTCAATATTTTGAATAAATAAGTATAAAAATTTCCATACAAACACAATATATGTACTGTAAAATATTTATTTTGCTATTTGCATTTCAGACAGACATCAAACAAAATTTTAAAAATTGTCAAAAACATATTTAAGAAAAATACCACTAATTAATTTTGCCAAAGACATCGCAATGTGCAAAAAAATATTTGCAGTACATAATAACCAAAAAAAAAAAAAAATGTAAGTACTAAAATATAAAAAATAAAACAAAAATTATATATTGAATTACCGTATTTTCCTGTATATAATCCGCGGATTATGTGTTAAAAAAGTTTCAAATTTCGTTGTGCGGATTATACACCGCCGTGGATTATCTGAGAAAAAACATTCTCCATCAGAAAAGTTAACAAAGTTTTGAAAGAAATGCTGTTTATGTTTTATAAAATAAATAATAGATTGCGCTTTCACGACTCGGCTGACGTATTACGACCATAATTAGTGTTTGTCCAATTACTTTCAATAACGAATTCGGTTCCTCGGAAGGAAATAGCAGTTACAAGTCGCTGGCGTCATTTACAACTTTGTCTTGACTAGAGGTGTTGCATCCTTTGAAAGTTTTTTATCATGATGAAGCGTGTTAGCTATACTGTAGACTTCAAATTAAACGCTGTAGAGAAGTCGGAATCGAGAAGCTGCAAGATTTTTCAACGTTGACGAATCGAACATTCGTTTGTGGAGAAGGAACAAAACTTCGAAAATTGCGATAGACGTAAAAGGGCCGATCGTCGTGGAAAACCTCACTGGCCAGAATTAGAGGCAGAAATAAATAAATGGGTTTTAAAAGAAAGGGACGATGGGAAAGCTGTCTCGACAGTTAGCATCAGAATGAAAGCCCGAGTTATTGCACGCGAAATGGTCGTTCAACGGTTGGACAGAAATTACCTGATGACTGGGAAAAACAATTGGACGACTTTTTGACATTTTGCAAGCAAATTATTGTTGAAAATAATTTTACAGAGGATTTGATTTTTAAATATGGACGAAGTTCCATTATCATTTGATATTCCACCAACCAGACCGTCGACGTTCAAGGAGCAAGATTATTCGCCGCTAAAACTGCCGCGGATTATACGCCGCTGCAGATTATACGATGTTCTTTTTTTTTTACTCGAAAAAAAGGGCTCTGCGGATTATATACAGGAAAATACGGTAATTAAGGATTACTGGAAGGAAAGATAAAACAGGCTAAGATAATACTCATAATATTAATTTCATATTGGTTGGCTACTCATTTTTGGCATGATTTTGAAATCACGCCAAATTGGTATGTAGTGGCCAGTCTAAGGTTATAGTAATGTACAGAATTAAAGGTACTTACGTATTATTGCAACCTATTGGTGACATTATACAAAATGAAGCACATGATTGCTAATCCAATGCATACAAAGTTGGGATTGCCAAAGTGGCGAGTTGTCTGAAACATTGGCGATTGTGCAATAAAATATGCAAGTACTAAAAAAATTATCCAAAGTGTATATATCCCGAGCATAAAAATAAATTGCAAAATGAAGTACAATACTAACATTAACTGACATAAAAAGAATTGAACTAACTTTATCAATGCAAAAGCATAATTTGAAAAAATAAGGTACTTACATATAACCGCAACCTATTGGCGACATTATATGAAACGAAGCACACGACTATCAATTCAGCATATATATATGACATGCGAAATTGGGGTTGCCAACTTGGCAAGTTATTTTGAATGTTGGCAATTGTTAGGATAGTACATAGGTGCCACAATTAATTTATCTTACGACTACCTGCTTCAACATACTCATTTCTGGCATGATTCTGAAATCATGCCAAATTGGTATGTTGCGGCCAGTCTAATGTCATAGTAATGTACAGAATTAGAGGTACTTATGTATTATAGCAACCTATTGGTGACATTATACAAAATGAAGCACATGATTGCCAATTCAACGCATACAAAGTTGGGATTGCCAAAGTCGCGAGTTGTCTTGAACGTTGGCGATTGTGCAATAATACGTAAGTACTAAATAAAAAAATTATCCAAAGTATGTATATCCCGAGCATAAAAATAAATTGAAAAATGAAGTACAATACTAACATTAACTGAGATAAAAAGAACTGAACTAACTTTATCAATGCAAAAGCATAATTTGAAAAAATAAGGTACTTACATATAACCGCAACCTATTGGCGATATATGAAACAAAGCACGACTCACAATTCAGCATATATATGACATGCGAAATCGGGGTTGCCAACTTGGCAAGTTATTTTGAACGTTGGCGATTGTTAGGATAGTACATAAGTTCCAAAAATAATTTATCTTACGACTACCTGCTTCCTTAACAGGTATTTAAGCCATTTGTCTGTTTTACTCATTCTTTGATGCCTATTCCAGTTTGATATGTAATGACTACCAACACTGCTTTTGCTTGGGCAGTATGATTACCCAAGGGTGATTTTCTGCATGGCAATTTTATGCACTGAAGACAATAGTATACCCTTAAAGGTTAAAATAAAGACACATGAAATTGCAAATAACCATATTATTGGATCAAGTGTAGTATAGGGGGGGGGGCTACTTGGCGCAGTCCTTTATTTTGGTGACTAAAAGTGGTCGCCAAGATACTTTTTTCGGTATTATTTATTTTAGAATGAATTCAATTTCTCACCATGACATTTAGATAAAAATCGAAAAATCTAAAGAAAAATCGCCAAATCCAAAGTGGTTCCCCTATACTACACTTGAACCGAACTGAAATATAACCCTTATCAATGAGAAGTTTTAGTTTGTCAAAATTATAATCTTCGCATTCTAAAGAAATAAATAAATAAGTTGTAATTTGTAAGCAAAATCATACACATAAACATCCTGCAATAATACCTAAATGTTGTCAAAAAAACAAAACAAAATTTTAGTTGTTGAAAGAATAATCCATAAAAAAATGATTTATTCAAAAAATAATCCTAATTAAATATCATAGAATAGAAAAATTGAATAAATATTCCAACTGATAAATATAGCTATAGTAAAAATATGTAATAATCTTCAAAAACTGCGTGTAAAGTATAAATTTTCCACTTAGTGAGAAACGTGACATCATATGACATCATAACACTGGAAAATCACTTAAAAATTAAATTTTTAAAAATTTAGAAAGAATTACGAACGCGAAACCTGTTTAAGAACCTTCCCCATGTAATTTTGTATATGTGTACCAAATTTCTTGCTATTTGGTTGTCTGGATCTTGAGTTATGAGGGAACAGACAACAAATGCATCTTATATATATATAGATAATGCTATGATTAAGCCCATTGTTAAATTTAAAAGTTATTAAAACATATGCATATTAAAACTGCTATATAAAAATTGTCATTTCAATAATAAATAAATAAGTAAAGCTTACAAATTAAATATATTTGGAAAATGAAATAAAAAATAAATTTGGAAATTTAATTATGTGAATCAAACTTTTAAAATGGACATAAAAAATATCTGAATGACTAAAATATTGAAAAATTTATTTAGAATATATTTTTTTTGAAAAACCTGCCCCCAAAAAAAATTGTAAGAAAACAAACTTTCTTAAAGTAAAATTCTATTTCAGAATCAAAACAAAAAAGTATGATCAGGAAAATTTTTTTTATACAAAGGACTAAATAACTTATTGGTATTTATATAACATCGAATAACTCAGAATCATGATTTAATAAGAAAAAGAATTTCATAAATGTAAAATCAGACAATTATGTAATTCACACATACAAGATACTTATTTATTAAACAATGTGCATGAATTATTACTGAAAAACACTTATAAACCACAAGTTAAATTCCATTAATTTTTTTTTATTTTCTATATGATAAATATTCTTTTATTAAAAAATCTGTTGAAAAATGAACGAAGTACTAAGAATTGCAAAACAAAATTTAAATCGTATTAAATAAAGAGAATTTTTGCAGTTAAACAAACTACTAATATTAAATACAATGAAATAAATAACAATTAAAATTAGAGCACATAAGTATAATTTTATGCACAAAGCACATGTATCAGTTAATAAACAATAAGATAACCTTTTTATAAATGGCATCAAGAGGACATCCCATGTTTATATCAATAAAATCAAAAGAAACATTTTCAGACAAAACTTGACAACATCGAGTCATAACATCAGGATGCGATCCACATAACTAAATTAAAGAAATAAGAAAGAATATACATACATATTTTTTTCAGTGAGAAATAAATGAAGTTCAGAAACATTTGCTTTAAAAAAAATTATACATGTTGAAAATACAATCTTGTCAAATTACTTAATCTGAGCATCAAAGACAATATTCAAAAGAAGCATTTTCTTAATCTGAAACAAAATAATCTTGTTCATTATACACAGCTATTATTTGTTTTTTAGTAGAAAAAAGGGAGACCACATCAGAAAAAATCCTTTGAATTTACAAAATTGCAAATTTTATTCATTTCTTTTTGTGCCCAAAGTTAAATACTTTGAAGATTTCAAGACAAACATGACAGCCTCCCAAATGATTATTTTAAAATACTTCACAGTTATCTTAAAATATTTCTTGCTACACTCTTTTAAAAAATAATTTTTTTTAATCAAACTAAATTCTAAATAAAACAAAAGAGAAATGTCTTCAAAAGTATTCTTGTGATATTCTGTTTTAAACATAGCTTTTTATTTTACAATCATAAACAGAGTAAAGCAGATACATTAAAAATAATACGTTAATAAAAATCCATAATAATTAAATACAATGAGAGGAACAATTCAAAACAAAGAAAACATTGGGAAAAATAAATATGTACCATTCTTAGTTAAGATGAAAAATGCAAAAGTAAATAAATAACCTTGTAAAGTAAAATTGGGTACTTCTTAATCATATCATCAACCAATTTCACAAAATCAAGACATTGCTAGCTAAAAAAATGTCATCAAACCCCACAAGCTTTTTTTGTTTTAGCCCATTCATAAATAAATTAGTGAAGATTTAGGAGAGTTAGATAACCAGATTTAAAAAAAAAACTATTTACATTTGAAATACATGCAAAATCTAATAATTATATTATTCAGTCAACCAAAACACTGTAACTGCATTCAAATCATGACAAATGTATCTTCGTCATATAGACTACACTCGGGGTGGGCATTAAGTCAATTGCGATCGACTGGTGGACCGGCAAGACATTTTGGGGGTGACCGCCTTCACATAAAATGTTAGATGCGCATACTAAAAGAAACACAGGTGGTTATCAAGATAATGAAAACACACGTGAATAAAAGAGATACAGTGAATAAAGCTGCAACTCAAATTTGAGAGACGTTTTCAAGAATTTACTAGACAAGAATCAAAAGCTGCATTCATGGGTTACCCATTTGGTAATGTTGATGTGAAAAATATAACTAAAAATATGTTACATGTTCTCGAGGAAAATGAAGCTTTTTTTTCCTTCAAAAGGACGTCATTTGTAAAAAATTAACTTTTGGAATCTAATAGACGAAGTAAAGTGCCTCAGTTTAAAAAAAGGCTGCAATTCATTTAACATCGTTCTTTCCTTCTACCTATCTACTCCTATCTGTAGGGGGCAGATAATATATGAAGTCTAAGTCTTCTACAAGACTATAGCTACGAGAACTAATTTTAAGAGAAAATTATTTATTTATTGATGTATTGTGAATTGTTTGAAAATGCATCACTTGATATTATTAAATTTATGGGTATAGTTATTATGCTTGTATTTTGTGTTTTACTTAAAACATAGTTTTAAAAGAGTAGGTTTTTCTACAAAAATTATGTAGGTAAGTACACATAATCTGTATTTAGTATTGTTAAAATCTAAATATTGTTGGGCTATTTTTTTTTTTTTTTTTTTTTTTTTTTTTTTTTTGCTCATTACACTTACTTCACAAGGTGTACAGCAACATCTTGAAAAAATTAAAAGTAGACTTTGCCATGTTAAAGTATGCCCACCCCTGGACTACACCATACAAATTCTGGAAAGTATGAATTTAAATGCTATAGTAAAGACCTAGGAGGACCTATATTAGGAAATATTTCATTGCTATTTTGTAGAAAATAGAACCCAAATTTTAATAATTCTTAACAACAAAATAAAAGAACAATATTTTAAATTTACATAATGTTAGTTGAACATAAATGAACAAGATTATAATGTTTTAACATGAGCAAGAACATTTTTTCAACTATAAGCAGCATATTGTGGCATTTGACAATGTTTTTGGTTTGACGTAATTGGTCAGTAGCATAATATATAAGTACTTAAAATTGTAGGTATTAGACGTATGTTATGAGACAAATTTTAAGCCTTAAATTTAATTTATAGAATAAACATTTCAAACCCTTGAGTATTTGAAGCTTTTTCATTTAAATAAAGACAATTTTAACAAAATGCCGCCACACTTTAATTCTTGTTTTCTAAAAGGTAAATTATAATTCTTCATAAGAAAAAAAATTAATACATTAAAACTATCAAACCTGTATGCCAAATAGATCCTCTGTATGATGTCTCTTTAAAAGAGCCCATTCTGATTGCTGTCCCTGAAGTAAGCTTATGGCTACAGACATTTCTGAACAAGTAATATCTGCACCATATTCTTTACAAATACGCCGAAATGGCAAATTGCCAACCTAAAATTTGAGAAAAATACATTTTTAGACTTTCAATAAGTTATGGAATAAATAATAATTAATTAATGAAAATGTTTAAATGTGTATACTTTAAATAACATTATATAACATGTTAATGTAACAAAATACAAATAAAATGTCAAACAAAGCTAGACAAAATTAAAATAGTTCATGACTTTTTAATGGTGAAAATCACATATTATAAAATGTGAGCAACAATGAAACAAATTTGTTTTCTAAAATGTTTACTAGCAACAATGTCACTGAAACTGTGCATATTCATTTCCCTGTTAAAAATTTTATGTTTGAAGTTGAACTATCATCAAATCATAAGATATACAAGCTGCATTGCCCGGCGTTGCACAGGCTATCTCTACTTTTATAAATTTTCCCTTTCTTTCACAAAATCAGAACTTCTAATACTCATTTTCAAAATGACTCCCCCCTCCCCCGCTTAGCCCAGCGTTGCTCGAGCTTTCTATTTTCCTCGTGACACCAGCATTTCTATGTGTGTGTTTGTATGCACACAATGTGAGTGATTTCTAAAATTATGTCAAAAAATTTCCCCTTTTCGAAATTTGCTCCATTCCACTTATTTTTGATTTAAGACAGGTTTCTTTCCCTTTCTATAGCCTGAACACGGTTTTTTTAGTGTAAAATTATTGTTTTATTTTCCCCTCCTTCGTACAGATAAGATATAGCTTCAAATTTCGATGTATGACTTACACAAAAAAATATTGCATTAGAATTAAAAAAATTATTAATGTGAAGCAATAAAAAGAAGAAAAAGATTCTGATGCTAAGAGTAAAACAAAAAATGTTCATCATTTTTTAATAAAAGTTAGTTTCTAAGAATCTAAAATAATAAAATAGATTTCAGATTTTCATGAATCAATCAATCATTACATATAGTTAATTTATCATTTTTCGTAATGAAACAATAAAAATAATCCTTTTAAAAAACATATATATTTATTAAAATCAAATTTCTATAAGTAATAAATGAAAGAAAAATTAACAGATAGCTATTAAAACTATTGCTTTTTTCTGAATGTTTGATTAAACATATAAATATATAATTTAAAAAAAACAGTATAGGGGAAAGCCTATATATATATATATATACACATGTACTGAAAAAAACATTAAAAAAACCCCGATCTGATAAAAAAATTTTCATTTTTCATTTTAATTTTAAACTTTTTCATTCCACTAAAAAAATTTTAAACTTTAAAAAGTAGTGTAATGTGAAATTGAAAGTCTCTTCCTTTTCAGTTTCAAACATGGGAACAGCCGTTTTATAAAGCAGCGCTTTAACCAGCCATGCTATGCTCTCCTTCGGGTAGAACAGTAAAAATACCTTTGAAATATCGGAAGATTTTTGTCAATTTCTCATTTCGTTTTTTGTTAAAGTTAAAAAAAAAATTTCGGGCTTCATTTTTAAGTTAATGCTTTTAAACTTCATACATAGATTGCAAACAACGTTAATTTTTAAACATAAAACTTTTTTAAAAAAAGTAAATGCTTACATATTTATCACAAAAGAGAAAAAAGTTGAAAAACACATTTTTTTAACCGTAATTTTTAATATATTTTATCAATCTTTGTACAGATTACGTATAATATTGTTCTACACGTGGAAAAAAAAGAAAAGCATGAACTTTTTTTAGTGTAAAATATTTTTTTCATTAACGCGAAAGAAAGTTTAAGCGGAACAACTTATAATTCGTATTTAAAAAAAAGGAAACAATGTCCTAATTTAACAACAAAAATTTCACTTTTTTTAAAAAAAAAATAGTTAATAAAAACCATTTACAGTGTAATTAGTTTGAATTGTTAAGGATGTGTTATTCAAAGAGAGAGAAATTCTGCTTGAATGTGTTTTTTATTTTTAAAAAAAAAGCGAACCATTCCATAAATTTAAAAAAAAAGGTAATTTCTTAATTTATTTTGAAATAGTTTTAAACATTTCTTTACGTAAGTATTTTTTAAAAAAATATTTCGTTTGTTTTATCTTCAACATTTTTATAAGCAACTTGTAGATAAAACTTCAAATTTCAGAACGTGTTTAATACCTTCAAAATGAAAAATTATTTTTTAATATCCCGTTTCGTTAAAGTAAAAAAAAAAAAATTTCGGACTTCATTTGATAAAGACTGATAAAAGAAAGAAAGATATATATATATATATATATAATTTTATTATATTAATTTTCAAATATTTTTAAAAACCTCTGAAAAAAAAAAGTTCTGAATTATGATTTTTCCGATTCTCTGCAGATGGCGCCACGTGCATAATAAATGCGTTTTAAGGTTTTTAATTAATATCTTTTTAACTAATTGGAATATAAATGGTCAAAACGGATTCCTCGGATCATTCCCGAAATTTTGGTACCTTCGGCGAGTTTCTGCGTCTTGTGGTTCGAGAGAAAATTAGGCTATATTCACATATACCTACCTACATACATAGATACATTTGTTTACCTACGAATTTTAATAGAGTAGATGTACACTCAGTTCTAAATATTTTCTAGTGAAAAGACGATTGATACTTTATATGAACATGATGTGCACAAAGAATACATAACATGTGTGTGTGTTTGTTATTTTTACTTTTTTTTTTCACTATTTAATAAATACCCTGCTAAATTTTAAAAAAAATTATCTAGATGAGTAACTTACAGCTTTCCTTTTACAATTTTTATTCTTAAATGAATATTAGAATTTTCTCTCTCTCTTAAAGCAATCAATAATTAACTGATCAATTTTTTTTAGTAGCAGAGAAAATAGAACAGAAGAAAATCACAACATAATGCTATCAAATTTTCTTTAAAATTAATAAAAAAAACAACTTTTAAGAAAGTATACACAAATATATATATTTAAGTATACAATAATTGTACATAATACAATAATTATAACAGAATTAATGATTTGTCACAGACTAAATTGAAAAGTTATGTTTCAAAAATGAATTGTAGGCAAATAATAATAACTTTAAAAATCAAAATACCACTGTGTACATATTTAAAAGAAAGCATAATTGATAAAACCAAATAAATTGACCAAAGGTATCATAGGAAATAGTTAAAGAGGAACAAGAAATGTTTTATGGATTTCTTTTTAACAGCGCATAAAAAAACAACTAAAAAGTATTAAAGAATTATGATTTATCACTTGAATGAGCCATCTTAGTTATAATTTATCTAAATCTAAATTTTATAAGAGTCTGATTATAAATTAAATTTGTCAAATGTTTGTAAAATACAATTCCAATTATCAGACCCATTTTTGAAAATCTCAACGAAGAAAATTTTTATTAGAATGTCATGAAATTTTAAATAAATTTCATCATTAGAATCAATTTATATGAAGGGGAAAAATCATCCATAAAAAATTCTTTTCCAGAAGATGATTAAATGTATTTATACAATAGCATAAATAAATACCTTTTCAGTCATTAATGATAACTTCAAATTTGTCCAGATAGCATGAGTATTGTGAAAATTATAATAGGGGCGTCTTATAATAACTTTTTTGAAATGATCACACAGAGAAATTCAACTGAGATTGAATATGATGTTCTCTTCATCAATTTACCTAGCTATGCAATATTTTTCAGACAATTAGTCTTTCTCACATCTTAATCAGTCAGAGCTTCAAGACAGTAGAATGAACCTCAAACAGAAAAGAGCAGCGGTTACGTCTCTGCATCAAAAAAGAAATCCAAGAAAGAACTGTACTCTTCAGAATCCATTATATATACAGCACTGGCCAGTACAGGAAAACTCATACACTTTTTTCATTGACTTGTGTGTGTATTTTTTCCCCCATACATAGCATCCAGATTGGTTCATTAGCCATTCACCAATGTTGGACGTATGCTGTTTGCCTTTTTCATTAGTTTTGTAGTTGTGATTGCTGTGTGTTGAACTATCATTGTGTGATGTACCTCCCCTTGGAAATACATCCCTCGAAGTATCAGCGTGAGCTAGAGGTGTAGGGTTATCGTAAGAACTAGAATCAAACATTATCTTAATATGACTTTATTAAGATATTCAACTTAAAAACTTTGAACAAATATAATATTATAAATTAATGAGAGAATCTACGATGACGCAATACGCAACACACAATATAATTCAGACCTATCTCAATAATTGAACCACCTAATCTTCAAATATAATAATAATAAGTAATCAATCCTACCTTATATTATTCTGTAATAAACTTGTCTTTATCTACACGGTATGCAGCCTTACGTTTAACTTCTAATCGATCATCAATATGTTTATCCACAACACGTAGAACTTGAATCTTTGAACGACGAACTTCAATAATCATCCAATACCACAACGCACGTCAATTGTAGAACATTCCTTTACACTACCACTACATTGCCATTACGCTTACTCTAAGATCCTATATTATTTGCATCTCTTCACTTCTCGTTTCTTGGATTTCGTTGGAAAAGAGTTGCCATTAATTCTGGCCCAAAGAACCCAAAGGACTTGTTAAAGAAAAGACACGTAAGACGTCACAATTGTGCACAAGGGTTAACATAATGACTATGCAAGGTCAAAAAATTTCACAGGGATGCATAGATAAAGATTTTGAGAAAAAGCCACAGTACTAAGTTATTTAAAAAACATCAAGATTTATTGCTATAAAATGCTGAAGTCATCAAAAATGAAGTGTATGAACAAGCACATGAATAACTTTATAATTTTAACACCAAAGGAATTATTCAGTCAAAAAGGCAACCTTCCTAAATAAAAGACAATCTACATGAGACAATTTATTCTAATTTAAAGTCCTTTTAAAGTACCTTTCAAGACGCATAAATGGTACTCAAGTATTATCGCAACCTATTTGCAACATTATATGAAATGACGCATATGATTGTCAATTCTGCACATACAACACATGAGAAATTGGGGTTGCCAACTTGATGAGTCATCTTGAACGTTGGTGATAATACATAAGTACCACAAATTATTTGCTAATGGAAATCTGCCAAGTCTCTTAGACAAAACACAAGTATCACAGTTTTATGCATTTTGTTAACATATAAAACAGTCTCACAAAAAAAAAATAGGAATTCTTATGCTGCATCATTTCCACTCAGGAGAATGCTGAAAAAGTCCCGTTCTAGGACACCATTTGTGCTAAAACAAAATATGGATTATAGTTCATGCTTAAAAGGATATTTAATAGAACTATAAATCGCAATGAGCAAAAAAAATTTGCCATTGTTTATGGAGATCAATCTATGCACTCACTTCCAACATAATAGTCTCATTACACAAAAGCTATAAGATATGGTTCAAAAAGACAAGGCTTAAAATTCATGAACCCTGGCATGGAAATTCGCAGTAACTTAATCCCACAGAAAACTTAGATAATTTTAAAGGGCAAAATGTATAAGCAATCTCTCAGTTTAGTTTCTCAATTAAGAGAAACAATCAAACAAAAGTGAATAGCAGAAATAACACAAAAAACACAGTGAAAAATCGTGTACTTCTATGTCTGATTTTATCCAAGATATTATAGACACAACAAAGGTTTTAACACCTAATATTGATCTTATTCTCAAGTATATATGTATACTGTGTTGCTATACCTTAAATGAATTCATTTATATCACACAAATACATACATAGTTAAATGAAAATATTCTTGATGTTCATAAACATGACACTTGTTTGTAGTAAGTTTGTATTTTCATTTTGAGATATACTTTTAGAATACTTACAGTTGTAAGAGGAGCCAGATATAATTTGTTCCTGAAATCCACCTAAATTAAAAGTTAAAAAAAGTAATCATTAACATAATAAATATTTTAAAATAAAACAGTCTAAAGTCATTCTAATTAAAAATAATAATAATACAATTTTATAATTTAAAAATTCAGATATGTGTGTGCATTCAAAACATAATTAAGATATTCTTTTCTCAAGACTATCTTTCTAAAAACACACACACACACATAAATATTGAAAAAATATCTCAAAGTATGTTTTAAAATGTACATATTTGAACGCTAAGGATTTCTAAATTATAAAATTACATTCACTATTTTTTGTAGTTAATGCCTGTATAATATACACATGAATGTTTATCTTATTAACAAATTATTTGAATGAAATCTACATAATAAAAATTACAAAAATAACTATATTTGTGAAATATATGTTACATTCCTACTTTATACACTATTTTTTTTTACTTAATAAAATTATCTTATACTTGTCACATCATTTTCATACTTTTACATAAACAAAATATAGAGTAGTTTTTTTAAGCAATTAACTAGAATATTTAGTGTGTTGTGAAGCATTTGATAGAAGCAAAACTTTGCTCTGCAAATGCTTATGAAATCTCTATCAATTTTTCAGCACTTACACATTTCCCGCACTGCAACGAAATTTGCCCCACGCAAATCGCGTCATGAAACAAAACAACAAAGATTCTTACGAGTTTTATTGGAAGAAAAACAATTTTAGAGGAGAAATATTGGTTACAGTGATACTAAAACGTAAGTACCAATTTTTCTTACTACAAATGAATTACAAAAAACACCTTGCAATGCATTAAAATATCAGAAGAAAGTCTTCATTACTAAAATTTAAAATATTAGTGGCTTGCCTAGCAATTATAGTTTTTTTCTAGCTCATATGGCAATTTACTAAGACCGTGTTTCTTATGAAAGATAAGAGTGATCACTAAGATCTCTATAAAGTGCATAACCATGCAACAGTTTCTGGATTTTGATAAAAAAAGATCCAGCATGGAGCGAATTCAACTCTTACATATTTAATGTTATGTAAAGGCTTTATGTGGAATGGAAAGAATAATTAAAGGAATAAAAAAGCTGTAAGAGTTCACTGCAACATCAAAGTCATTTAGCTTTGAAAAACACCAAGAAAAAAGTCAAATTAAAAAGAAACAATTGGAATATCTTCCAACAAACCTGATGGCTTTACAATAATGTAAAAATTCTGTATAATTTGATCCTATTTTCAGTTATTTCATGTGAACCACTAATAACACATTATTTAAATTATGTACACATTATTACCACTACTTTTGCACACACTTATTTCACAAACAATATATGTTTTATGACATATGTTGTCATCGTTAACACTCTATCTTATGTTTTGGCTAAAGTTGAGAATCACCCACTTATTTGGCGATGACTTTTTGGCCAACTTGAATGTTGCACTAATGCGCTACATTATGTGGATGGGTTGCAACTTCGGAGGACAATACGCAAGAGCAGGTCAAGTTGGTGATTTTTTTAAAAATTTCACCAAGCAGTGGGCATTTCTGCACATTTCCTTATGCTTTTATTTATTAAAAGTATAACCTCTAACTTGAGTTAATATAAAATGACTATATATTAAACCTATCCCAAAGTTAAATATAAAACAGTTCAAATTAAAAGAGCTTAATGAGAATTACAATATTTTCAAAAGGTAAATGAGTGTTTACTTAAATTATAAAATCAAAGGGATTACAGAATAAAAATAATTATCTGTCTTTACAATATTATTGCACACATATGACTTCAATGATAAATTAATTTTTTGATAAAAGTTCCAAGAAACAATTCATAAAAGTTCCAAGAAAAGTCTAATTAACAATTTGAAAGTTTAAAAAGAGCAAAATGTACCTTTTTAATTTCATGATCAAATAAAATATCAATGTCTTTCACTTTGGATGAAACATCAATATCTGGTTTAAGTATTGATTCACTATTTGAAATTTCAGGTGAAATGATACTGTCTTTGTTCGACAGATTGTCAAGGATTCCAGAATTTTCATTTTCTAAAATTTTTGAATTATTATTTACAACTGAAGAATTCTCTAATGTAGAGGAATCAATTCCCTCAGTTTTATTCACATCTCCAATATTTTTAAGTGTTACAGTTTGTTCTTCACATTTTACTTCTGCAGAAGCATTTTGTTCACTAGGCACTTTGTGAAATTCACTATTATCAGATTCTAAATTCTGCTTTTTACCTTTGTTAAATTGAACAGTACCAATAAAATTTCTAAGTACTTCATCTGATTTTTTAAAATCATATTCACGTTTTCTTAAGGATCTTTGTAAATCTTTACTTAAAATATTTATAAATAATTTTTGATCCTTGTACTTTGCCCATAATTCCTCTAGAATTAAATTTGTACCATTCTTAATATGTTCTGAAGCAAATCGACAAGAATAACTATAAAGGCATTTTCCATATGTGTTAAACAGATAACAAGTAGAATTTATATCTTGTGGCTTTTTGGATAAATATGTGTCAACATCATGACTATAGCAACAACTGTCTCCAAATGGACAAGAGCCTTCTGTTCCTATTTTAAAACAGAGCTTATCTGATTTTGGACATCTTTTATTTCTTGGACGGTGTTTATTCTGGCCTTTCAGTTTTTTCCTTGGTGGATCTGTGGAATCTGAAGCATTATCTTCATTTGAAACTCGTTTTTTGTCCTTCGTTGCCACAAATTCTAGATTTATTTCTCGAACATGGTCTTGTAGAAGAAATCTGAAAAGAAAAAAATATATATGTACAAGAAGATATTTATGTGTGATTTGCATTACAACTAAATAATGATATTTAGTAAAATACATAAAATACTCATTTAAATACAAAGCAATAAATTATCACTCAGGTAACCTTTCCAAATGAATTACAAGTAATGAACAAAGCTTGAGATTTTCATCAAATTAACATCTCAAATTTTTACTGTCATTAGATAAGAGTATGAGTATGAAATAGCTAATAAGAAGGAATACAAGAGTTGGAAGAATACAGCTTAAGATCATCAAGGGGAGCAATTTCAACATTTGAATGTTCTAACATCCAACAAAATTATAAATTTCAATTCACACACATATATCAACTTATATTCAAATCCTATTTTAGATCTCACCCATGGCAATGGGGGAAAAAATGATTACAAAAATACCTTACAAAAGATTAGTAGAAAAAGCATTTACCTTATTTACTTTATGACAAATTAGTTCCATTTATTTTCATTGCTAAGGATACATGCTCTAAAACAAGATCCAACCTTAATTTATATGCTATCAATTAAATAAGTCAGTGTGAAATGTTTCTTATAGAAATTTAAATTGTTGAATTGATATTTTTAAAATTTTACACCAATAATTATAAACAACTGAATTGATGCAGAGGCTATTTGAAATCATAATGTTTAATTACAGAGATTATTTATTTATTTTGCAAAAGCAAGCTCTTCTGTTAAAGCATCTCTACACTATATGCCACTGGTACATTTTGGATTGGTCTCTTGCAAGTGATAATTAAATAAAAATAATTGTTATAAAATAATTTTTAAAAGAAACAAAGTGATTACACATATAGCCCAGAAAATACATTAAAACAAACTGTGTCCAGTAATATGGTTTTAACAAAAATAATTACATTCTAACATTATCTATAAAAATAATGAACTAAACCAATTAACACATACTAATAGGAAACAATTTTAAATTTTAAGAAAAATGCAGTAACTCTTTTTTTAAAATTAAAGTAAAATATAGATTGTGTGTCAAATTTGTCTATTTTTTTGACTTGATTATGATTATATTCGAAGCCCAGTGGCTGAGTAGTAGTATTTCCCACTTTCATGCTACAGGTTCGAGGTTCAAGCCCTGGGCTGGGCAAGGTGGTCTCCTCCTTTCATCACTTCAGTGGGTTGATAAATGAGTACCAAGCTTGCTTGGGAACTAAACGCTGGCAGTTTTAGGTCAGACTGACCAAATGAACAGAACATTTGCTCATACACCTCAGTGCCCAGGTCATGAAAACTCAGAAGTGCACAGTAAGCATTGGCCTTTATGGACTGGTTATGCCACTGAGTTAAGTTTAGTTTATAAGGTAGTTATGTGTTATCCCAACAATGTCGAACCTTCAAGATAGCTTGCCAAGTTTGCAACCCCGATTTTGCATGTGTCTTATGTGTTGAATTGGCTACAATGTACTTCATTTTATATAATATCGCCAATATGGTTGTAATAATACGTAAGTACTGTTTATGATTATATTCTGGCAGACTTTTGGGTAATGGGGGGTAGTAATTAAGTAATAGTTTTGGGTAACTGCAAAAAAAAAAGTATGCAAATTTGTATTTTATATATATACTTCATTTTTACTACTATTTAACATAATAACTACTATATATGTAAATTATGCTATCATTACAAATGAGTGAAAAGATAAAACATCAATAATTATAAATAAATATATATAAAATAATAAGTTACATAGAACTGAATCCTTATTTTGACAACTGATATTTTCAATCCTTTTGAATTTTGCAAAACAGTAATTTATCTCACAAATGAATATTAGGAATGCTATTCCTACTTTAGATTCAATTTAATTGATTGACTAGGTTACATAGAGCAACAAAGGTTGTCAATCCCTAATTCAATTTTATTTCAGCATTTGATGCTCATTTAACGAAAAATATCACATCTGCTATAATTTGGAACAGAAAATAAATAAAGCTTGTTTTTCTTTTAAAATCCCCTCATTTTTTTTACAATAAAGAGCATAATTTTTGTAAATTCCCTTTTTTGGCATATTAACATTTCTACCTTATTCCAAATGAACCTAACACAGGCTATATACTTATTTAAGGTTCTCTTTCAACAATTGGACTTGTTCAACATTTGAGCAGTCAGCTTATTCTCCCCATCTGTATTTTATCAATCAACTTCCATATATTTAATAGGAATTATTTTCAGCAATAAAATGATTACACATAATACATAAATGGTAACTTTACTGCTCCCCCAAGATACAGAGATAGAATTAGACCTATCTCTCACATCCATTGGATCAATGTTTTTTAAAATAGAATACATCCACTAAAAAAAGCATAAAATTAAAGAAACATCTTGGTAAATGTAAAGCTGTGTTTCTTCAGTAAAAAATGCACAGTTTTTATTAGAAAAAAAATTTAAGTTTTAGCACAAAATTTTAACACTTCTGAAGAGAGATTTCCGGGAAAATATATTTTGCCAGAAAAAAAAATCCCTCAATAATAAGGGGAAGGAGTATGATGAAGAAAATCTAATAAATATTAATATACTTCTTAATTCCCTTTAATCAACAAATCCCATTTTTTAAGCCATTCTCTGATTCAGGAAACAAGAATTTGTATAAACCAAAATTCTTTTAAAATATTATCCTATATATAACGTAAATATATGTATAAATTGCATATGTGTATTCCAGTAGAACGTCATTTATCTGAATCAATTGGACCTCTGGACACCGTTTGGATAACCAAAAACTGAATGCGATCCATGCAGTATATGAAACTGGACACTATACGAATATTGAAAATCATCACATGCGGGGAACATGCTTGAAGGAAAAGCAAAATATAGGGCAAAATGTCACAATTTTACTTTTATTGAGGAAAATAATCACTTATTTTGCTACCCTTTGCTCCTTCTTTGTGAAAACCACAAGTAGAGTGCACAATCAAGAACAACTTTGTTTCCCTCATGGTTTTCCTTTTTTTTTTAGTCAAGTTTTGACCCAAAATTTAAAATGGTTTTTTTATTGGCTTTTTTTTACCTCAGAAATTGTTAACTATCCAACATTATAAAACTGTGCAAGAAACGCTCCACTTTCTCCCTTCGCGAGACGATTCAATATTTCAAGTTCTGTCACTATGTTCAAGACATTGCACTTACGTTTTGATTTTGAAGCTATAGCAGTTCACAAATTAACAAAAGAGCATGCATACACCCCCTCACTAGGACACAAACTGACCTAATATTCTGCGCAGATTTTTACCAAATCATACAACTGAAATTCTCCAAATATCCCTGACCTTGGGTTTTCCTGTCACTTTTGGCCTCACGCAAAACAACTGTTGAGCATTCAACTGCTAAAAAACGTATTCATATACAGTACATGTAGTTGACAAAACAAAAACTGGTCCAGATATTTGAGGCTCTGGATAATTAAAAGTTCAGATAAACAACGGTCTACTGTACACTGTAAAGTGATTAACTGCATGCAATCCACTTGTTTTTTTAATGGCTTATTACACAAAAAAAATCTGCATATAATTTGCTTGAAAATTTTAAATGTCACAGAAATTTTTTTTTTTTTTAAATTAGCTTCAAATTATTCTATACATTATTTTGTTCCACTTCATTCAACACTAAATATAAATGGGACTTCAGGTTAAATTCAATATTTGGTACCATTTGGTATATTTTCGACAAAATTAATTAAAATTCCCAAATTTATTTCTTTATTTGCAAGGAATTTAAATGGTACTATGATAAAATTTGCATGTGATAAAGATGGATGACAGAAAGATGAAGAAAAGGAGGAGGGGTCTCTCCAAAAATATGACACCAAGAATGTAAATTTCGCCTTTTCTGGAAGAAAATGTAATTAGTAAAGAGGTACGTTCTAAGCAAATTAACCCAAACTAGGTACATGAGCAATAACGTCATCACAGCCAAATTTGCTCCACGCAAATCACACCCTTTATAACAAAATCTAACCAATTGTTTCTTTTTCAAATAAAACACGTAAGAAACTTTTTGTTGTTTTTGGTATCTTGGCACAATTCGCATAGCCCAAATTTTGCTGTGGTGATGCTAATACACAAGTTCTCAAAACGAAGGCTGGAAGGTTTCAAAATAATTTTTTTTTCATAACAGTTGTTTACTTCATTTATTATAAGTGAAAGGACTACCAATTAACTTATACTGAATTTGAATTTTTATATACACAAAGTTAAAGGGTAGAATAGGTAGCTTCTTGGTGATGCCAACTTTTTGGCAACCAGAATCAATCACCAAACTATATGTAGCGATAGCTACGAAGCAAAGTAATGAAGAGCCGAATTCATTCTGGCATCTAGATAAACATAACCAAATACAAGGGTCCACCTATTTTACACTTTAGCCCACACAAGAACCGAAAGATATAATTAAATTCAAAAAACTATAGGTAGGCCATTGGATTCAAATAATGACAATAACACATTATAGAAGCATATGCAAAAATGGTTTTGAAATCCATTATCTTATATTTCAAAAACTTAAATGGAACAAAAATAAAAAAGCAGCATTTTTTTCCTCAGAATTCTGAAATAAAATCATCCTAGTGTAAGATGAATAATGTTAATTTTTTATTTTGATAGTATTTTTTAGATAGTAGAATAGCAGTGATTTTTTTAAAAATTTGATTTAAAAAAATCACACTCTGAAAAAAACAGGAAAGCTTTCTCCACCGGACCTCGTAATTTTAAACCACGATAGAGCGATGTGGACACCTAAGCTGGCACCTCCTCTGCAAGCTTCCACACCATACCAGAGGGTGGATTTGGGAACATGTGATTCCTAAAACAAGTATTAACCCTCTGCATGGCGAGTCTTCAATGGCAGAAAAAACTCCCAACACACCCAACTAAAAATCGCCAGCCACGCGTTCGCGATCATGACAGTAGCCACATGAATTCTAAATTGCACGATGCAGATAATTATAACACGAATATTTAAATGAAAGAAACTGCATCTGCACAATATTATACAGATTGCAACATAAATATTCTCACGGATTTTCAATAATTTGTTAGAACAAATAAAAAGTCAGCATATTTGTAAAATAATTACTCTGTTTTAATAGGTGCAACTCCAGATGAGGAATTACTTGGCCGCTCCATAATTTAAAGCCAACAAAACTCAGATTTAAACACGTGCGCTTTCCAAACTTTGTCGAGCTTTTTTCGACTGTCTATTTCTCCGCACGTGAGTCGGAAGCAAAATATTTACAAAGTATTGGAGGAGGAGAGAAAAAAGTAAAAAGAGGTGGGCACAATATACAGGGTTACAGGGCCAAATACTCCTCACAACGAATGCAGCGACTCCAAATTCGATCTCAAATACTTTATAATTACAAGAACAGCAGATCTAATCAAAATAGTAAATAATAGTATATGCAGTGTTTTCTACTACTTTAGTCATATAATAAATAAATGGTCTGATAACCAACTGAAACCTTTTAATATCATTCACACCAAAGCACTTCGAATTGCACTGGGACTTCCACAATGGACCCCAAACATCGTACTTTTAAAATTGGCTGGACAAGAAATTCTGTCAGACAAAATACGAAGATTGGCAAATAAGTTTTTCCTTTCTCAAATTTCTAATCAGACCTTTTCTCCATTATATAGCAATAACCCTGAGCTTCTGAATCTCAATATTATGGAAGAAGATAAAAATTCTATTATAAATATACTAAACCCTTTGAATGCTGTTAGTAGTCAAATTATCTCAATCCCCAGAATAACATCGTTTTCAATTCTCCCATGCAAAATATATATCAATAATTTCGCATTTCAGGATAAAAGCTTACCGGTTCAAATTATAAGGGGTTTATTTGATGAAACGGTAAACCGTAACTTCCAGGACTTTTATATAATAGCTACTGATGCCTCAAAAAATGAGCAAATTACATCTATTGCAGGTATTACGGCAAATTCCTATTTTGCTTATAGAATAAATCACAATAATTCTATTTTTACAGCTGAAGCTCTGGCTATTTGCCAAGCTCTAGATGATCTATCTATTATGAACAAGAATTTGTTAATTTTGTCTGATAGTCTCTCTGTTTTCTCTGCTCTTCAAAATTACTCAGTTAAATCCCATAGTGTCATCCATAAATTAGCTAGCAAGATTTACATTCTATCACTTTATAATAACCACTTGATTTTACTTTGGACTCCGGGACACTCAAATATATTGTGGAATGAACAGGCGGATAATCTCGCAAGAACTGTCACAGAGTCTAATGTTTACATCGACTGGATTTCCTCAGAAGACATCAATAAAAAAATATATCAAGAGAGTTTTAAAAAAGCCAATGATAATTTCTATTCAAGCAAATATTTTGTAAACTTGGGAAATATTCCTAACATAAGCACCATCCCTAAATGGACAAGAAACAGAAGAGAAGAAATCCTATGTACTCGAATCTTCAGCAAAATGATCATCACTCCAGGACTTCTGCATAAATTCAATTTATCGGATAACGCAAATTGTAGATCTTGTAATTGCTTAAACGATTTGGACCACATCTTGTTAAACTGCAATAGATATATTCATCCTCTCGAAATCATCTAAAACATTTTCTCAAAATCGATCCACATCACAACCTGACTTTCAAAGAATTATTGGAGAAAGCTATGTCTAACAGATTAACATTCAGATTTTTTATCCAGAAACTGAAATATTTTGACATCTACTAATTTTTAAGAAACATCTGTCTTTTAGGGGATCATAGCCTTTGTTGCTCCATATCCCACAAAACCTGAACTGAACTGAAGTAAAAAGAGGTGGGCACAATATACAGGGCTATTTTGACATCTACTAATTTTTAAGAAACATCTGTCTTTTAGGGGATCATAGCCTTTGTTGCTCCATATCCCACAAAACCTGAACTGAACTGAAGTAAAAAGAGGTGGGCACAATATACAGGGCTACAGGGCCAAATACTCCTCACAACGAATGCAGCGACTCCAAATTCGATCTCAAATACTTTATAATTACATATAAAAGGAGCCACTTTATGAGGAAAAGTAGTACAAAACTGATTATTCTATGAAACATTCTATGAGATTTCCGAGTTGCTGTTGAATTTCCGGCTCCTTTTTGAAAACTGCCATGTTAATCTTTCGACTCAATATTGAGCCAAGCAAAATCATTCGCAAACTATGAGTTTTGGTTTGAAGTTCAAGCTTTTTGAATAATTCGAAATTACACAATTTTGAATTACGCTATACAAATTTGGTTTCTTATTTTACTGTGTTTATATTATATATTTTTATTTTACACTTTGGTTTTGTGTATGTTTTAATTTTCGGGTTTTTTTTTTGATTTCCAGAGTCCTTGATGTTCTAATTTCTGATGTGTCCGATTCATCAACCTTCTGTAAATAAAACTTTTTCCAGATGTTGGAACCAAAGATATTAAGACTGTTACGAAATATTTGCATAAATATGAGATTTTCAGTTTACTCTCTTATTTTCAATATTTAAATTAAGTTTAATTTAATATTTTTCATAATTATTCTATATATTTATTTTATGAACATACCCATATTTCTGACGAATATATATACAACAAAGATATTAAAATACATATTTAAAAAAATGTTGAAATGTGTGGTTCAGTTGTCAAATTATAAATAATAATAAAAAAAACAATATTTTCTAACGTTGTTCGGGAAGTCTTCAATAACCGGGGGTTTCTGACACTTCAAAATGCGCCAAAACGCCAAACAGAGCGAGTATCATTCAAATGTGGCTGTCGTCTTTTAAAGCTAGCAATCGACCTTCGGCTCGAAAAGATGGCCGCGGTAGCCGAGTGGTATAGGTATCGGACTGTGGCTTGCATTGTCACGAGTTCGAGCCCAATACCACTAAAGACCCGCCGTGTAGGGCAGCGATGCACGTTAAATCTGCCGAGAGCTGAAACGTCCTCCCGTTGGTGTGGTGTGGTAGTAAGGAGAGGGGGGGTGCCAGCTCAGGTGTCGTCCACGTCACTTGACCATGGTTCAAAATTACGTGGTCCGTCGCCAAAAGCCCTCGTGTAGCTAAACAGTGCGACGTTAATATTCAATCAATCAATCAATCGGCTCGAAAAGAGGATTTGGCAGTGGTAAATCCCAGCCCACGCTACTGAAGTTTCCCCCTGCTCTCAGTTCAGTTAATAGATAAGATTAATTTATTTTCATTTTTGTGGTTCTTTGTTCTGTATTTCAAGTCATTCACATTTAACTACTGGCATAAATATACAATTAAAATATTATATTTGATCTGGTGATTATATTTGATCGCAATAGATTGTAAAGTGTGTGTTGGAAAAAAATAGCTTAAATGTTATATTAATATAACATTAATACATGTACACATATAGATGTATTAATATTATATTATATTGAGAAAGTTATTCTTAAAGGATACTTTTAAAAAACTACTTGATAAGTTGACATATTATATATATATGCAGCGACATTACAGCTCAACAAAACGACTCCAAAACTGAACTGAATTGATCTGTTATTCTTGTAGCGAGCCTGTTTTTACCATGTGTTGTAGTTTTTGGAAGCTTACTTCTTAATTGCTCATTTAATCTTTTATCTTTAAAGTTAATAAAAAATTATTGTTATTTCATTCAACCGTGTTGTAGTGAAGAATGTCTAACCACGCAACGCGGCAGTGGTGACCCCTTTTAGACTTAAAAACACGTAAGCTATTCTGTTCTACTGGCGAATGCAATACAAATTCTTCTACTGCGGATGATCAGTACGCAGCGAAAGATTTTTTTTCTCCTTCTCCTCAAGGCCACTTGAAGCATTTGCTCGGAGATTCGTTTCGCTTCCTGCTTATTCAACAATATGACTACTGAAACCGTTGAAGTCGCTCGTATTGCGTTGCGACTGCCGCCGTTTTGGAAATCGAACGTTCGTCTATGGATTGCGCAATGCGACCATGAATTCACATTCAGTGGTATCTCCAGTGATGATACTAAGTATTCTGCTTTGGTTGCGAACCTGGATGCTGAAACTCTCTCCTACGTGTCGGACATTGTGTTAAGCCCTCCGAACAGTGACAAATATCACACTCTCTCGCAGCGGCTCATCACCCAATTTAGCGACTCGGAGACTCAAAAAATTAAGAAACTGCTTACTGACCTTCAGCTAGGAGATGAGAAGCCCAACCACCTGTTGCGAAAAATGAAAGAGCTGTCTAATGGCCAACTCCAGGATGACTTTCTGCAAAGTTTGTGGCTTCAAAGAATGCCACCACATATCCAGACTGTTTTATCTGCATCCTCAGAGCCTTTGGATAAACTGGCTATCATCGCTGACAAGGTTTCTGAGGTTGTTGGTGCGTCCTCGACTATATGTGCTGCCACAACTGTTCCTCCACCATCCCAGTCATCTTCATGCAGTGTTCAGCCAACCATGGACTCTCTCGTCAGGCAGATCCAAGAGCTGTCTCTACAAGTTGCTGAACTGACAAGAGAGCGCAATTCTTCTCGCCATCAACGATATAGTTCTGACCGCCGGAGATCACATTCACGCTCTAGGAGTGTCAATAGAGGAAGTGGCATCTGCTACTGTCATCGCCGTTATAAAGAGCAGGCCCGCAAGTGTGTTTCACCTTGTGCATTTGTGCAAAAAAACGAGTAAGCTCTGTCATAGCTGGAATGGCAGAGCCCTCGCAACATACCAGCCGGTTATTTTTATTAGACCGCAAGTCTGGCCAGAAATTCCTCATAGACTCTGGAAGTGAAATCTATGTCATCCCACCTTCTCCAACTATGAATAAATCACCTCAGCCTAACTTCTCCTTATTTGCTGCTAATAATACCAAAATTCCAGCCTATGGTATGGTCCGTAAAGAACTGAACCTAGGTCTGAGGCGACCTTTTATCTGGACTTTCATAATTGCTGATGTATCATCTCCTATAATTGGTGCTGATTTTCTAAAGCGCTTCAACCTTTTAATTGACCTTAAGAAAAAAAGGTTGATGGATGTGGAAACTTCTCTTTTCACTCCTTGTGTTTTTTCAAATATTGTACAGCCCTCAATCCTCACTGTAGATGCAAACATTAGTTTTAAAAACATCTTATCGGAATATCCAGACCTCAGCAACCCTTCTTTAATTTCCAAATCAGCATCACATGGCACAGTCCACCATATTATTACTACTGGCCCACCAGTCACTGCCAGGCCTAGAAGGCTACACCTAAACTGTATGATGCAGTGAAGGTAGAATTTGAATTTCTTCTTGCTCAAGGCATTATTAGACCTTCCAAAAGTCCCTGGAGTTCTCCTCTTCATGTTGTGCCCAAATCTGACTCTACAGTTAGACCTGTTGGGGATTACAGGCAGCTGAATTCTGTTACTGAGTTCGACAGCTACCCCATGCCTTATTTGAATGACTTTGCTCATGCACTACATGGCAAGAGGATAATTTTCCAAAATAGACATTTTTAAAGCATTCCACCAAATCCCTATAGCTGAGTGTGATATTCCTAAGACAGCTGTAACAACTCCATGAGGTCTTTACGAATATACCCATTTGTGTTTTGGCCTTGTGAATGCACCACAAACCTTTATGCGATTCATGCATGAAGTACTAAGAGGACTTCCTTTTTGTTTTGTCTACTTGGGTGATATTTTGTGTTACTCAGAAAATGCTGAGGAGCATCGTTCTCACTTAAGAACTATATTCCAAAGACTGAGCTCATGTGGTTTAAAACTAAATATCTCTAAATGTGTATTTGGTGTGACTGAACTCATTTTCCTTGGTCACCTTATCACTCCTGATGGCATTAAGCCATTGCCTGACAAAGTTCAAGCAGTTCTTGATTACAAACAACCAGAGACTGTTGGCTCTCTGAGAAAATTTTTAGGACTGTTAAATTTTTATAGACGTTTCTTGCCCAAAGCAGCTGAACAACAGTATCTTTTAAGTGAATTTTTAAAAGGTTCTAAAGGTAAGAAGGACTCAAAGCCTTTAAACTGGTCTTCTGAGGCAATTACAGCATTTCAGAGGTGTAAACAAGCTCTTGCTGATGCTGCACTTCTTGCTCATCCTTCACCTTCTGCCTCGCTTGCTCTTCATGTGGACGCCTCTGATTATGCCATAGGAGGTGCACTTCACCAAGTTGTGGACTCTGAGCTACAGCCATTGGCTTTCTTTTTCCAGAAAACTTACTTCATCTGAAAAGTCTTACAGTGCCTACGACCGTGAACTCCTTGCTATCTACTCGGCTATCCGACACTTTCGGTATATGCTGGAAGCTAGAGATTTCACAGTGTTTACTGACCACAAGCCCCTCACTTATGCTTTTAGGCAAAAAGTGACAAGTGTTCTCCACGGCAGATCCGTCAGCTGGATTTCATCTCTCAGTTCACCACAAATATTGTACACATTCCAGGATCTAACAATATTGCTGCTGATGTTCTCTCTCGTGTTTCTGCAATCACCTTCCCAAGTCAAATTGACTATGACTGTATTGCTGAGACACAACAGACTGATCAGGAGCTTCACACCCTAATAGCATCTGGAACTTCCTTGGAACTCAAAAAGGTAACTTTTCCCAATTCGTCTACTGAAATTATGTGTGATCTATCAACGGGCACAGCCAGACCCTACATCCCAAAACAGCATCACCAATATGTTTTCTCTGCTATGCATAATTTATCCCATCCTGGCATACGTCGATCAGTGCATTTGATGAAGCAGCGTTTTGTTTGGCCATCAATCTCATCAGATGTAGCTAAGTGGGCAAGACACTGCCTAGCTTGCCAAAAATCCAAAATTCATCGTCATACTAGATCACCTCTTTCATCATTTCAAGAACCTTCCCTACGTTTTGATCATGTTCATCTGGATCTCATTGGACCTCTACCTCCATCAAATGGCTACACCTATTGCCTGACAATGATTGACCATTTTTCGAAATGGCCAGAGGCCCAACCTCTCAAAGACATAACTGCTGAGACTGTGGCTGAGGCCTTCTTTTCCTCTTGGGTGTCTCGCTTTGGAACTCCTGCAATTCTCACAACCGACAGGGGCAGGCAGTTTGTGAGTCCTCGCTCTTCAAAGCTCTTAGCAAACTACTTGGTGTTCAGAAGTGTCGTACAACTGGATACCACCCTCAAGCTAATGGGATGATCGAAGAATTGCACCGCCCATTGAAAAGTGCAATCAAGTGCCATGCTACTGAGCGTTGGACAGAAGTACTCCCTATCATCTTACTTGGTCTACGAGCTTCTCTTAAAGAAGATATTCTGTGTACCCCAGCTGAATTAGTTTTTGGGACCACTATTCGACTGCCAGGGGAGATGTTTGACTCTTCCAAGCCAGATGATGATGTTGTGAATTTTGTTTCGAAACTCAAGTCTCACATGCAATCAGTTCACCCTAAACCACCAAAACACCATGGCAAACGTCCAGTTTTTATCCATCCAGGACTGTTGGAAGCAACACATGTTTTTCTTCGTCGAGACATGTTACGTCGTCCACTTCAACAACCCTATGATGGCCCTTTTAAAGTCTTACAAAGGAAGGATAAAGTGTTTTTCCTTGACATCAATGGTAAACGGGTATCTGTATCTATTGATAGGTGCAAACCTGCCTTCTTTCTTAACACTGAGGACTTGCAACTACCTCAAACCAAGAATGAAACACCTGCTACTGTGGAACCTAATGTAACAGCTCCAACACCTGCTACAGTGGAACATGATCCAACAGCTTCAACGCCTACCCAGCCATCTACACGTTCTGGTCGCAAAGTTCATCTTCCAACTAGGTATCGTTGACACTAGAAGGGGAGTATGCAGCGACCTTACAGCTCAACAAAACGACTCCAAAACTGAACTGAATTGATCTGTTATTCTTGTAGCGTGCCTGTTTTTACCATGTGTTGTAGTTTTTGGAAGCTTGCTTCTTAATTGCTCATTTAATCTTTTATCTTTAAAGTTAATAAAAATTTATTGTTATTTCATTCAACCGTGTTGTAGTGAAGAATGTCTAACCACGCAACGCGGCATATACTTAATTCTTTTGAAAAAAGAATAGAATTTAAATGTAGGTGAATTAATTTACATGTTACATATAAATTAAGATTATATTTCTAATATTTTAAGCTTAAATTTTTCTTCATGCAAAGCAAAAGTGTAGATATTTTAATGAAATTTACATAATTCAACATATTTGGCTTTTTCAGTCACATTTATTTTATAAAACAAATTTTTTTTATCAACTAAATTAATTGCACATTACACTGAGGTTTGATAAATAATCATGAGATATATTCTACAAAAATAAATAATATTTTCGAGAACAGATGGCACTATCATTGCATTTAAAAAAATATCTGGATGCATTAGCGCTGAATCGATCCACTCCTCTTTGTTAGAGCTGTACAGATAGATCCCAGGAACCGGACAGTAGGAAAAAAAGCGAAATATTAAGCTCTCGCCATAGACAATTAATTCTCTTCGGTATGATGAAAAGGAAAGCGTTGCTCCTGATTGGTGGTTGCTTAATGATATTTTTTTTTCAGGTTGTCCGTTTTGGCATTAAATCGCCTTTTTATGTATTACCAATTCATTGAAATGTAAAAATAATACATTTCTTTTTGCCTCTTGATTCAAAACTTTTCGTGACAAGTTTTCCATCACTTTCTCCCTTTATTTCTTGGGCACAAGTGTATTTACCACTCCCGCTATCGTTACGGGTTTGATTACAATCATAAAAATATTAAATAATTCTAATTATCATGGATTTAATTTTGTAAAAGAAATATTTTTTATTTGAAAATATAGATGTGAAACAGGAAAACTTCTGTAGCGTGTGTGTGTGGGCTGGGATTTACCACCGCCAAATCCTCTTTTCGAGCCGTTGAATAGGCGTTTTCTTTTGGGCGTCTGGACTGTAAACAGTCCTCAATCCAATATCGTGAGAGTCTATGATGCTGGGCATGGCAAAAGTGGTGTTTTCCATTCTGCTGAGTGGCATGTTGGTGATTGGTTGAGCGATGGAATCCGGGAGGCGTGGCTTATGTTCTTCATCTGGGTGGTGAGTTTTAAGAGTTTTTTGCTTTGCTGAGAGCTGAGAGCTTGCTCTCTGATTGGATGCAGGGTACAGTGAACATTGACTCCGATTGGCTGCCCCGGGGGCTGAGTTTTAAATTATGGGGAGGAGCACGTCCAGTGGGGAGAGCAGGAGAAAAATATTGACAAAAATAAAGAAAGTGAAATTTTAGTAATTACGGTGTGCAATAAAAATTATTGCACGAGAAAATAGAATTACGGGGGATTATAGGAGTCAAGAAGATTTTCGAGCCGAAGGTCGATTGCTAGATTTAATAGATGACAGCCACATTTGAATGCTACTCGCTCTGTTTGGCGTTTTGGCGCATTTTGAAGTGCCAGAAAACCCCGGTTATTGAAAACTTCTCGAGGGCAGGAACCTCCAGTTTGAGGAACTATTTGTTTTGATTACAATAAGTATGGTGATGTAATTTCTTGTGCATTTAACAGTAATCCTTCTTTAATATTGTTTACTTCTTCAGTAGTTGGATTTTTCTGTGTACAGACAGTGTACCTTTTTCTTCGCGTAGAGAAATATCCAGGTTGTTTTTCAATCTTCTTTTTAATATTTCTAGTTGAGGATTCCATCATTTCAATTCTTTTGTTATTATGCTTTTCAATTTTTTAAATGCCTTTTCAAACAGAAAGGGTGAGTGAAGACTTGATCACAAAATGAGCAGATTAAGTCTGCTATGCACATTCATTTCATGTTAAAAAGTTGATAACAGAAAATTAAAAAAACAAATTGACTAATTAAAATAACCAGAAAGATAGTAAAACAATTAACAAAATAAAGCAAAAAATAAAATAACAGAAACCAAAAGGAAAAATTATCCAAAATGTAAGTAAAATGCAATAAGAACTTCCGGAAAAATCGTTTGACTAATACAGCGGTACAAAAGTAGTACAGCTATTCAATTATTTTAGTTTTCATATTGCGTAAATGATGGCGCTAGCATTACCTTAAACAAAACTATCTGGGTGCATTAGTGCTGTCTCGATCCACTCCTTAACAAAGTAACCGGTTTCGAGCCTTATTTCACTTTAGTTCTAAATATACACAAAGGATTCTAATCTTGTAAACTGGCCAGATCAGAAAGGATTAGCACAAACAACATGCACTTTTCTTATTTTTTAAAATTCTGAATCTTTTGAGACTGTGAAGGATTAATAAATCTTTAAAAATATCAGATTTCCCATAACTATTAAAAATAGTAAAACTAATATGTGGAAATTAAATGATAATCGTAATCGTATTTAACTTTTCCAAAAGGACTAGAGAAAGAACATTTCTTTCAGTAAATAAAAGGAAGCATTTGTGTACATGGACGCCGTCGTTCCTCCACAAAGTTTTTTTAGAATTCCACGCTTTGATGTATGCGATTTCTATTTTAACATTTAATTTTTGCTTTATTTTATAGTACATTTGAAATAATTTAATTTTTACGAATTGAAATCGAAACTCTATACATTAAATATTGTTTCAAATTCTATCTGGCTTATACTATGATTTTTTTTTAAGCAATTACTTCTAGTTTTTATTTTTTTATTTGCATGGGACAACATTTTTAGGCTTACAAATGTATTCTATTTTAGTTTTTATATGGGACAACATTTTTAGGCTCTGTATTCTATTTCATTTAATTTTTTCAACTACATTCCCTGAACAGTCTAGAAATTATTGATATTTCTCTATCCATTCCTTTTGCAATAAAATTACTTTTAATTCTGTTTTCAAGATTAAATTAAATTTATTTTATTAATATTTTGAAGTACTCGGCTTCATTTGTAATATTTACGATATACAATGGGCCACAAAAGTGTTCGCACACTTGCAGTTTCCAATAAAATTTAATGCTTTCAAGTAATAAAAATTAATATATTGTAACTACAATTTTTTTATGATATCGGCAACTTGTTCTTAATGGAATGAAATAATAATTTTTTTTAAAATAGTATAACTATTGTTTTTAAAAAATTAATAATCAAAAAGCTACTAAAAATTACGCCACAAAAGTCTTCGTAAACTTAAACAAAAATCTTAAGTTAGCTTTAAATATTGTATTTCTTTCTTAAATTATCACTTAGTAGGATATCTTATAGCATCCACAACAACTTTTAAACAGTCTTGGTATAGATTTAATCATTTTTTTTTTGTTATTTCTGCATTGATTTTCTTCCATTCTTCTTTGATTATTGTTTTTACTTCACATTTTGTGTTTATTTGTCATGTTTTCTTTTTTTTTACGTCAAAATCTCACAAAAAATCTACTGGGCTAAATAAAGTGATTGAGGAGTTTTTTCATAATTTGGGGACAGTTATAGACACCATTGACATACATTGAGAGCAGTGTGCTTTGCATCATTGCCCTGTTAAAAAATGAAGTCGTCTCCAATATCTAAATTTTGGGCAGATAATTTAAAATTTCTCTTTAAAATATTTAAATAGAGCTCATGATTCCCAATACCATAAAAAAATACCTAATTCTGAGGCCAATTTACACCTCCCACGCCAGAGCACCTTCACTTCCATGCTGAAGCATGGAGGTGGAAGAGTTCTTGTTCTACATAAATTCATGGGATTAAAATCCTTATTTTTTCATTTACAAGCTATTATAGACCCATCAGAACCAAAAATGTTGAATTATCTGCCATCCTAATCAGTTTGCTGTCAATTTTGAATTTTCTGAAACTTAATCCCAAGAATCTAGTTGGATCAGTAAAACATGGAGGTGGAAGTGTTCTTGCGTGGGGGTGTAAATCGGCCACAGAATTAGGTAATTTGGTATTTTTTGTTGATATAGTAAATCATGAGCTCTATTTAAATATTTTAAAGAAAAATTTTAAATTATCCACCTAAAATTTGGATAATGACGCCAAGCACACTGCTCTCAATGTACGTGTCACTTGTGTCTCTATAACTTTCCCCAAATTATGAAAAAAAACCCTCAATCACTTTGTTTAGCTCAGTAGAACATATTTGGTGAGATTTTGATGTAAAAAAAAGAAAACATGACAAATAAACACAAAATGTGAAGTAAAAACAATCACAGTAGAATGGAGGAAAATCGATGCAGAAATAACAAAAAACTGATTAAATCTATACCAAGACTGTTTAAAAGTTGTTGTGGACACTAAAAGATATCCTACTAAGTACTAAATTAAGAAAGAAAACAATATTTAAAGCTAACTTGAGATTTTTGTTAAGTGTACAAATACTTTTGTGGCGTAATTTTTTAGTAGCTTTTTGATTATTAATTTTTTAAAAAGTAGTTATACTAGTTTAAAAAAATAATTGTCATTCCATTAAGAACAAGTTGCAGATATCATGAAAAATTACAATATATTAATTTTTATTAATCGAAAATATTAAATTTTATTGGAAATTGCAAGTGTACGAACACTTTTGTGGCCCACTGTATATATATCTATTTTTTGTAACTGACATATTATATCAAAAATCATTTTCATCAAATGAAAAAACATTGCCAAATGCAGCCAACATTGGAAAATTGTTCCCATCATGTTCAAATATAATAATTTGTTACTGCATGTTTGAAAATAAAACCCTTTTTTCATCGGTTGTTCTGTTTCGGCATATGCTTAAACCCAACATTATTGTTGATTATTTATAAATTCTTCTCTTATTTTACTATGAAAATTTATTAAATTATGGAATGTATTATCTAAGGAAATGAACATAGTGGAGTACTTCCAGAAATATGCATTTCTGACCTATCATGTTTGTATTCAAAAGACTGTGGAATTAAGTAAAATGGCAAAACAAGAAGCATCACAGAACTACACTGCAACATTTACATTCATACTTGTGCTAGTTTGTGTCACAGCTTCTACTTAAAGAAGACATTTTTTGTGATTTTAGCTGCATTTATGCTCCGAAATATTGTAGTCGTTATTAAAACTTTAGTTTATTTTAAGTATACCATGTTTCTTTTAAATAGAATTTTTAATTTTTCTAAATCCTTACCAATTTATCTGTTGACTAATATGGAAAATGCATGATGGGGAATTTGTTTCTGTGCATGTGCAGAAACGATGACAGCATTAGATGTCATTTTTTGATTCAGTGATAGATAAAGACATATTGATAAAGATTAAATGATACTTATGTATTATCGCAACAATCGCCAACTGTATTAATAGCTCAACAAGTTGTTAATCCGGATTTCCTATATGTCGTACACACCGAATTGGCAACCGTGTGATTTGTTTCGTATAATGTCACTTATAGGCTACGATAATACATAAGTACCGATAAAACCACTAAAAGGCATAAAACAGAATATGTAACAAACTCAAAACTGAGGAGTTTTACATTTTAAAAATACTTCTTTGGAAGTATATGCAAAGAATATATATTTGAATATGTAAACAATATAAAAAATGAAATTGGGTAAGAGATACAAGTTTGGTTGATGAAATTTGTAATACTTAAACTTATAGGTCAAAGGGTCAAGTAACCCAATAAAAATTAACTCTTAATATATGGTATCCCCATGGCACAACCACATTACCACATGATAAAAATGTCAAAGTAACCATATTGTAATGTTATCACCCATCTTGGCAAACATAAACAGCAACCTGATGCCTAACACTCCTATATCAAAGTAGCACCAATTTTTCCAACATTTACCTTTTTTCGAAATGGTAGTTTCCCGTATATACTTCCATGCATTTTTCTCTGTAATATTCAACCTATCTCATCATAAATTTAATAATTGAACAAGAACAAACAACACCTTAAAGATAATAATTTAATTATGAACAGAGAAAAAAAGTTGTTTATTAGATTTGTTTTATATTTGTGTACTATGACGTACTTTATATGAGTGGATCATACTTCCTTATGCAAATTTATATCATATTTATACATATATTGAAACAAATATTATCTAATAATTAAAACCTCTAAAATTTTAAAACAGAAAAAATTATTGATTTCAAATAGACTTTTTAAAAGACTCCCAATAAGTCTGTCTAACACTTTAGAAAAATCCCTGACATAGATCACATATTTTTTGTTTAATAATAATATTAAAGTTCAGTTTTCTCTGTAATTTTGTATAATTGTTTTTCTAACTTGTTTTATTATATTGAAATGTCTTTCATTTGTATTAGTGGTGCTGGAAAAAAATACTAAATCATAAGTATTATGTGGGCTTACTTGTGTAAAAAGTTACAGTAATCCTGTGCTCTAGTGTTAATTGTAAATTTAGACATTTCTTCAAGACATTCTTTCATTTCTTTGATCACAAGTAAAATTTAAATTTTGTTAATTACAATAAATTTATATAGATGCTGTGTTATATTTATTCCCCTCTCTTTTTCAGTGTTAAAGAAGCTAATTAAATATACAAGGGATATTTGTGTCTCTTAATGTAGATTTGTATTTTACTTTCTGAATAAATTTTTGGTAAGTTAAATACATGCTTTCTTAGATTTTTGTAGATATTAGTTTTGAATTTACAAATTTATGTTTAAAACAACATGGTTAATTTATGTATAAACCATTTGAACTACTTTTAAATAGTGTGAACTTATCTAAATCAATGATGGTCAATGGTCAGGACATTTCTTTAATCCCATACTCTGTTTCAAACAGACTAAAAAAAAAAACAGTTACAAATCTAAATGAGTCACTAAGAGATTCAAGAGTATATATTATATCCATAATTCTTTAATCACTTTTTATTAATTTTTGCTTTGATTTAGAAAGCTTCACAACTTACTATTGTTTTTACAGGATCCTCTCAAATTATTTTAACTGCTTGATATGTATTTGAATTAATTCATAATTATTTCTTTTGGAAATAGTTTCATGAATATCTGTCTTACATCTTCAGATTTATGTATTTCCCATTAAAATTTTATTTGTAATTTATTATTGGTTTTTTTTTTCAAAAATAGTTTTTTTTTGTGTGGAAGGATAGTCTTTTCACTATTTATGGTTTTTAAAAAAATTGCATGCATTTATTGTTTTATGTTTCTACTTTAGTAGGTGTTTGCTCACTACAACCAGGATAGCTCAATAACACACCTCACACATGGACTGTAAAACATTCTCTATTTTTATTCACCTAAACACATAGTAACTGGAGATACACAGACAGTAGCGCCGTCTGGCGCACGGTTTTTGCGACAAGCATGAACAGTAGGAGTGAACTAAATTAATATTTACATTAAAATGTCTAAAGTTTTAATATTTATGTATTATTTTTATTGAAAGAAATATCAAAATCTCTTAACGATAACCTTTTATTTTATAGTTGCAACATTCTATAATTTTTTTTCCATCTCAAATTGCATTCATAACATTTTTATAATTTTATATTTCTGTAGTTTTATCCATGAGCATTATTCATGATGAGCTTCAAGATGTTAAGAATAATTGTGAATCTCAAATACCTGGCAGTAAAATAGTAGCTTGTGTACCATCTATGGTTCGGATTGATTTAAGGTTTGTAATGACATTTTTAGTGTGTATTAATATTTTATATGTGGGGGAAAATAAATTTTACTTAAACAAGGCTTTTAACAATAGAAAATTCCAGTAGCATTTATTATGGCATATAAAGTACACCTATACTTTAAGCTACATTTTTTAATTTTTAAGTATATTCTCCATATGTTGCATACCTTTTTCTGTACAAGGAAACCCAAAATGTACACATACAATGAATATATCTTTTGAAATGGTTCATTCAAAACGTTTTCCTTGACAATCCAACCTCATTCACTGATAATTGGAACAATGGTATACTGAACTGTCAAATGATTAGGGTATTATATGTGGGAGGGGAAAGTATGTAAGAAGGAATAGTAAATAATTCTGCTAAGAGAGTTAGCAGCATTCATTGCAGTTGGGTACAATGATGTCATTCTAGATTTTTGAGAAAAGGTGGACACAACTTGAAAACTCATTTCCAAGTTGAATGTATTTAAGGAATTGAGAATCGGATGTTTTCTCTTTCTCCGGTCATTTGAAGCAAGCATTGAAGGTTTTAGTAAATTGCATTTGCTTTAGTTGAATTATAGCTGATCTAGTGTTCATTATAATAGTAAATATGGGTCTGACTAAACAAAAAAATACAGTGCTGGTTTTAAATGCAGTCAATTTGCAAAAAAAAAAAAAAAAAAAAAATTATAATGCAATAAAATATTTTTAGTGTTGCTGGAAACTACAAATATAAGTGGAAGAAAAATTAATTGCAATAATTAATATACCAAAGAATAAATGCACATTGCTCAAGGGAGTAATAAAACTGTCTATTTTAGAAGAAATTGTTGCAAACTGGATGCTAAAAAGTCACCAGATTGAAATAATTGTAAAAAGAAACTATAAGTGTATTTGCCTAAAATGGGTAAAAAAGAATGCAAATGAAAGTGAATGCTTTAAAAGCTACTTTAATTGATTCTAGTCAATTTACGGCACATAATAATTTAGTTCTGCAATGAAAAACAGGCTATGAAATAGTAGTTATGTAGTGCTTTCCTAATTAGCTGATGATACAAATTTAAGATTCACGATTATTTTTTAAAAAAAGAGATGATACGAAAACATAATTTCTTAACTGGTGTTTTCATTTATGTTCCCAAGGAAAGGTGAATTGTCAAAAAGGGTGTAAAATTGTAGTTAATAAACATTTAGGAAAAGCGACTGGGGGCTTTAAAGAGTCCAAATATCTTTTAATTTGGGAAATGTTTAGATGTCACATCTAATGGATAGTATGAAAAAATTGATAAAAGACATAACAATTACTCCAAACAAATTAACATCATTAGTTCAACATTTTGATGCTTGATGTGTGTAACAATAAGCCATCCAAAGTAAAATTAAAAGGACAGGGGAATACCTGGTTGTCAGAAGGTGAAAAATAATGTTTTTCACTAACAAGGACATTTTTCAACTCTAAAAATTTAGTATATATAATAATCTACATAAAAAACTAAAGATGATTGTTTATGAATCGTAGGAAACAATTCTATGATATGTGTGCTGAAGATAAAATGGAAAAAGAATTTGACAAACTTTTCATATTACCTGATAATGAAAATTTTTAAGTTTGTTAGGCTTGTCATTTCTTTTTAACAACCAGCTTTTAGATACATATAAAAATATAATTTTTCATACTTTTTTTTTATTTTTAACTCGTATCATTTTTATATCCTGTTTTACACCCATAGATTTCAATTTTATTTTTTTATTTGAAAAGGGCGAGTTATGTGGCAAAATATACTGTATTTCCTTTTTGTTACTATTAGATATTTTTTAAATTATGCTTTTCTTTTCATCAGTTGAAAAATACATTATTATTTTTTTTTATTTTTAGGAAAAGAATGTTTTTATTATATTTACTTTATGATAGGCGCTCTTGTGAGAATTTCTATAATTCGCTTCTCATTTTATTTTAAATAAATTAAAATAGGTCATTATTGATTTTAACCTTACTTAAAAAAACATAAAAATTTCAAGAGAAAAAGGCTTTATTGTTTTGGTAAAAGTCCTGTGTTTTTGTTTTATTGCGAATGTAAATGTGGAAGGAAGGCATCTTATTAACACGAGGAATTCTTCTAGAAGCAACATTTTTGTCTAAAAGTCAAGAAAAAGATTAGAAGAATCTTGTAATTTACACATGTAATTCAGACATATACTGTAAATAACTCAATCTTTTTTGAACAAGCTTCAAATTTATTATGCAAAAGGCATTTTTATTTGATGGTGAAGTTTGGCTCTACATTTTTTCTGTCTTGAATAATAATTGTAATAAAAAGATATATGTATATGAGATTTTTTACTCTGCTTCTAATTTGGATATTTTTTATTTGTATTAATCATTTATAAATTTTTTAATAGACTGAAATATTTTTATATGCTTGTGTATGTGTATTCAAGTTTTTTATAGATATTTTTTAAGTAAAAAATTTTTTAAAGTTATTTTACAGATTATTTCCCCTTTTTCAATTTATAAAATTATGCCTTTAAGTAAAAATCATATATTTTTCTCATACTATTATGCTCATTTTTTGAAGAACAAGATGAAGGAATGATAAATTGTGTGATAATTTTGAGTTAGAGTAATCTATCTTTAATATCTGAACTGTCTAATTTGCAGGAGGACAAAATATAAACAGTTGACAGCATGTTTTCAATTCCCTGAATTATATCCTCAGAATCCTCTTATTGTTGAACTAAAGAGTAAAACTTTGTGTGATAAGTTTTTAAATGGATTAACTAAAATTTGTGATGAAGAATGCAAAAAACTGCTGGGAAAACCACAGGTATGTTTAAAAAATATATAATATCTATATAAAGATGGAAAAAGTTTTTGGCTAATGGTAAAAGTCTTATATTTAAATTCTCTGATATTCTATTTTAGAAAGTATAAAAAGGAACAGATGACTTGGTCGATAACTGAGTTGGCACTCTACAACTTTCCACAACATATTTGTTTTATGTGAAAAACAGTTTTAGTCACAAAGACATTATATTAATGTAATAAAAATAAAAATGTATGAATATATATATATATATATATATATATATACATATATATATATATACATACATATATATACATACAAATGGGGGATTTTCCATAGAGAACGCTGGAACTGCAGCCACCAGCAACTTAACAAGAGGAGAGGTAGATAATTAGCAAGTGGAGACTGAAGGAGAAAGTTGTAAGTTTACCGCTGCTGGTACAGAAGAAGAATTAGTAATTTGGAACTGGACAAGAAGGTAGCAAATTTGCTGCTGCGAGAATAGAAGGGGGAGTGACGCGTGACCACTCACCACCTGAATTCCATTTTGAACTGTATGAGGAACTCTGAAATCGCCTTTGAGAATCAGAAGTGTTCTATCTTAATGTCATTCAAATTGTATCAATATTTTCATGCTTGATTGTGTAGTCCTGTGTCCAATGTTCGTCATTAAACAGTATGTTTTTAGCAAAAAAATAGTGTTATCGTCCATATCCCTTAAACATACAATAGCAGTAACTCTACATATATACATATATATACTTCAGTCCAACAAAATGTTAATAAAATAATTTTTGTAGTTAAATATAGTTTTTAGAAGTAAATTAATCGTTTGAGAGAACAAACATGAATTGTAACATAAATAAAATTGAAGAGAGATTGGCTGACAAGTTTATTGGTAGCTGAAACAATAACCTTGTTGGTGGCTGAAAAATCTAACTATATTTTTGTTGTCCTTTTGATTGACATAGTTAAAATATAGTTAATAAATTTTTTAAATATCATATATTTTATATTGAAAAATTCCTTTAGAAACATTTTTATACTGACAAATACAAAGTTTAGAAGCATTTTTATATTTGAATTAGGAATATATTCAGAATTTTTCTTCGGAGAGAGGTAAGGAAAGATTTATTTTCAGTTTTTTTATTCATTGGATTGTAAAGGGTAGCAATGCTTTTAAAAAACTATTTAATAATTTTTGAAGGGTTCATAAACCATTTACTCCTTTCCTTTACATGTAATTGATTTGAGTGATTGTTAGCAATTGAATTAAAAGTTCTAATCTAAAGAATTGTTTGAAAAGTTTGACTGGTTTAAAAATATAGTATGCATTGGAGACTATCATTTAGTAATAATTTTTATAGAGTACAGCAGGGGTGGTCAACCCAAATGACCTCACGGGCCACTTCGGTAGAACTTTACAATCCCGCGGGCTGCATATAAAAATATATACCTTTATATTAGATTTGGATCCATTACAAATATTTGTTAGAATGAAAATTTAAAACAGACTGATATGTTTTCATTGTTTTTCATGTATACTAACATAGATAATATAATAATATTAATGCAATGATCAAATAATGTTTAATTTATTTAATTAGTGAGATATCTGTTTCTCAACTCTTTCACTTAGTTTTTTTGCAATTCAATCTCAATGCATGTGTATTTGCATATCTTAATTGATGTTGCAGATTTTTGTGCGTTAAGTTTGAGCACGATTTATGTTTGACAAATTTCAATTTAGAAAGAAAAAAAAAAAAAGATTCGCAGTAACAGTAGTAACATAATAAAATAATAACAGTTATGAAATTTATTTTTTACAAGGAAAAAAACTCTTTAAACAAAAAATATTGTACAAAATAGTCGAATTTTGTAAAGAATCTCGTGGGCCGCAAAATTATTCAAGGTGGTCTTTAGTAATTGGAATGAATTTATATTTTTAAGGTTGTTAAAAGATGAATTCTCTATAATAATTAAAAAGAGCTGTGAAATGAAGAAGAAAAATACACTTTTAAAGATTCTTTATTAATGAAAATTTGAATTTGTGCCAAAAAGAATTTAATATATATTTGCATTATTCTAAGAAATAAAGTAACATAAATAGATTGCTGTCTCTGTTTGAAATATCTTATTAATCCTCTTTTTACTGGAAAATTAGCTTTTTAATTGTAATATTTTTTAAATTTTTAACTTGTACATTGTTTAGAAGTTATTACATAACTGCTAAATTCATAACTGCTTTAGCTCTTCTCTCATAAGTTGATATTGACTACAAAAAAATCCTACTGAGATCTAAATGAGAATTCTTTTCTGGCTTAGTTTTCTCCTCTTACAACAGTTGATATTAATGTCTTTGTGACTGGTGCATCAAATATGCATTCCTTTTGAACTATATCTCATGGCTGGGTGTGTCATCTGTGACTTTTTAGATGGCAAATTTAATTAGCATTCCCCCCTTTTTGCTAGATTGTCTTCTGTCTGTGATAGTTTAATATTTCAAGACTGGAGAATGTTGATCTTCATTCTATTACAGTAATTTTTCTTATTTTTGGTATTTGTTTCAGAATGGAAGTTGGAATCATGTGGGTGATGAGCTATGTAAATAAATGGAGCTTGTTCTTTAAACACATCGGTTAACATAAAACATGCTTGTATTTTTGATGATTTTGAGTACTTTCTTTTTTCCTTCTATGTACAAACTTCTAAGTTTTTACTTCCTATTTCAGAAAGCCTTGGCTCCAGATTATTATGTCAAGAAAGTTTTATTTAGCAGAGGATAAACATATTTGCATATTATAATCCAAAGCTTATGTAATAATCTAAAATCACACCAAAACTATAATGTTACAACTTTGATTTTTTTCTTCTTCTGGTATTAGACTTAGCAATGCAAAAATCCCATCCTATAAGATTATTCCTTTTGCTTCGATTTTGGCCCATCCCAAGGTAATGTCACAAACTAAAATGTTTCATCCATCGTATGTGACAATTGTCCTTGTCATTGAGTTTAAAAATGACAAAGACAAAAATCCTACTAACTAGACTGAATGGGAACTCTTTTTTTGGTGTAATTGGCTAGAAAACATGTCTGAACACTTGCAGTTAATTAGTTCAGATTTATCCAAAATATAAAAAAAATTTCTAAGTTGCCATCAGAGCTAACAAATTTTGATTTTTAGAAAACTTTAAAAAGTTCAATACCTTAAATAACATATTTAGGAAAAAAAATGGATAATTTTTTTAAAAAAAGATTGTTTGTATTTAATGCAACATGTGAAATTGATTGATTTCTTTGTAATAGATGATTTTTTAAAAACTCAAAAAATTTTATGATTATCTAAATTTATGTTGCTTTTACTTAAAGCATAAGTTCTTTGTTTAAAAAAAAATATTATTTGCTGAAGTATTTAATAAAAACTAAATGCATTATATTTGTTTTTAAAATAGATGAAATTTCTGGTTACACTTATGCGCAAATAATTTTAATACATGTTACATTATTTCAAATGTGTATACCTTTTTGTACATTATTTTCAGCATAAAGAGAGAAAAATATTTGTATGTTAATAAAATCAATATTGTTACTAATTTTATTTATTATTTTAAAAAATAATGTAATGTTTATATTAGTTTTAATAAATATTTTTTGTGATAAAATTATATTTAAATAGAGTTTATTTTCTGTTTTAATTTGTAGATATTAAAGTTACTTAAATTTTTGAGACTCTTCATTGATGAAAATCCACTCGCAGTTTGCAGCGAAGAAGTATCATTAATTAAGCGTACACTCACAGATGCTGATCAATTAAAATTGAAACAAAAAACATCATCGCTTTCTTTACACATCACACAAGGCATGTATTTTCTGAAAGCAAAGGTTATTGTTCCTGATGTTTATCCTGAAGAGCAAGTTCAGTTAGTGTTTGTTTTACTTAGAAATTTCACTTTTTAATTGTGTGATTTAAAAATGCATGTTATTTTTATCTCTATGTTTTGATTTAACCTCAAAATAACCATGCTTTACTATTTATTGATTCCCTATTTCTGTTGAAAATTTATTTCTTACTGTTAAGCATTACTAATTTCTTATTGTTTTAGTTGATATTCTAAAAATCTTTTAAGAAAGAATGTTATTTATGTTGTGCCTAGATATGCTTCCTCATTTTAAGTAGAATTATATAAGTTAAGTTACTACAGTTAATGAATAAATAAACATATATATTTTTAAATATAAATTTGTTTTTCTTTCATAAATCTATTGTTTCAACTAATATGTCTAAAATAAGTATCCACTTCCCCACCCAGCTTTTAAATGGAGATAATATATTTTATTTTACAAATTTTGTTAATCATCAATTTCTATTTTTTTTTCTTTCCATTTGCAATATCTGAATTAGAATCTTGTTCAAAAGGAACTATGATAAAATATTGCTATTTTTGAAAATAATTTCTTGCTACAAATTTTATATTTAAAAATGAAAATATTTTATATGAACAATTTACTTAAACTAATTTTTTGTTTCAGTTCGTATTTTAATGACCTTAAAACGTTAGAATCCAAATATTTATTTATTTGAAACATTTGGAAATGCTTAATTTGAAGTGAATTGCTACCCATAAAAATAATTTAATAGTTTGGAAAAATAATTTTTAAGGATATTGTATTTTTGCAAATAAATTTGTATACTTTTTGGGTTTATTGCTAGGTAGTGTGAAAGAAAATCATGCAAAATATTTCTATAAAAAGAAATTTATATTATGTAATATACAAAAAACTTCAAATGCATCTAACTTTAAAGAAGTGATTTGCTAGTTACTAAACTAAAATGTTTGCCATTAACTTTTTAGCAAAATGATTTTATTTATTATATTCTAATAAAATAATTTGAATATAAAGCATAATGTTGTCATACTATCTTAAATATTATTTGTTGAGTTTTATAAATGTTGATTTTTATATTTTGAAAAGTTTAGTGATATTAAAATTTTTTTTGATTTTTGCAATTCATTTAAAAAAACAACTAACCACAATTGAAATTGTTAAATTGATTAAGATATAGAAAATATATAATTTTTTATTTGTTAAGCTTTTTAAGGCAAAAAAATCAAATTAAAAATTATAAAAGTTGTCTATTTGAAGTTTCTTTAATGTGTCAAGCTGTGTATTCGTAAAAAAATTCTTGAAAAACATAAGTAAATATGATATTTAATTGAATTCAATTCAAGATTTTTTTTTTCTCTTTGAAAATATGAAATGAATATATAGGTCATACATAGGTGCTCTTTTAGAAAATAACAAAGTCTGACATTTGCATTTAGAAAGCTCATTATAAATAAGATCTTATCTTATTGGAATAAAATATATTTTGAAAAAAAATTAACATATATATATATATGTGTGTGTGTAATTTCAGTTTTGATAAACAGAAATAAAGGTTTGGAAGTGAAAAAATAATATTAATCTAATGCAGTTGGGTTGATTGATTGAATATTAACGTCGCACTGTTCAGCTACACGAGGGCTTTTGGCGATGAAAAAAAAATCTTTTCCGTGCAAAGATTTGAACCATGGTCAAGTGACGTGGATGACACCTGAGCTGGCACCCCCTCTTCTAACTACCACACCACATCAACGGGAGGACGTTTCAGCTCTCGACAGATTTAACATGCATCGCTGCCCTACACGGCAGATCTTTAGTGGTACAAGGCTCAAACTCGTGACAAAGCAAGCCACGGTCCGATACCTATACCACTCGGCTACCGCGGCCACTGCAGTTGGTTGGGAATGAAAAGCAAAGAAATTGAATTGTTCTCATATTTGAATATATGTTCAGGATTAGGTAATTTTGCATTTATTAAAAAGATAATGGTACTAATTAGGTAGCGAATAATGGTAGCTCACACCTAAATATTACTAAGAATTATTTTAAAAGATTAATTCAAGAAGTAGGCATGGGAAACATTTTAAAATATATATTAATGCTGCAAACCATAAGTATCTGGGCTTTGCTTTATAACTGCTGTGAGTTACTTTAAATATAATTACACAGATTTAAATTCTATCAAACATTTTAGAGAGCTATGTTGGTGGTAGTTTAGCTACTGGTAGGGTCACTCTGGCTGGACAGGTGGAAAAGACACCAGATGAAGAAAAACACCCTAGTCCTCCTGGTTGGTCATGGGGCTGACAACTCCACCCTGTTTTGAAATCAAGGAACAAGAAACCAGACTGGTCTCTCGGAGACGACTTAGGAAACATGTTAAGGACTTGGGATTTGGCTGCTGAATGTTTTATCCCTTTACAGAAGCAAGGCCCTCTAAGCACTTGTCGATCAATTAAACATATGATTTCTCACAGGGTTTTTCTGTGTCAGAAATTGTGTGAGAAAAGGAGATGCTCTGGTTTATCTTCTTTTTAATTTGGTGCTAGAATGGGCTATTCGCAACTCTGGCATTAACAGTAAGGGTACCATTTTTACCAAGGCTGTACAACTTCTTGCTGATGCTGATGATATAGTAATCATTGCTCGTACTAAAAATGCTTTGTCAGAGGCATATCTAGTCCTTAAGAAGTTGGATGAAAAGTGGAATTTAGTCATTCATGAAGACTAATTTAAATACATGCCGATTACTAAAACTCCAGTAGGTTTTAAGTATATGCAGACTGAAAATTATAAGTTTTGAAGTGGTTGATAATTTTGCCTATTAAGGCTCAAACATTAACATTCTAGACAACATTGGTGCTGAAATTAAAGGATGTATTATTGCTGCTAATCGCGGTTTTCATGGGCTAAAAGTTTTCTTAAAGTCAAGATAAAAAGAAAAAAAATCACGCTATATAAAACAATAATCAGATCCATACTTACCTTTGGATCTTAAATTTGGACTAACTCACAGGTTGAATAGCTAGCCATCTTTGATTGAAAAGTTCTTTGATATATCTTTGGTGCTGTGAATGAGAATGCTCTGTGGAGAGAATTGACATAATTCTGAATATATGTAAGCTATTTAAGGAAGCAGAGATGCTATTAAATCCATCAAGATTAGTTGTTTGAGGTCTATGGGCCCTCATCCTTGATGTACAGAATTTTCAGTTGCAAATCTATTGGGAATGGGGGGATGAAGACAAACCTACCAAACCTGCTGGGGACAATTTAAAAGTTTTAAGAGTAACTAATTGGAGAACTGTCACTAAGTGGAGATCGGACTGAAAGAGGGCTCTTGAGAAGGCCTTGGCCCAGCAAGTGCTGTTATGTCAATAGAAGAAACATTGTTGAAAATAATTGGAGGCCAGAAGAAGAAAACATGAAATATGAAGAAAGTCAAAAAAAGTTTGAATATGATTCAAACAAAATAGGTACAATTTTAAAAAAAATAGGATTCTATATTTTAACAGCAAAGAACAGTTGTGAATGAGACTTTTCTAGTTAATAAAGTTGTGTAAGATTAATAAGATGCTCTCTTATATATATATATCAGCTATGGAAAGTGTGAATAATATTAATATGTACATCAATTTTTTATGTGTTTTATTATTTTGGTAGCATATTTCAGGTTTTTTTTTTTTTAAAAAATGTATATGAATTGAAAGTATTATTTATTTTTTGAAAACTAATAAATGTAATTTTTTTCAAAGTAATTTGAAGATGTTAAAATGCTCTTGGGCAAGGTGGACATTTTAATACTTTTTCAGTTATTGTAATTACCATAATTTTAAGTTTTATTTCAAAGAGAAATAAAATAAATAATTTAATGTTGATTATTTTTCCTTTTTGTACTTAGATGTCTTCATATGCTTGTAGTTCATATATATTTTTAAATTGATTTTTCTTTACAGGATTGAACTAGTTGATTGTAATTATCCAAAAAACTTTCAGAAATGGTTTTCTGGGCAAGCAACTGAAATAGCTCGTCAGTGTGTTCAAAAACCATTAAAGCCAAAACCAAAGTATGGTTATAGCAATTCTTAAATTTTTTTTGTGTTCTTTCAACAGAATTTATGTAAATAACTGAAAATGTTTTGAAATTTATTTTCAAAAGTTTTTTAAAAAAAGCATAAATGATTTTATAAATTAAGATGAACAGTTCTATATTTAATTATCAACTTCCCTCAACATTGTTATAGATCAAAATAAAAATATTTTCAAATGCACACGATTGTCACAAAATTTGTGTTCATGTTCATAGGTAAAGATATATATATATATTTTTAAAAAAAATCTTAATAGGGATTTTTAAAAAAAATTCCTTAAAATTTTAAAAATGACTTCAAAGAACAGAATATCAAAAATAATTTGTTGATCTGAGACTCATGATTAGAATTTTATATACAATGTCTTTGATGCATTTATTATTATAAATGCAAGTGAAATATTTCTATGTCTCCATTTTCAATAGTTTTAAAAATATGTATTTCTCTTGTTAAAATAAGAATTTGTATTCTAGAATACAGCATCTCTATTTTTGATGAAAGATAAGTTTTGTATCAATTAAATAAAATTTGCTGCTTAGTAGTAGAAACATTGTTATAAAGCAGTATTAATGAATGTAGTTATAAAAAATTTTATAGTATAATCATATTTTTTCTCATCTCTAATTCCCAGAGATCCAGTTTTTGAACCAAAACCATCTCTGCGGCCTTCAATACAATTTCTTATTGATGAAGTAAAACGATATCCATCTGAACTTTGCCAATTATGCAAAGAAAAATGCTTTCCAGCGGATCCTGCAGTAAGTATAGTTTGTATAGATTCTTTTGAAGCTCATTTTGAAAGAATTAAAAAAAAAATATTTGTGTTATGATGGAAAAAGTTTTAAGATAAGCTTTCTTTTGTTCTTGTTTAGGACAATATTACAGAAGAAGGTGATGAAAAACATATTGAAAAAGTTTACTGTGGTCATATTTTTCATAATGGGTGCTTAGATATCTATATGAAAACACCACCATTTCATGGTAATTTTTTAAAAAATAAATTTTGAAATATTCATTTAAAATGTGTTTAGTCAAATTATGCCTATTTAAAAAATGTTCTATATATTGGCTTCAAAACAATTTCACCTTTGAAACATTTAATTGATTTATATATATATACATATATATGTTATCTTTTAAATATTGATTAGAGTTGTGTATTATACACTAACATAACATTATTAGCTCATTAAAGTAAGTTTCCTGACACAAAATAATAATCTTGGAGTTAATCCATAACACAAAATGGCAAAAATGCTTATATTTTAAATGAAAATAAATTGTTTGAACAGAAATACACTGGATGATCCTCTTTAATTGTAAAAAATAATTGAAATTTGATAAATTTTCATGTTTTTTCCTAGTAGTGGGAGGAACTGTATAACCTTAAGGCAGTTTTGTTGTGTAAAAGTCTTTGATTATTATCTATAAATTTTTAATTAATCAATAAAAATATCTGATGATTGTTTTTTTACTCCGTATGTTAGTAACAATTTTAAATGTTTTATTAGGAATGTATTAGGAAATAAATAAGGAATATCTTTATAGCTTTTAAATCTTGGTACAATCTGAAAAAAGTATGGGTTATTAAAGCTAAAATAATATACATGTGTACTTTTGAGTAATATGAACATTTTTTAGTTTTGATTCTCTTTAATAGGAAACATATTCAATGAAACTAAAAAAACTATTTTTTTTCCTTCTCTCTTTTTTTTGTTGAGAAATGTGATTTTTTAATATGACTGTGAAAATTCAATGAAGGGCATTTTATTGCCTTAAATGAATTATTAGCCTATGATTATTTTACCTTTTTGGTGGATATTGAAATAGATTATTATTTTTTGGTTTGTGATTTGATTTTCTTATTGACATTTTTTAAAGCAACTTGAATTTAATAATAAACCTTGTATTTTTGCACCTCAATCAAATGATGAGGATAATGCCTGAGCTTTGCATCCATCTCTCCAAACTTCCACTGGACAATTTTTCCAAGGTAATCAAAAATAGAAGGGGGAGGGGGAGTCCAGGCAACTCTAATATTATAGTTTTGGCTATATATATTTAAGTAAACATTATACTATAGTACTAGGAGGTTATACTTGTCGACTAGAGGTAATCTTTAAGCAGCATAAGGAATATGAAAATTTATGAATTGTTTGCATTATATAGTACATCTGTAAATTACCTCAGCAATTTGTAATAGTTCAATAAATTCATATAAAAAAAAGATTGCTTTGTTATACAGATGCCTCTAAATGTCCAGGGCAAATGCTAATAATTGGGTCAACAGGGTGGTGTTTGCGTGTTCAACCTTGGCCCGAATCGGTGGATTTTCAAGATGCAAAAAATCAACAGCGTCCATGTTGTATGATTATGCAGCATGTTAAAGATCCCTAGAGAGTGCCTGTTTGATTTGGGTGCTCTCTGCAAAATTAAATTCCTAGTTCAATTTCACATTGTTTGAGCTCAGGTGCCTCCCCATGGGGAGGAAACTAGGTGTCAAAATTACATTATGGCAATTGATATCCACTGATAAGGTGCCACTCTAAAAAGTGATACCAGCTCCCGGGGAATGTACTAAGCCTGAAATGGTAACCAACCCATTTGGGAAAAAATGCTAATAATTGGCTATGTTGGACAAGTGAAATTAAGCATTTATCATATGTATTTTTTTCAGTGAAAATAGTAAATATGAATTCTATCATAAGTTTTCCCCATGAACTAATATTATGAGCTACTGACATTTGAAGAATAATATTTTGTGTGCTCAAGATTCTTTTAATGTTTATATTGAAATGTTTCCAAGAATAAATAATTTTGTTACAAAATTAAGCATTTTTTCCCACTATCTATTATTTATTAAAGAACTTTTTAAAGGTTTTTTATGATTGGTGATTTAATACATTTTCTGAAGGCTTTATTTCTTAATTTTTGCATTTATAATAGGAGGAAAGAAATGTCCGAGTTGCAAGAAAAGAATTTATCATGAAAAATGGAAATTGACACCCAAGTTAGCAGAAGATCGATGGGCACATCAAGAAGCTAAAAAACGTGAACTTGGGGAAGTGGTTGAATTTTTTGACTGAATTTCAATTTTCCATGACATTTTTTGAATCTGAAAAATGTTGATCTTTTCTTCTGTCTTAAATGTTGTGTAAATATTTTAATAAAAAAAGTCTTACATTTCTTAATTTTAATAAATATTTTCTTCCATCTGTAATAAACTGACAAAAGCGTTCTACTATGTGAGGTCGTTTGCTTTGTCCTGCATTTTTCTGAGGTATGATTTTTAGCACTTTTCAAGTAAAAGGGGAAAAAAATCAGATATATATTGTACCACGAAAGTGCAAAATTTGTTAATGTGCATATCACACCTTGATAATCTACACAGATTAAGTTATTTGTACTTAAATTTATTATAAATTAATTCATGGAGTCTTTTATAGAATACATTTACTGTCTCTGCTACTTTGTTTTTAAATGTTAAGGATAAATTATTCTGGAATGAGTCAATGTTTTTTCAATCAAAATTACTAACAGAAAGAAAATGAGAGAAATTTTTTAACTTTAATAATATGGGAAATGCTAATGGGAAGATTACGTAGTTAAAATGTGGAAAAGTCTTGATTCTGCACTGTAATGGAGCAAATCAGTTAATTGGCAGATTAGCTAGGTAATCTGCACATTAATGGTAACATATGTATTTGCTTTAGGAATTATAATTCTTTTCTTGTAAAACAGTTGCTGAGCTTTACTATGGCTATGATAATACATAAACAAAAAGCATTTCATTGCTAATGAGATAAATAAAAGGATAAGTTGACTAAAAAATACTTATTGTATTAACTAAATTTATTTTTTAAGTAAAGCTAAGACTTGTGAAACTAAAGTAAATGGGATGGGAGGGGGGATAGTAATAATAATAGAGTTCATTCTAGAAAACTCTTGATCACTTTTCACAGAATTTGAAAAACATTTCCAGTTTTTTTCATGATAAAGTTTTTTTATATAAAAAATCCAGCATTTTTTAAATTGAATTATTAATTGTCCCTATCTTATGAGATAATTCAAATCTAATTACTCAAAGTAAATTTAATTTTGGTAATGATTGTTTTATTATGTTAACAATTTCCACAATATTACAACAGCGTTTGTTATGACAATGCTGATGATTTTGAAAAAGTAAATTTTTTCTTGAAACAAAATTTAAACTTTCTTATTTTTTCCTTAAAATTTTTTGAAAAGAATGTTTCAGTCTGAATTTTTCCAATTAATGACCTATCATTTGTGTATTTCTTAATTCAAGATTACACATTCAACATATGAAGAATCTCATCTTGATACAAATATGTACATTGAGAAAAAAAAAACTAGAATCATGGCCTTTTTTTCCAAATGATAATGAATAGGGCTTAAATTCTCTTAAAATTTCTTCAAATATAAAAATATTCTGACTTCATTATCCTTCAGACAGAAATAAATTTTATTTTATAGTACTCATTTATTTTTTTGAATATATTCTTTTTAAAGAAAAATAGTTTAATATTTCATCTCAAATACTGTAACACTATATATATATATAAATGGATTTTTTTTTTAAACTTACCGATTCAAAGAAAAAAATAGAGCATTTATAAAATATTTCTAAATTTTAAAGACAATCTATAGATTTGTTTTATAATTGCAGAAATTCTTTTTTTACATGAAAATGTAGTCTAAGTTTGGTTGAGCTTTGTGATGCTCTTAATGATGATTACAGAAAATTAATTTAATTAAAATTCATCTGCTTTGGGCTATTGTTCTTTGTGCTGTAAATTTCACACTAAGGGTAAAATTAAGCTCTTTATAGTATGTGAATTTTTCAAACTAGATTTTGATCAAAATGCAATTCAGTATATGATATAATAAATCCAAAACAAATGAATTAACTGTTTAAAAAAATTATCAAGGAAACAATATTTCCTGATTTATTCAATAGAAATATAATAAATTAATCATTTATAAAGTTCATAGCTTAGAAAGATACAATTCTTATAATTTACTAAAACCAAGAATTATAAGAACATATACTCCACTGTATATTTTTGATAAAAAGTATTGAATGAGGACAGTAAATGACAAATAATGATGGTAAATAAATAATTAGCATGATCATAAAAGATAGACATGTTAGTAAAAATATTGAATATCTGAAATAAAAAAATTAGATAAATATTAAAGTTTCCATAGATCAGACATTGTTTGTGCATCATATAATACTTAGATTTACTGTAAATTCTATTAATGTATGGAGAGAAAAGATATTTTCACAATTTTTATGCAATTACTGTAAAATCCGGCATATAGCGCATACTTATAACCCAAAAAATAAGATTGAAATTTACTGGTATGCAAATTATACATCAAGTATAAAAATGATAGCTTTAAAAATAATAAAAAGAAATGAACATAAAAAAATTAGACTTTAACATATTCATTGTATATTCAATATGTTTATTTGAAAGATATGATATACCTTATGAACTTAAAAATTTGTAGTTCTAGAAGTATACTATTTTTTCAAAAGCCTAAGTAATAACTGGAATAAATGACTTAAAAACATAAGAGCATTGGAGACATACATTTTAGGATTCTTCATAAAAAAGGGGTGTGCATAATACGGCTAATATACCTAAAAACTGAAAAATGCAGCTTGTGAATGTATGGGTGTGCGTTTTAAGGCGGATTTTACAGTAAATCATATAAAATGCTTTTCTACTATTTTTTCCTTTCAATTAAAAAATTTATCACTTAGCATATTTAATCCTATAAGGATTAAGATAAAAATAATAAACAAAGTTGTATGACAAATTTCACAAAATAATTTTGGCATAAACACTGAAAAAATAAATAAGTGATATCTCATAAAAAACATAACAATACAATACACAGCCAAAACAAAAAGTCTATAAATCACAAATGTTTGGAAACTATGAATTATCTTTCGAAAAACTGGAGAATTAAATTTACTTAACATTCGATAAATCATTAAAACTAACCATAGAACAATATTATTGTATGTATTGCAAAAGATCAAAAACCCCACTAAAAATGGGTGATATGATAAGAGTCCAGTATATCCACTATATACATCAATTGTTGAAAGGCTATTGGAATTACCTTGGTAAAAGAATGAGCACATTGCCATAATTAAGTAGCATGAAATATTTAATCTAAGAGTATAATCAGCTTTCCATAATACTTTTGAGAGACAAAATTCTTGTAAAAGGATTGTTGTAGTTATAGGAATGTTATAAGTTCGTCCTATTAGTCCTGTAAATAATATCCAAGCAGTAATGAAGTTGATTATTAATATTCTACCTCTTTTTTGATATTCAAATTTTTTTGTCACAAAAAATGTAGAAATGATAATTAATATAGTAAGACTATATAAAAACCATGGGAAGAGTATGATATTTAAGTTAATTTCTTTACAAATCGCAGATAAATATTTCTCATGACATTTGTACACATATATACAGAACACACCTAAACAGTTAGCATAATATGTAAAAGTATTTTGTTTTTCTTTAAGGTAAAAAACTATGATCATTAAAGATACAGCCACCAATATAGAAGAATATAAAGAGTTTCCCTCTTTCTTAAGCCAGTCAAAAATATCTGTTAAGTGTTTCCATTTATCACCTGTTTGGTTCCAATTTCTTAAGATACGATGCAACATTAAAATAAAAACCAAGAATACAACATTATCAAAGTCTCTATTGAAACGTAGAATATGCCATAAATTTGATTTTACTACCATTTTTTTATTCAGTTTGATATATAAATTTAATATAGAAAATATAGATTTACTTATATACAAGATCAATACAGTAGATAAAATAAAATACCATGTTTGATGTTCTTCTTCTATATAGCTTGATGAGAATAAACTTATTATATGAATAGCAAAAAGGGAAAAACTACTTTTCTCCATATAAGTCATATTTAAGTCTTCAAATAAAAATCTGAGAGCCCAGTAACTTAAATAAAATATGATAATAATCCCATAAAATATAGCATATGTTTGAAAAATATTTGTAATGTCTGTCAAACAAAAGATCCCAATTATTGATAATATAGTACAAATTCGAATCTTAATATCATTTGATGATTTGAAGTTAAGATAAAGATTGTAAAAGACATTTTCCTTATCAACAACAAGATGACTAATTATAGCACATAAGAGAGATACCCACATAGCAATAAGAGCCATTATGATTTGAAATTCATCGTAACCTGTTACAGAAGCAAGAAGATCTTGTTTCATATCAGATAATAAATTCATGTACAATCTTAAAATGAATTTATAGTTATCAGATGAAAAATTAGAGCCTTTACTAATATTATAATATAACTCAGAATGATTCATGACAATGTTTCTTAAATGTTCAATATAAATATCTGATTTAGCATAAAAAATTGATTTATGAACCAGAATAAGTTGCCAAAAATTAACATTGGCAGCATCTAAAATTTGTTGAGGAGTTAAGCCACTGAAATGAAGTACATCTGGTATTATATTTCCATAACTATTAGTAGGTATTGGTATAGAAAGTAAAGTGCTCATTGTTGGTGCAAAATCAACTTGATCAATCTTCTTAATATAATCTTTTGTTTGAAAATCTGAAGGATTTGTACTTATAAAAATAAGCGGAGTAAGAAGTTCACTTTCTGTTATGCCACCATGATTTCCTCCACTAGTCATACCATGATCACCACAAATAACAATCAAAGATTGCATTTTTGATTTATTTTTCAAATTATTATATACTAACTGTATTACTTCATCCATCTCTTTTAGTTTAGAAGGCAAAAGATTTGAATAAGGCCCAAATGCATGTCCTATATGATCAACTCCTAAATAATGTAAAATCATGATATCCCAGTCTTTTTTTGAAAATTCTAAGTCTAAATGTCTAGTTACATTAGTATCTACTTCTTGATAATCAGAGACAAAAAATGAATGAGTTCCTTCACTTCTAATAAATAGAACTGGAAAAAGTTTTAACCATGTTTCATCTCCATAAAATACAGATTTCAAGTTATGTAAATGAGCTTGGTGTAGCAAATTGTCTTTCCTCAATTCTGTAGCATCTAAGTTTGTGAATGTATCCATAAAATTAGAAATATCTCCAGTGTTAAATGTTATAATTCTTGGCATAGTCACAGTAGGTGAATGTACTTTATTAATGAATGGTACAGCAGTTTTATTTTTGATCAATGCTTCAGTAAATGGCATTGAGGTGTTAAATTGAGGATTCGATAAAATTGATGGCATGAAGTCTGCCCTAAATGCATCAATTAATATTATTACTGTTCGTTCATAATACCTTGATCTAGAGGAATCAACTTTAGTTTTTTCACAAAAATCAGAATCTTTCATAATACTTATGCAGTTATTCCTAAAAGAATTATTCAATGCCATAAAATATGATGTATTCTCCTTTTGTGGTATAAATCCATCAATATATATATATAAATAAAAAGCATAAGCAACCACACAAAAGAACAATTTACACTTTTTTAATCTCTGCATGAATCTGTTCTCCGACATTATAATATGTACAGAAACAATCCTAGGCTGTATTATTGACAAATATGATGAATACTTTTTGTTTGATAGTGTCACATATGCGGAGCAAGAAATGGAACTTTTCCCTAAAATCGCATCTCTTGAACATTTTTTTTACTTATTTCAGTTCCACTCAAAATCCGTTATATAACCTAAGTAACCGCTGCATGTAATATAGTAAGAAACCCATGTTTTTAGATGACGAGTACACTATTTTCATTCACACCACAGCAGAGCGAGAATTTCCAGCCTCCACAGACTTTAACGAACAATAAATTATTACTGAACCATGGTTTCTTCATAATAGTTACGGGCACTTAAAACAAATATAATATCAATTGCAAGTACAACGAAAATTGTCTTATTCACGAATAGGATAAACCAAAACAATCCTGTGTTAGACAGTAAAAGCTTCGGTTTCAGATCACTATAATCGGCTTTCCAAGTATTGATAATCTGACAGTTGAAAAAAAAACTACTTTTATTCTGGGTTTGTTTCTCTGTACTGTATGCACTTTAAAATTTCTGTATTAAATCTCACGAGTTCATTAGCAGGATTTTAACTTGTTATTCTACTGTTCACCAGTATTTTCTTTTCTTTTAAATGATCTTATGAATATGCAAATTCAAGCAAACAATCAAATTTGTCACTGTGTTATGTTTGATCAAGTGTAAACAAAATGAAAATCACATGCTGAGAGAACGAGTCAAGATTTTTATACTTTTATTGTTGAAAATAGCTTAGAAATAAACCTTATACAGTTAAATCATGGAAAGAGGAGATCAGCTTTCTACTTCGGAAGAATTTGCGGAGGAAATGGTATCTGTGAAAATAGACAGAGCGGATGTTTCTGTAGTGTATCCTTTGAAAAAATGAAAAGGTTTACTCTCGGATCTGTTATTTAGGTTAGAGATTGAAATCTCTAGCTCTCTGTCAAGGCTCCCTTTTATTTTGTAATAAAAAAATTAGGTTACGTGTACTTTAAAAAATTTGATCCATTTTCAAGAAATCCTTATAAAAAAACTAGTATATAGTATATTTCCATTCCAGTAAAATCTGCCATTGAAATATTGTTTAAAATGATATTATCAAAATATTTGTTGGGATATTGAGCTTTTCATTTCCATAGTAATAATTTTCTCATAAATCCCAACCGATATTTTTAATCATCATTAATATAGGATGCTAAAAAGGAATATAGATATTTGCGATTGTTTTTCTCCCTTGATTAGAAAGCCAGGGGGTAATTACATTGCACATTATGTTTGGAATGAATGGTACTAAAGATTTAATGTTGATAGCTTCTAAAAATAGGTAGCACTTATTGCCCTTTTTATTTCACCTGTTGATGAAAACATTTTTTTAAAAAGCTAAACCACTATTTTGAAGCAAAATAACTTAAAGTTTATGTAATTACTTCAACTAGAAAATGAACTTATCAAAAGATGGTACTTAAGTACTATAGCAACAATGCCAATGTTCAAGATAACTCACCAAGTTGGCAACCCTGATTTTGCATGTATTGTATGCATTGAATTGGCAACCATGTGCTTCCTTTCATATAATGGTGCCAATTAGGTTGGGATAATATGTAATTATTCAATAGATTTTTATTCTTAGATTCTTTTGAAAACAGTTGATGGAATGTTTAACTGTAGTATTTGCATGTGTCGTATGCATTGAATTGGCAACCATGTGCTTCCTTTCATATAATGGGGCCAATTAGGTTGGGATAATATGTAATTATTCAATAGATTTTTGTTCTTAGATTCTTTTGAAAACAGTTGACGGAATGTTTAACTGTAGTAAATTAGGGCAAGGATTTTTAATATTAAAAAAATAATAATAGTCTGCATTTACAATTAAAGTTATAAATGTTTTTGAATTAATTTAATATGCTTTACTTTTTAAAATTAAAAAAAAATTATTTTTAAACTCTTAAATGAATTTTTTTTCTTTTTTTTAAAATGAATATTAAAGTTTTGAGTTATGTTTTACAGAATATTACTATAAATGTAATAGTATAATTCAAGCTTTTTGTAGTTGCTTCATTTTTAAGCCATGAAAAGAAAAGCTTTAAATTTTCCATATTTGATGTTTTTGACTGGGATATATGTAAATCTGAGCAGATTGTTTTTAATGTTATAATGTTCATTGATATTTAAGAAAAGTCAATGATTTTAAAATAACTAAATGAGTTGAAAAGTAAAATGAATATATATATATATATATATATATATATACTTGTGCATGTACATTCTTCTAAACCACCATTATGTAATATATTTGTATAAACAAAATTTAGAAAAGAGAAATAATGAAACTGTATATAAATTTAAGTATGTTATTTATCTAAATAGAATTTTCGAAAAACAAGGTTTATTCTTAATTATTTACTAGAACTTTAGAATTACCTTTTTATTCTAACAGTCATGCTAACATTGCATACAATAGCTTACGAATAGATAAAGAACCTGCCAGAGGCAATGTCGTAAAAGAATTATCAGTTAGAGATAATTTCCTGATTGTGTAAGTATTAAGTAGTTGCATAATACTAATTATTACCTAGTTTATAATTCATATTTTGTGAATTCATATATATATCACAAATAGTATTACATCTTAACAATGATTATACATCTGATTATAGTTATTTAGTATGTGTATTCACAGGGTCAAGGACAAAACTTAAAAATGTTTTGAGGTATTTTTTAGAAGTTTTTAAGATGTTTACATTTTGAATCTTTAGTTTATGTTTCCAGCATTCTATAAAATGCCTAGGCACTGTATAGAAGTTGCAATTTTTAGGGCCTGAAATTTTTTACTACAACGCCATAAAAATTTTGGAAATATTTTCTATTTAAAATAAATTTTCGGAAAAATTACCATATACCTTATTTAAAATAATTTTTGAAATATTAAAGTTTTTGAGTAGTAACAAATGATTTTTATTCCATTTTGAAAAAGTTTTAGACAAATTAATCTAATCTGTAATATTTGTCCCTCTATACGATTAATACTCTCTAAACTGTGACGTCACACTACGGGAAATCTTTGAGATGTCAATGATTAAAATGCAGCAACTCCATTAATTTTCGCTACATTACCTGACACACACACAGATTCGAGTTTCAAACCATTTATTTATCAAATTGCAATATTAAACCAATTCGTTTTCTCTTTTAAATATGGAAAAGGTTTAAATCACTTAAATGTGTTAAAAGTCTTGCATCTGAAAGCAATAAGTAAACCACTTGAAAAAATTTTAATTGAACTAATATTTGACTTATTATACTTGCTTACATGATAATCACTTAGATAAATGTTTCATCAATATCATTAGAGCATAAATATTGATTGCAATTAAATTAACTACTATTTGAATATGATTTCATTCTGTAAATTTAAAATATCTCTCTGTTTCCACAACTTTTAAAACTATTAACGTCGTAAGAGATCAGTTCTAAAGGAAAAGAAAAATCCCATATCTATCTTTCTAAGAATTCCCAAATAAAACAAGTCCGCGTGTCTTTAAGTACCTCGAAAAGAAAACAAAAATATTTTGACAGTTCTGACAACGAAATAATGGAATCCTATAAAAATGTTTTTTTTTTTGTTTGTTTGAATACCGCGTTACTTATTTCTTTCCATGTTTATAAAAATGGAAGGAAAATAAAACAACGTTTCTCACGGTAGTGCGGTAATGAAACATTATATATGCACAATTTATAATATAATTTGAAAATTTTGTTCGTATACTCGATAGGAAATTTAGAATTAAACACGTTTCGGTAACATTTGAATCTTGTTTAATTCTGATTTGTATAATCCTAACAAGTTTTCATTGTGTTTCATTTTCTAAAGTTAATTTTAATTCTATTCCATGAAGTTTTGAAACTGTTCTGTGGCGTTATAATGAATCTTTTAGCTGATTTTTTCTCCAAAAATCAGTGCTTTATATTGATCTTTCATGAAACTGACAAGATAAAATTGTAAAGATTTATCAGCCCGTAAGAATCTATCAATTTCTTTTGAGGAATATCAGCTTAATTTTATCTCAATTTTCTGCAGATCCTGTAAAATATCCGAAAGTTTTTTGAGAACACTTACAGAGTTTAATGGAATATGTCACCTAATTTGAAAAACTTAGACTATATCATTTCTCAATGTTATAAATTATTGAACAAATAATTATTAAATAAAGTCGGATCAGTGACAGAAAAAATTGCAATACGTAGGAGTATAGATTGGAATATATATGTTACCGGCAAAGTATGAAATCCGGCATTCTATAGAATGCCGAAAACTAGCAGGCAATGTATGAAATGATTCTTATTTCACACATTGCCTAGGCATTCTATAGAATGCCTAATGAGAAACCGGCAAAGTATGAAATACATCTCCCATTCGTTTCGAATATTGTGTGGCAAGACACGAGGCTTTTAACGCGTGTCTCAGGCCCAGAATTTGTCAGTTGCTCATTGTGGTTTGCTCAGGAGTGACAAAATACTCAATTTTACTTAAACTTGTTCAACAAAAGATTTGTTTTTTCCTGTGCTGCATGAAAATGGAAAAGCAAGATGTGGTGTTGGATAAGGAGTCATGGTCTCCTGCAGGGGTCGGCAACCCATGATACTCAGCATTACTCAAAAAATTTGTCAATTTTTGAATGGATGGAATTTCATAAATTTGTAATCGACCTTATTTGATAAACATCTCCAGAATTATAGACAATTAAGGAATTATGAAAAATTCGAAAGATAACCCTAAAGGTAAATTTACAGCTTTTTTGTAAATTATTATATGCCATAGCTGGGGATATTTAATTGTTTGAAGAGAGAAAATTGCATGTATTCTGCTTTTAGTTCTACATATCTAAGTACAGTGGCGTAACGTACACCCCCGCATCGCGGGGGCAGGGTTCTAAGGGGCCCAAAGCCTGACTGACGCAAGGGCCTACCCTTTGTAAAATTCGACGCGAGGGTCCCAAACCGGACTTTGCAGGGGGGCCCAAATGTTATCCGTTACGCCACTGTCTAAGTATATAAAAAATATCTTTCCTCATATAAAAAAATATTTTAAGTCCACTAAGAAATTGTTTAACAACTGAATGCTCATAATCATGTCAAAGTGAAAGTCACAAATTACACCACATTTTTTGCGACATGAAAGGGAAGCAGCACTAGGTTAATATTCAAAAATTTATTTATCTTTTTATTTAACTGTAATGAAGGGAAATACTTATATTTTACATTGTCTATTTCTTATTTTAATAAATATGTTTAAAAACTATAATATATGTAGAATTTCGAGTTTAAAATTTTTGTTGAAGAAAGTTATATTTTTTGCTGTTTATTTTTGTGTTAAGAAATATTTTTAAAATTGATGCAAAATTAATGTGTGATAAAGTTGTAAATCTATATAATTGAACTCTATTCTCTAACACTGCATATATTATCACGTGAATATAATTGTTTCAAAAATGCCCTACTGTGTGGTACCCTGAATCATAATTGGTAGATTGGTTTTTGACATGCCACAGATATAAGGTTGCCGACCCCTGGTCCATAGGCATGACCAGGCCGACGCCGAGCTGCCGAAAATTCGAGTTAAAGCTGCACAAAAAAAAGAGTATTTTTTTAAACTGAAATTAAATACAAAAAGTTAACTGATGTACAAAATGACTACTAAAAAGGAACCCAGGGTCTATTGGTTGCTGAATAGCTATGATGTGATGTTTGGGGGAAATAAAAGTAAACTCATGTAACCTGTTAAAGAAGGCGTCAGTACTATACAGAATGGTTCCCAACAACCGGTCCGTGGATCAAATAGTATCGAGCCACTCAAGAGTATTACATTATTTCCATTTTATTTACTGGGGTGTATTTCTCTAGTGTTAGTTTGACTTTCCATGGAAATCACTTTATATTTCTGTAAAATCACCTTATATTCCATGTAAAATCACATTACTTCATGTAAAATCACTTTATATTTCATGCAAAATCACTTTATATTCATTTTCAGAGTAACAATTTTATTCTTAAGGCATGTTTAAATATAATTAAATTATTAAATCAAACGTTGACCGATCAGTGGGGATAAAAAGGTTGGGAAGCACTTCTATACAGTATTATGTCGCGGATTCTGAGTAATTTTACGTACTACATAAAGCTCATTTGGCTATTGAACACGGAGGACGTGATAGAATTCTGAAAGAACTTTCAAACAAATAAAAAACGTTACACGTTATGATACTGAACTGTACATCCACATTTGTGAACCTGTCCAGAAAAAACAAAAAATTATTTAAAAAAAAGCATTGTTGTGAAATTTTCGATTTTTTTCTGAATGCCAATATATTGGCACTTGTAACGAGTGGGAAATAGAATGGTTTCTATCGACTTGAAGCTTCTAAAGGAGTTTTAAAATAAGTATATGTGAAATCAGAATTTTTACTTTGTGCCCTAAGAACTTGCTTAGAATTAAAGATATTCTTGACCATGAAATTATTTCCTCTTCTGTCAGTTGCAAGTGCTCATTCCAATGGAAGCAGCTAAGGATTCGTCAAATGTATGTGTAAAGCAAAGTACCAAAATAAGAATGGTCTTTGCGAGAAAAATATAATTCAAAATGACATTCAAGCCTACCATGTTGCAATATGTAGGTTAATTTTTTATTTGAAAATTTTGTTTTCCGTAATAAAAGTAAGACATAAATGGTGCAACTTTCTTTTTCCTTTATGTATTTTGAATAATTTTTTAATAGCACCCTCATTATTTTGTCAGAATAACATTTCTATTTTTTTAAAAATGTACGTCATTAATGTAATAGCCGTATCATATGACCTTATTTCATACTTTGCCTAAACAGCTTTGGTCATTCTATAGATTGCCTAGGCAAAGTATGAAATAATTCTCATACTTCATACTTTACCTAAAAAAAGTCAGGCATTCTATACAATGCCTAGGCGTTCTATAGAATGCCGACATTTCATACTTTGCCGGTAACATATACACTACAAAATGAAAGTAAACTTGTAATCATATCAGTGAAATATTAGTTCTATAGACAGTTTATATTAATACAGAAGTAACAAATAACAAAAGAACAATTTAGAGGTAACAAAGGGCAAAAGTACAGTACAGAAGTACAGCTTGTCTTTATTTTCTGGATGAGGAATTGTGAAAGATCTAATTCACTATATACTAATATATATATATACACTGCTGGACAATTGCTAAGGACGGATCACAAATTGCTATGTAGCATAACATTAAGCGAGACATGAGGCCTAGTAGGATAAAATATAGTTGCCACACTGTTCAGACATTAGAATAAAGAATATTTATTGCTCTGGAAAGTACAAAAGCTGTGAAGCATCTGAAAGAAAAAAAAATGTTCATTTGATCTGCGTACGGAGAAATGGAACAATGCATCTAAAAGTCAGCAGGCACCTTAAAGAAAGGTATCAGTACGGGATATGTCCACCGTGGAGTGTGATGCAACATTCCACACGTCGTACCATACTTTGCACAACATTATCCAGCAGCTGTTGAGGCAATTTATCCCATTCCTCTGTGAGTGCACGGATGAGGGTGTTCTTGTTTGTCGGAGGATAGTTTCGACCAGCAACTTGCCTCCCCAAAGCATCCCACACATTTTAAATGGGGTTTAGATCTGGAGAACGCGCTGGCCATATGAGACGTTGAATACCCTCGCTGTATAGACAATCCTGAACAGAGAGTGTTCGATGACATGTTGCGTTGTCGTCCATAAAAACAAATTTATCACCGACACCACCACGGAAAAGACGAACATGAGGAAGTAGAACTTCATCAATGTATCGTTGGCCCGACATAGTCCCATTCGCAACCACATGTAGGCGCGTGCGGCCATTGATCATGATGCCGGCCCACACCATGATACTGCATGTCGGATATCGGTTCTTTTCCTGGATATTTTCTGGACGATAAGCAGTACCACTCTCGCGTTAGATCAGGTGGCGTCTACAATCCGATGACAGACTGAACCTACTCTCATCTGAGAATAGTACGCATGCCCAGTCCTGTTCAGTCCAATTGTGATGCTCACGACACCATTGCAAACGGGCAGTACGGTGCTGTCTGGTCAATGGGACACACACAACTGGTTTGCGTGTGTATAGTCCTCCTCCCCTCAAACGTCTGGCAACAGTTTTTCGGGAGATCTGCTTTCCTGAGGCAGCAAGAAACTGATTTGCCACCTGCTGAGCTGTGGTGCGCCTGTTCCTTTTTTGCTGATAGGACGATATATCTGTCTTCTGCAGGCGTCGTACTTCTAACACGACCTTCCCCGTGCCGTCTACTACACATTCCAGTAGTTTTAAATGACTTCCACAACCGTGAAACAACGCTGTGAGCGATGTCGAACTCCCTGGCAACATCTGTTATTTTTCGCCCTTCTTCGATCTTTCCAATAATTCGGCCACGCATAAAATCATCTATGTGATGTCGGGAAGACATGCCAAAAATTTTAAGTTCGTCTATTAAATCTTTCCTGTAAAACTTTGACTTGAAACAACAACTGTCCACACGCGTCAAAACCTTTAAAGCTCTTATGAACGCTATCACGTGATGAAGAGACGTGGGGAAAAAATTTGCATACTCATACTTCTTCTTACTAATATCCCGCACTTATTCTAATTTTCCACATTTTGCTTCCTTTCATTTTGTGGTTGCTACGGATGATAGTGTTATCCGTCCTTAGCAATTGTCCAGCAGTGTATATATACGCAAATTGATTATATTAAATATCAACCAATATACCAAGAATATCAACCAAATTTTATATTCTGTACAAGATAAACAATAGTCTACAAATAAGCATGCATTTGCTAGATAAAATTTTACTTCAAATTGTTATATGTATCTTTTCTTGTTTCTAGTATATTGTGAGATTTTTTTTACTTTTGATTATGTGAATAGTTTTCCATGTAATTTGTTTCATTCATAGTTTATTCATATATATATATATGATATATATTTGCTCGCAAAACAATCTACATTTTATTACAGTTTTTAATGATAAAGTGGTCAAGGGGGGGGGGGCGAAAAAATAAAGAGGCTTGATCGTGACCACATAATTTATTATTTGAGCATGCTTTTTGTAATTTGCCGAAATACAAGAGAGGGAATTATTAAAATATCAAGTTTTTTTATTCACGCGGAAGAACAGAAACGCGCGCATTATGAAAAATACAGTCATGTATTTAGGCGAAGGGAATAATTAGTTTTTTATAGAAATGACATCATTGTTTATAGAATATTAAATCCCTTTTAGTAAGATACATGAAAACCATTAATGGTCTTGTATTTCTTGGAATCGCCAGTAAATCTATCAAAAATTCAAAGTCTAAAGAATCGGTAGTAAACATATCAAGTTATGAATAGATATCGATTTAAGTTATTACATATATGTGTGTGTTAAACACAAAAGATCATGGAGTAAAAAAGATGAGCTGGCTAAAGCACTTCAAAAACCAATATTCTTTTAAAAAAGAGAAAAAGTGATTCTATCTGTTTAACCAGCTTCTAATGCATTGCCCCGGGTTCGATTCCCAGGAGCTCACTTTTTCTCTTCATTATTTAACCAGATTATTCTTATTTTTCATATTCTTCTCTATTTTTCCTTTAAGTATTTTATTTTTTATTAGATTTTAAAACTGTTTCTGATTTTTTTTTATATCATTCAATGTTTCTATCATTCTCCACGACCGAGATCTAAACTGCATTCCCATTGATCAGGCCTCGCCTCGTCCACCCAAAATCAAACTTTTTCTTTCATTTTCGGTGCTTGCACCGTGTTTTTGAAACTATTTTTCTCGCATTTATTATTTTAGCATTTTATTATTTTAATTTTTATAAATTCTTATTCTCCTTATTTTAACTTTCAAGTATTTTAAATTAACAAAGGGCAAGAGTTAATACGTTACAGTCACTCAAAATCCTATCATTGTGAGGTTATAGCTCAGAAGAGCTAGTCATCCACCCAACGATATTCTATCTAGTGGAATTTTTAGAGGAAAATTTTTTTTTTTGTGAAGGAGAAGGGAGGCTTCTACCAACAAATCTGCAATAATTTTTTAAATGTATGATCATCAACTCGACAAACTGAATGATTCAATCAAAAGAAAAGACCTGAATCGATCAATAGAAAAAGTAATGTGTTCCACTAAAATAATGCAAGACCTCATGCAAGAGTTTGGTAACACCAAAACTTTTAAGTTTGTACATGGGGTGTATTATAAACCCATCATATTCTCCAGCTGTAGCATCTTGGGATTATTACTTGTCCTCCTGGTATCTACACATTTTTTTAGATGGCAAAAACTTTACTTCAGATGAGGAGGACATTCAAAATTATTTGGATCAGTTTTTTGCCAGCAAATATCAGTATTAGTAGTAGTTAAAGTGTGAATTTTTTTTGGTGACTAAAAGTGGTCGCCAAGGTACTTTTTTCGGATTCATTTATTATTTATTTCAGAATGAATTCGATATCTCACCATGACATTTAGATAAAAATCGCCAAATCTGAAGAAAATCGTCAAATCCGAAGTGGCACCCCCTATACTACACTTGAACCACGGTAATGTTCTTGAGAATTTGCTCAAATGGATCGTTTACTCCTCGTCTCCACATTTCAACGAGGAATTTTCAAAACAAAAATTAAGATGGAAGAAAGAAAGGAAAACGTGCTTTGTTTTGAATGAATTCAGAAAATAGAGCTCATGACCCCAAACGAACATTCCCCTTACGGTTGTAAGAAATGTGGCGGAATTCTGCATTATTTCGCTTGCGTCCGGCTAACGGAAAAGTACCTTTGATAATGTTTATTTTGATCATTGTGAGCGCTTTTTTCTAGTTTTAATAATATTTGTTTCTATATAAAATCCTTGGTATTTTTTCATTCCCAGTATTGTTAACTGAATTATTGTGTCATCAGGGTTTTAAATTTCTGGCCATTGTTATTTTTATCGTCTTGTCGTTAAAGACCCACTATGTAGAGTAGGGTCAGTAACCTTATAGCTGTGGTAAGCCAAATATAATTCAGAGTGCCATGCTGTAGGAAATATTTGAAATAATTAAATTTCCAGAGTTTAGGAATAGAGGTCAAAAATACAGATTTAAAATTTTATTATGCATCATTTAAAGATATTTATTGACACAAAAACAACTATTATAAGCAACATAAAATATAACTATTCCTTCAATATAAAAAATTAAAATTGTACATGTACTATGTATCTTTTAAGATTAAATTATCATAAACATAAAATAATTAAAATAAACAAAGTATATAAGTATTCCTCTCCTATATAGTGAAATGAAAAAATTAAAATTTTGATGCGAACCCTGTTCTTGCAAAGCTCTACTTGATATCGCAATATCAGGGGTATAACGTGTGGCTTTCAATTTGACACTTGGTTCTGAACATTCAGCTGTTAAACTGCTTCTTTGAGGTTACAAAGTATACTTCATATAAAAAAAAATGTTCACATATATAGGTAGAACTGAAAGCAGAAAGTACATTCGATTTTCTTCAAACAATTAAATTGATCCAGCAATTTAAAATAGCTTTCCAGTAATCGATAGCTATATATATATATATATATATCTTCTAAATCTTTTCATAATTCCGTAAACTTTGGTTTCAATAACTCTGAAGATTTCTTTTTATAATGCAGCAATGAGTGATGTTTCATTTTACTAGCATTACACTATCATTTTGATTTGAAATGAATATTTAATTCTAAGAATAAGTTACATTTAAACAGAGGATGTTTTTCTTTTATATGAATCACACAAACTTTTTGCATGCATATTCAGCAGAATTGTTTTATGGCAAAGAATTGTTACATTTAAACAAAGGATGTTTTTCTTTTATATGAATCACACAAACGTTTTGCATGCATATTCAGCAGAATTGTTTTATAGAAAAGAATTGAAAGTAAGAAAAAATCTTTATGCATGAGGCATAGAGAGGAGAGACGAAGAGATTTAACTTCATCTCTCAGAATTTTGTTGAGTGCCACAGAGAATAGCTCCACCTGTCATAGGTTGCAGACCCCTGGTATAGAGGAATTCATGCACGTTAAATTTGTCAATGCCCAAGGTCCTCATGTTGAAGTAATGTGGAAGTCTGGAGAGTAGGGTGCCAACTCAGGTGTTGTCATCACTTGACCAGTCTTCTAAGTTATAATAAACCTCATGTTGCTTTAAAGTGTGTAGCATTAATAATTAACTGCACAATCATGCTGAATTACTCTGTGTAACACTTGTGCATATTAGAATTTTTTTTATAACATAATGGTCACAAAATTTGTAAATTTCGTTTTTATTAAAATATATTTAGACATAAACTGGTACATTAAAAATGTTTGAATATTTTAAAAACTATCCCATTTTTTGTGAATATTGTAGTCTTGAGCATGTTAAAACTTATAAATAATCAAGTTTAAATAGGTGACACTTAATAGTTATATTGAATTGGTTGAAAGTAAGTTACTAGTTCACAGATGTACTTTTAATTTATTGCTAATTGACATCTGTTTTCAGTAATTTTTAAGACTGATTTTCACATTAGAACATTGAACATGAAATAAAAAGCCTGTAACAAATTATTTGTTAAATTGGTTCTTTACTTTTATTAGTATTAAACAGTGTATTTGATTAAGAAATTAATGTTGCATTTTATTCTTTTAGCAAAATTTCATCAAGGGATATAAAAAGATTGAGATCTTCTGTTACATCTTTTGTGGATTTTGCCATTTTAGTTACCAATACACTAGGAAGATATGGACAACCATCTGAATAAAACAATTTTCTTAATTAAATATTATATAAGATTAAAAGAAAATATTATATGTGAAAATATTGTTTTACTAATTTTTAATTTAATAAACAATATATTGAGTGTTAAAAATTTGGTAACTAAAGCCACCACCAGATGGTGCCACGATTAAAATGGATCTCGCACTTGGGGGAGAGACTCGCCGTGTCTGCAAAGGCTTGTGTGCTAAAATGCAGCCCATTTGGAAAAGAAATTGAAAAAACAGGATATGAGTTCAAACTTGCACAAGTAGTATCAATTAATTTTAATATTACACCACATACATCCTGCTCTTGGCTTTCTTCACATTGGATGAATATGCATTATTCTGGACTACCAATACTAATGATAGATAATAAGCAACAAAAAATAAATAACATTTGTTAGTAATTTAAACTATCAATTTTTCTAATTTTTAATATGAAATAGAAAAAAGACTATTTGAAATTACTGATAAATTTGACATTGAATGATATTCAAAATACTCAGATACTTTGGTTCTTACTTTTCATGTGTTCTTTTATAAACAGTTACTTAAAAATAACAAAATGATAAATTCAGGCAGAGTTGTAAAAGAGACATTTTTCTTTTTGGGGAAAAAAAAAGATGCATACGACTTTTTAAAGTTGAACAATGGATATGACTATACGAATTCTGTTTCAAAACTGGCAAGTTGTATATTTTAATGTACTGAAAATTAAGTCAAATTGTCAAAAATAGGTAATTTTTAAATAAATCTCAAAGTTTCACCATGAGTTCCTGTATAAAATTGAAAAGCAAAGCTACATATATTTTATTCACAGAACCATGTTTAGGCAATATGGAAAAATATATAATTGTATTTAATAAATTTAAAATTGCTATAATTGTAATTTTGTTTTGTTGAAATATTTATAAGTTGCTTTTTTATCTCAAAGACATGTTTAACTAATTTAAATGAGGAGCTAAAATACCTATTAGCTAGTTCATATTGAGAAGTTTGGATACAACTTATTTTTTCAATTCCTTCATTATTAATTTCCTTTTACAAATCATAAAATCTGTTCAACATTTTACCTCAACTAGAACATCCTAGTTAGAAAAAATCCATAAATTTCAGTAATCCCCCTTTCCTTAATCTCACCTTTATCAAATTTAAATCAGAGGTAACAATCTGCATGTAATCTATGTATAAAAATGCTTTTGCACAAATTTTGATACATTACATAGTGGGGATGCACTCTTGTATTGTTTTCTTAAAATTACTTTAAAAATTCATCTTTTTTAATCCTATTATTGGCATCAGCAGATATATTCACAATGAATGGAAAAATTCCCTTTAACATATTTTTCACATATAACTCCTGATTCAGACGTTATTTAATGACATAATTTGTATCAATATATCCAATAAATTTGTCAACATCCATATTTTTGTTTATCATCGCAATATAAAATTTAATATTAGCATCTACTATCCAAACCTTTTACTATAGATTTTCTTGTTTCATTAATTCATCTGGCTATAGTGATGAGATTTTAGACAAGATATTTATAAAACAAATGATATCTGCAACATTTTTTTTACACCTGCTAATTATTATTTTTGTTATTCGATTTGCTGCTACATAAGTTAATTTCACAACAGAACCTGTTTTAATAATTTTTAAAAAAATATTGTTGGAAAGATTAATTTTTATCTTAATTTGGCTTAGTTAGGCTTGCATTAAATTTTATGGCATGTAAGGTCTTTTTACAAACATTTAGAAAAAGCAAGAATTTTAGTACATACTATGTGTGTTACATGGAAGTAATACTATCATAGACAGCAATTTTTTATATACATACCATTATTTCTATTACAACCATAAAAGAATTCTATGAGAAAGATTTTATGAATTGTTCAAATTATTTTAAATTCATAGTGTTAATATTACTAATATGTTAGTTTGGATGTTTTTTTTGTTTCAACACATTCATAGCTGTCTTAAAGTACAAGTGACTCTTGGGTGGACAAGTTTAATTTATACAGTACACAAAGACCAATTTCCTAACATTCAGTACAGTTAATCATTTTTTTTTTAAAAAAAATCGATTCCATAATTAATTTAATTACTTTTATTTGAACCTTTTTGATACTAGATCAGAAAAAATACTTTAATCAGAATTCTTTTTATTACTAGAAATCCAAATCTGTATATACATACAATACAATATGCAAATATTTCTACAGATAAACCTATTTCTTGAGATTCTATATTTCAACAAATTTACTTTATAAATAAAAATTTAATTGAAAATAAGCACAACAAATTTTTTTGGCACTAAAATTAAAATGGAAGCATACATTAATTAATTTTCCACTTTGCATTTTAATACAACTATTTGCAAATGTATTATTTTCTACAATACAAACTTCCAATCAATGAATAGTATAAACATACATTTTGTAATATATTTTTAAAAATTACACAACAAATACAAAAAGTTTTATAATTACGAATACTACTTGTGGATTCATTTATAAGTATTTTAGAGGTTTCAATTTTAATTTCTAGTAAAAACATTATCAAAATTCATTTATAGAATGTTAGTTCTAGAAATAATTTTTGAACCATGGTCGAGTGACGTGGACGACACCCGAGCGTCAAGGTTTGATAAAATTCTACTTACATTAGATACTTAATTGCATTACATCAAAACAATGAGATGTTAAAGAAAAAAATTGCTTCTACTCATTTACTAATAATTTGCTTATATATTTATCAATAGAAAGACACATGTACAACAAAATGATATTTAAAAAGGGTGGACTTTTTTGACATAAATGTATCTTTCAATTCATTAGAAATTCTGTTACAAAAAATCGTTTTATTACTCAGTCTATTGGCATTAAACTAATATCACATTTAGATTGGGATAAAATCAATCATATTTAATGTTTTAAAGCATGGTTTTAACAATAAAATGTATATCAGATACAAGATAAATTCAATATTATTCTGAACCTGATTAAATTAAAAAGAAGATAATAGTTTATACAAGGGCTTTTCTGTTACCAAGGTATACAGTACATATTTACATTACAATTCAAAAATTTAAGTTATAGCTTTAATAAAGAGTATAAAGAAAGATATTAAACTACATATTCTGATAAAAATTAATATTTATTTATGTGTCCTTAATTTAATATCATTTAATGGAATTCTTTTTATTTAAATTACAATCAATCAATATTAGCAATTTTATTTCATATATTACAATATAAAATTTAAATGCATAAATTAATCAGTAATTTCTGTATTTAATGTTTATAACCTGTAAATTTTAAGGAAAGTTAGTCACACAAACTTATCTTTCTAATATCCTTACTACATCACAATGTTTTGTTCTAGGAGAGCAAAAAGTATTTTCATCGAAGATTTTCAAGAGTTCCAAATAATTTGTAATGTTGGTTTTAAACACTAAGATCTGCAAATCATCAATTTTTGTCACAAGTTGTGAAAAATGTAAATTTCTAGAAGAATAATTACAAAGTTTGTAAACAATATTTAGCCAGTAGGCCACATGTTTGCAATTCTTGCTGTAAAATAAAAAAAGTATACAAATCTTACTTTCATATATAGCAAAATATATGGTGTATTAAAAGCAATTGATATGATTATAAATTCTCTAGTTTCAAGATTAAGTAGGCAAGCAATATACCAAATAACAAGTAAAACATATTTTGATAAATTTTACTATAAAAATGACACATACTTGTTGTAGTTAGTTTTGTTTATACTGATCATCCTTTCATTAAAAATTCTTCAGCAGCTAAATCATAAAAATTACTTATGCTAGAGTGATTCTGGGTATTTTTAGAATGAATGAAATAACTATAGTTTATAGTACAAATAATACAATTTCTTGCTTTAGGTTACAAGTATACAAATTATCTACAATATAAACTATCACAGAAACATAAAAACTATCTCTATAAATTCTTTTTCAAGAATTGAACAGAGTAACCGCATTATTTCTCATGTACTGCAAAAAATAATTGATTTAAAACCTGATATGCAACAGGAGTTACTTTTGAGCACTAGAATAAACTCCCAAAGTTTTATCTAAAAAATTATTCATAGTAATTTTTTATACAACAAAATTACATTCATCCATCACACAAATATCAATAAATTATAAGCCCTGAAATTCTGAATGATATGTTTGCCATAGTACATTTGTATTGGAATGACTGTCTTTTTTAAACTTAATATTACTAAACCCATAATAATTCAAAATATTTGTTGGTGAAATATCTAAAAAATATAAAAGCATTTCTTTCTCTTATTAAGTGAATATATATAGGCATTTCTTATAATCGTCTCCAAGATTTGTGTGTGTTTCCTTTATGTCTTCTGCACTTAATCTACATTATAATATGACCAAGGAGATTACTAACATAATCAGAATTTACAACTGTAATCTTATTTTCATAATTTATTACTACATTTTAAGTTTACAGCATATTCTTCAAAATTCTTTATATTATTTGATACTTCAGAAGATTAGGATTTTTTTTGACATAATTAAAAAATGTTAAATGGAATAAAAATTATTTAAAAAGCTAAGTAAAAATAAGCAAAAAAAATGATAAAAATTTTATTCTTTTTATTTCAATGTAGATTAATTGAAACATAAGAACAATAGATGAGCATATGAAATACATACACATCATGCACAATGAAAAAATTACATATAATAAAAAAATAAATAATATAAAGAGAGCAACAAATATATACAAAATAATTGCAAACAAATAATAAGCTTTTACTGAGGAATGATATGACAGTGAAAAAAAATGCAACATAGGTGTTTATCAAATATAAAAATCACATTATGTACTTAAGTAGACAAGAAATATCAAATACTTGAGTATTAAAGTACTCATGTAAAATTAAAATTTTCAAATAGCTAAAACAGTATATAAAGAATTACGAAATGCTTTACGAAAAGGGTATGGGTTTTTGACAATTTTTTGGCAAACATTTTCTTTATCTTTATTCTCTGGATCTTCAATATCCCATAGATCAACCATTGCACAACCCTCTCTACAGAGAAAATATTAAAAAAATTTATTAAAAATCAATTTTCATGCTAGAATATGTATGCATATTTAATTTGAAAGTTACTTCAGTTCATATAGTTATGTCACAATGTTGATATTCACATTATTTTTAGATTGTGTAATGTAAAAATATAGTTTTTCCTTTTTATTATTCTTAATACCTGATCAGTTACAAATTGAAATATTATGCCTTTTTCAGTGAATAAAAAAATGTTAAAGTTAGTTCTAATAATTTGAAAAATCTATTTACTTATATTAATAGCACAATACTGAAAAATAAACTGATAAAACTTTAATATTTTACCCTTTATTTGATTGATTATTTCAAAATCTGACATATTGTCTTTTAAATAAGTTTAAAAATTAATTACTTTTATGAATGAAAATTAAATTAAATGAATCAAACCTTCTTTTTCCAAAACACCAACTGCGTTCTAAAATAACATAATCTACTTCCATTGTCAGAAGAGTATTATATACTTCAGTTACAGGTTTTCGGCTGAAAATCTGGTACACTTTATATGTCCTTTCCCTATAATTGAACAATGAAATGCAATTAAAACAGAAGTAAAAAAAGATGTCAAAATATCATTTACTCAAGAAATAAAACCATTTTGTACTGAATCGAAATAAACATTTCCTCAAGCTGTAAATTTCTCAATTTTAGTCAAAGTGTGTTTTAGCAAATTGAAAATGACATTGTTTATTGTTTGGTTGTAAAACTTGAGCAATACTCATTTTGTATGCATGGATATCTAGGGAGTTATGCAAAACCTTTCCAACAGCTGAGTGTGGTACAACCAATTATGAAATCACTTGGATGGATTTTAGTGGATTGCGAAAAAACATTTTTAATATACAATCAATATTTTCCTGCATGTTACTCAGTCTTGCAATTATTTTTTGATATAGGTATATGTGCACTTTTGAAATGACACTGTTTAGTGGAAGATGGTTTTATTTGAAAGAATCATATCACACACATTTTCACTTGTGTATTTAACCATTGTGATTTCTCATATCTCAGCCTTTTATATGCAAACCTGCTAGAGTATCTATATCAGGGGTGGCAAACTTTTTGAATCAACGTGCCATTTTTTCTAAAAAAAAAAAGGGTTTAATTGGGTATAGACGTGCCATAAAATAATTTTGACTTGTGATTTTGGGGAAATTAATAAAAAATTAAATACTAACCACTCAAAACTCTTTATTTACTATTAAAAAATACATTTGGCACCGTATAGGAGTAAATGTTTTGGATATATGTGTAATTCAAATTAAAGTAACATTAGTGTGATTTCTGTTGTTGCCGATCAGATGACAAATAACTTGCATTAGGATTGTAAAATGTTACTTTTAGCAGAACACATGCTGAATTAGAGTCATCTGCCAAATGGTTTTTTAAGTGATTCTGAAATGTTATTCATTGATAAAAATAATTCTCGGGCATAGGTAGATGAAAATATGGTTAAAAAAGTACGAGCTAGCTTCTTGAAACAGTTAAATGTATCTGGAATCGAATTCCATGTTTCCAAAATTTTGTTACTAACATTTTTACTTGTATTGCTTGTTTATTTTCTGTTTCAATCAATTGCAGCATTTTTCTTGTTTTAATAAATTTTTGAATCCATATTGAACAAGACTGATAATCAAGCACAGTTGCATTTAAAATTCAATTTGTTCCAGTCAAATTGGGACAAGTTCAGTTTATCCAATGAAGTCACATCAGGGTACACAGCAATTATGGAAAAAAGTTCTTGAATAACTTTTTCTTCGTTTGATTTTTTCAAGTTCGGGAAGCACAAGTAATTTCTTGTAATAATATCGTTTTTGAAAATATGCAATTTAGTGTCAAAAGCATTGAGATCCCTCTAGAAGATAATATTTTTTATTTGGGTCTTGAGGCTTTACATTCGATTCTCTGAAATGTTGGCATTTGTCTATAAAAACGTGACTGATCACTCATACACTCATATTTAATCGCAATACTTCATAGTGAACTTTGTTATTTTGAACTAAAATGCTAACCGTTTTGAACATAGACGTGCCCAAGTAATTGTGTCACATGCCATTAGTTTGCCATCCCTGATCTATATTAATTGAAGGAAAACATTTGGCAGAAATTAAGTTTCTTCTCAATAAGTTACATGCTACAGAAAGCTTCAATGTGAAAATTTACATAATATTTTTTGAGTTATTGAAAAACCCTTTTGAGTTATATTATAAAAATATGTAATGGATATTTTTCATGATTTTTAATTAAAAGATATGATGTAAGGAAACACCAACATTAATTTATGGATACAAGGTATTTTGCTTAAGTAAATCAATTACATCCCGAAAGACACAAAATAACTATAAAATAAATTAAATAAACTTAAAACATACTTAATGAATAACATTTACAAAAATGATAAATATTATAAATTGATGGATTATTGGAGAACCTGCTTCCCGCAGGGAAGCTCAATCTCCAGTCCTGATGACTTGGATGAGTTAACATTAGTTCAGCTTTCACTTAGCCCTTTGCTGCTTAATTGAAAAATATTGTGTTGATAATTTAGAAATTTACATGAATGATAAAAGAATTTACTTGTGTGTAGGAAAATGATAATTTAAGTGTGTGGTGATTGAGTATTGCATTATTGTTGATTTGTTTAATGTGTGTAATTAAATTAAAGCCTTGTCCACTAAAGCGGACTTTAAGAAGTGGAGATCGGGGATTCTTTTGGCGCGGGGTTACCCGCACCTTCAGAGAACCCGTCTCGTCTGAATTTTGCCCAAAATGAGTGAGTATTTGAGTGCGTTTGCTTGAGGATGTGTGTGGTCCAATCAGGGGGCAGCCTATGGTGACTCTTAAGGAGTGGGTGTGTCAACAGGAATTGAGTTTGAGTGCCGAGGCGATCCCAAAGCTCGCTTCGCTATTGGCCAGCTTACTCTGTTCCTATTGGTCGAGAGTAAGTCTGGTAGATTTTTGAGTTGAACTGTAGAATTTTAAGAATGTAGAGATTAAATTAAAATATTACGAGGTCTATTAAATGAAGGATTAATATTATATTTTTCTATACGAGCAATTGCTCGGTTAGTATGGTTATCTATATTATTAAAGAATTTAGTCGCTATTTTTTTGAAAAAGCTTTTTAAAGCTTTTAGTTTGAGTGCGAATCTTATATCTTCGTTTCTAACATACCACGGAGAGTCCGTGATAATTTTAATGATTTTATTTTGCACTGATTCCAGCATCTTGATATTAGAATAGGCTGCGTGGCCCCAGATTGGACTTGCGTATTGGAGAATTGTTCTGAGAACGAGTTTATAAATAAGCATTTTATTTCTTAGAGATAAGCATGATTTCCGTGCAATTAAGGGGAAAACTTTAGCGACGGAAATATTGAAATTTCTACGTATTTGTATAATGTGTTGTTTAAAAGTGAGTCTTTTATCTAGGATTACTCCTAGGTATTTGGTGCTTTTGGACCAGGGTACGTGTGTGTTGTGTAAGTATAGTTTTGGTGGTTCTTGTTTAATGTGGTATGAGAAGAAGATGGCCTCTATTTTTGCTACATTTAAAGCAATTTTCCATGTTGAGAACCAGTCTTCTAGCTTAGCAATGTGCTTGTGTAGGAAGTGAGTAACGAGTTGTAGTTCGTTACTTTGTGCCAGGATCGCTGTGTCATCGGCAAACATGCAAATCGTGGATTGGCTGGTTCTAGGGATATCATTTACGTATATGTTGAATAATATAGGAGAGATGGAACTGCCCTGAGGAGTTCCAGCGTTAATATTTCTGTTAGTCGAGTGAATATTATTGACTTTGACCGCGAAGGATCTGTTAGTGAGGAAAGAAGAAATTAATTTAATTAAGTGGGAGGGGTGTTAATTTTAATTAATTTGTAGAGTAGCCCCACATGCCATACTCTATCAAACGCTTAAAAATGATAAATTTGATGAATTATCATTTGCATTTGGTAATTGGAGAAGCAATACACACAATTTTTTAGTTGACTACCATGGAAAATTTGATGTTAGAATATAGAATATTCAGATATTCCTAAATAAGATTCTATTTAAAAGTATAACAAAAATTTAGAATTTATATAAAAACAAAAATTTTAATGTAGATCTTTAAAAATTCATATTATTCTTATTTCTATACAAAGAAGATTACTTTTCAATATATCACATAGAATTTCTTCGGAAAAAGTGTAAATTTTTATTTTCTACTCTAAGTTTAAATTTACAAGAAATTGAATGCTGTTTCAGATATTAAAGGAGTCTTATTTTTGTTCATAGCTATGCATAACACAATTGTATGTAAATAATATTTAATATCAGTTAACAATATTAGAAAATACCTTAATCCAGCATTCTCATAATGTGGATGATTTACTATTGGTCTTCTAGTAGACAGCAAAATATTAGCCATAGTAGGCATGGGACCGGCAAATACAGCATCTGCAAAGAAATCCAAAATTATAATTTTAAAAAATGCAATTTGTTTAGTAGTTTAAAGAAATAATTTATATGAAAATAACATAAATTATAAAACTTTTATTTCTTATGAGTAATAATATTAAAGATGGTATTTGAAAAAAGGTACAAAATAATTTTCAAACACACATATATACAAATGCGTTTCAACTATCCAGTCCTAATAATACATTGCTTTAGATATAAAAATTAAGATATTGTTATTCTTAAATAATCATATGTTAATACAGCATGTCAGTAAAAATGAAACATGTCTCTAATGCTCTACACCTGACTGTAGGTGTCAGATCAAGGCCCACAAAATTCATCACGGCAAAAGGCTACATATTTATGCTTGTAGTTAGCTGTAGCTTTGAGCAGCATCCAGGTGACAGAATGATTTGGCTTGGGTCCACTTCAATTTTGATGGAGAACAGCCTGAGGGTGGTCAGGGACCCCCACCTCTCTTCCTCTTCCACTAACCTCATGAGAGGACTTGTGGCTTCAAGGCTATATGGAGTACACCTATGCTACAAAGGCACTATACATCTACAAACATCCATGCCAACACCAGGATTCAAACCCAGGTCCAATGGCACAGCAGTCATTGTCACTGACCACTATATCGGATGGGCAGCAAAATGAAACATACATTATAATTATTATTAAGGTATTTTTTTTAAAAAAACTTTTTACAATTTAAATTTATGATGATTGATTATTTATTAATGTTACATTTAAAAGCACCCTAAGAGCTATTAAAATTAGAATTTTTCATAATAATCAAGTGACAATGACAATATTTAGCACCCAACTTTCCAAGCTTCCACATTATGCTAAAATGAGGACTTTCAGCTTCAATAGATTTAGTGTGCAACAATACTACTACACAACACATCTTTAATAACATAAAGACTTGACTGTATGCATTCTAGCCATGAGCTCATGATCATAACTACTTGATTGCTATTCTCCCCCTTTATATATATATTTAATAGAAATATTCTCTCACATGACATCATCTAATTCAATTCATTAGTTCGCATTCCTGTAATTTTGATTCCTTTTTTATTACTACAATTTAAGATTAACAAAAAATTATTAAGAGCAAATAAAAAAATTAAAATTTACCTTCAGGTAAAGTTCCATTTATCCATGATATGAGTTCTTCCAAATCAGGATTACTGAATTCTCCAATTATGTTTCTTTGATGCTTAATATTAGCAACTCCTTGCACACTCATTGCTCCAAGTAAGCCAACCAGAATATAAGCCCTAAGCTCATTTGTATCTAAATATCTGAAATACTGATCATGCATAATACTTAAAAGTCATTCCTTTAAAAAATTATATATTGTAAATGAAATTATTAAATTAATTAAAAAAAACACATACACACACATGAATTTAATTTTAATATTAAGATACCTTTCTAGAACTCTAAAATATATATTTCAATTTATAGAAATAATATTCTTATTTTTCACAACATAACAATACATCTGTTGTTGGTGGTGTGTCCTTCCTGAAGGGAAGGAAGGCCTGAGACAGGTTGGACTTCTAGATGTAGGCCTGTCGTTGGCCATAGCATTAAGCACCATACAGGTGACAGTATGGTTTAGCTCCGTTCCACCCCAATTTAGAGGGAGAACACCCTGGGAGAGGGTCAAAGGTCTCCCCCTTTACCAACCTCATGAGAGGACTTGCAGCTCGATGGCTAATTAGAGTACACCCATACCACTAAGACATGTACATTTACAAACATCCATGTCTTCACTGGGATTCAAACCCAGGACCTACAGCACAGTCAGCATTGCTAACCACTATACCAGATGCACGACAACAATATATCTGTTAGCAATAATACAAATAGAATTTTTAATATAAAAATGTTTATCAATAATCTAGATATATATTAAAAATGCGAAAGTTTGTGAGGATGTTTGGCCGTCTTTCAGGCAAAAACTGAATGGATTTTAATGAAACTTTACAGTAATATAGCTTAGACATCAGAATAACACATAGGCTATAATTTATAAAGATATGTGAAGTGTCCAAAATATAATGATATTTGTCAAGTAGGAAAAATTCCGCCATCTGCAAGCAATTCTGGCGTGGGCTGCAAAAAAGCCCACGGCAGCATCTATCTACCTTTTGTTTGTGAAGAAACCCTTTTTGTTTTGGCTACGCAAGGTGCTTGCTTCTAATTAATTCCTGTGATCAGCATAATCCCTAATTTTTTTTATTTCAGAATAAAACTAAGTTTTGAAGGGAGAGGTTGTTATAACTCTCTTTATTTGAATGCATTTTTTTAATGATTTTATTACGCACATTTGATAGTAAGAAATTGATCTTTTTTCAAAATAAATGCTTTTATTGGTTCTGGTGCTTAAAGTAAATAAACTTTCTCTTTCACACATCATTTGGACAAACTTTCATAATTTTTTTGTGGTTAGTAGTTAATTATAACGCTGTAATTTTAATCGAATATGCATATATTGCATTTTTAAGTATAAAAATAATTATAACTACTGTACTGTATTTTTTGGAGTGAGTGAGTGAGTGAATATTAACGTTGCACTGTTCAGCTACATGAGGGCTTTTGGCAACGGACCACGTAATTTTGAACCATGGTCAAGAGTCGTGGCTGGCACACCTTCTCCTAACTACCACACCACACCAACTTAGAAGGAATATTCTACCAATACTTAGCAGGAATATTCTTTAAAATCCACTCTTCCAAAATATATTGCAGCACGGGTTTTATGAGTATTTTAGCAGGGAAGGCGAATAGTTTTGTAGCAGATACTGCGTTTTCAGCGGATTGCAAATATTATTTTTGTCCTGAAAAAATAGTTTGTCTAAATTTAAGTGTCTTGTGTTTTTGTATGTTAATGAAGACCTTAGAAAACGATTTGACTATTTATTTTAAGTGAATGGTATATATAATTAATTTTACAGTGGAATATCTTTAATTAATTTATTAGCTCTAACAGATTCAATTTCCCAAAGTGGAATATTTTGCTTATGTATATCCCTTAATTTTCAATGTAGTGATCCAAAAAAAATATATTGTATGAAAAAAACTGCAGTAAATCATAATGCAGTGGATAAAGTATTAATGTGCATCGCTCCCCTACACGGCGGGTCTTACAAAGCTCTAATAAAGCTCGAGCTATGAAAGTAGCTAGACATTTGCCAACTTGACTCTATCATTAACATTTCACTATGTTTTTCATTGAATCGCCATTATAATTTAAGAAACGGCGTTGCTTGCGAATATTACAATTTTTACATAAAATAAATACAACACAAAGTAATATTAATGTATTATACTTTCAGATATAAATTATTTACACTGTTTTAAGCGTTCATTGCACAAAACTTTTAGCAATGTGTTACTTTTGCTGAGCAGAGATCAGCTTAGGGAGGTATTTTCAAAAATCTACCCTCAAGAGTGTTACGGGAAGTTATAAATAAAAAATAAAACCCTTTTTATCAGCTATTAGATCTACATACTTAAAATTTAACAAAGGTGTTTTTTCTTTCTTTTTTTGTTTAGCTGAGATATGAAAAAAGCTTCTTTTTTGTTTGATTTGTAATTCACATAAATTTAACTCATTAAAAACTTCTTTATTCTTCAATCTGTTTTGTTTAATTCTTCAGTTCACCCGTGCGAAGAACGGGTATACCAGCTAGCTGTTTATTTATATAGATCATGCTTATTTTTTAAAATTTTCTTCATAATTACATTTTGAAGTTCAATGTTAATGACTCGTTAAAATTTTTTTAATTCTATATTTTATTTTTCATTGATACTTTTCTATTATGTTGGATATTATAGTCTGGTTTTACAATTTTAATTTTTCGTCTCTGTATACATTCACAAGAAATACAGCGTGTTATTTCCTCTTATAAAATTCTTTTTCCCCCCCAATAGATGGATGCTGGCCTATTTAATGCACTGGATGAATAAATATATTTTGAAATTTAGAAAAAAAAATACATTTACCCATGTTAACTGCATGAGTACTTAAATTTTAAAATTTACATGAACATAAGAAAAATGAGAAGTGGACATGAGTCGAAAAACTATATTAGACTACATGCTACAAAAGGCTTTGTTCTTCATCACTGTCCATGCACATAATGTGGTAAAGGAGAGTTGAATTGTGCTGAGGTAAGGTACTTAACTAATGTTTAACACCAGCAGAATTCTGTAAATATGACTATGAATATAAAATAAATACTTTTGATTTTATATAAATCCATAACTAAAAATAAGACACATAAATTACAAGTATTAATTAATTAAAAAAATGCCCACAAAAATTTAAAATTCTTGATTTAATTCTGTTGTGTAGAGTCTCTGTAGGAGTATTGCTACTGTAAAAGCTCCATAACTTAAGTGTGTCTGTATGTATATCAAATGATTTATGTCTACTATAAATATTTTGATTTCAATACAATACCAATAAATAATATGCATAGAAGTTAATTTTCACTAAAAATTTGACTGAAAAGTTTAAAATTAAAAATGATTACACCATATACGGAAAAAAAATGTTCATAATTACTTTTCCAGATAGTGTTAAAGCAACCAAAAGGCACAAATGAGGAGTGAAAAATAACTTTAACCGCATTACAAGCAGAGCCATTAAAAAGAAAGCAAAACATTGGAAGATGTTGTATAGAACCTGAAAGAGTATTATTTATGTAAATATGACTATGAATATAAAATAAATACTTTTGATTTTATATAAATCCATAACTAAAAATAAGACACATAAATTACAAGTATTAATTAATTAAAAAAATGCCCACAAAAATTTAAAATTCTTATTTTTTTAGATAAGCTGCAGTATTAAATAGTACTTACATCAGCATGTCGATGCAATTCAATACCATTGATTCTTTTATTTATGACCTGTAAAATGAAAATAAACTGTGACATGCATAAAAACCAAAAAGTGAAATCAATGAGTAATACAGACATGAAAATCCAGAAAACAACATTAAAAAAAGACTGAAATAGCAGAAATGGTATATTTATACAGTTGCTGAGCTTTTCTTCTACAAAACCACACCAAACTTTTAAAATTGAATCATCTGTTATTATCTAAATTTAAATATAAAATAAATTGGTAGGAAATTTCTTTGTGTGGCCATATACAGAAATAGAGGACAACTCTCTACTGTTACTTTCTTAAAATTTACACCAAAATATTTCTAAAATAACTACTTTTATTAGTATATTCATTAAATGATGAACCAGTTGTGTTTATCAAATTAGGGGCACATCTTTTTTTTATATTTATCAAATTAACAAATGAAATTTAGATATAATCCCTTTCCTTCTACACACGTGCATTTATATAAATATATATATGATTCAATTTTTAGAAAGGTTTTTTTTAAATTGTGAAATTGGCCTAAGATTATATAAAGCATATATTAATATTTATATAAACCTAAAATTAGATCAATTAAAGATATTAGTATGCATTTCTCAAATTATAGATATAAGCAGTTTTTACTACATTGGTTTCTTGTTCTACATAAATTCCTGGGAATAAGTTCCTTATTATTCTTTTACAAACTATTACATGCCCGCCGGAACAAAAATATGTTCAATTTTCTGTCATCTCAACCAGTTTTCTGTTAAGTTAATGAATTTTCTGAAACTTAATCCCAAGAATCTAGTTGGAACAGTGAAACATGGAGATGGAGGTATTCTTGATTGGGGGTGTACATCGGCTTCAGGATTAGGTAATTTGGTATTTTTTATGATATTGTGAATTATGAGTTCTATTTAAATATTTTAAAAAATAATTTTAAATTATCTGTCCAAACATTGGATATTGGACACAATTTTATTCTTCAACAAGATAATGATGACAAACGCACTGCTCTCAATGTATGCCTCTGGTCTACGCCTCTATAACTGTCTCCAAATTCTGAAAACACCACCTAAATTACACACTTGGTGAGAATATGATTTTAAAGAAAAGAAAATATGACATATAAAATCAAAATGTGAAGTAAAAAAGAATATCGATGGAGAAACTATAAAACACTGATGAAATCTATATTAAGATGTGTAAAAGTGAACACTAAAAGATATCCTACTAAGTAATAAATTAAGAAACAAATACAATATTTAGTTATATTGATATATTTTTTAAGTGTATATGGAGACCCCCCTGGGTCTCACCTTGGACACCAAGATTAATTTGAGGCAAAGAACCACTAAGAGCCATTTTGAATAATAATATTTATTTATTATTTCAATTTCTCAAAAAAACTCTAATAAAATATAATACTTTTATGTTACGTCCAATAAAGGGATTTACCTTTATACTAAATTAAATTACGAATGATGCAACTAATTAATAGTTACGCTTAAGATCAAGTAAGGTCTACCGAAATAGGAGATCCGAGAAATACACGTACTCGAAAATTCTTAACTTTATTAACTTTAACTAAGTTGCTTAAACTGACGCTTATTTTAAGTGTACGTAAATTATATTTACCGCTGGCTATAACAGCTTTCTGGTACTTCTGTCGAATAGCAGCACGACGTCTTCACGATTCTAATATCCTGGAATCCTCTAATATTGCGGTTAAAGTTGCTGGCTCAATAGCCTTCCATCATCCACGTTGCTAGCTTACAATGCTCGACTTAAATACCTTATCTATTTTGCATATCCCGTTCATCTTTTTGGAGTTGATTGGAAATAAACGCGAATTTATATTCCCCAAAAAGACACCCAAGAAGATTAGTGGAAAGATTCCGTACAGATTCGTCACATGTATAAAGAATTTTGCGGCATAATTTGAATATTTGAAAGCAATAGTCATACCGTGTTTTAAAAACTTATTATGTAATTCCCTTAAGAACAAGTTACAGATATCATAAAAAAAAATTCCAATTCAAATACATTAATTTTTATTAGTCGAAAACATTAAATTTTATAAGAAATGGCAAGTGAATGAACACTTTGTGGTCCATTGTATATGTATCCGAACAGTGGCATAACGTACACCCCAGCATCACAAGAGGGGGAGAACAGGATTCTAATAGACACAAAAGACAGTTGATTCTCCCTGCCTTATTCACAAAAATAGCCATGTCCAAACTAAAAATTTCCTGAGTTCATTTTGCATCTCTTCTCTGTAAATATATATATTTTTTTTTGTACAAATTATTGTCTTTTCTGGTTAATAAGAAAATTACTTTCCCCCGGCAATTTTTTCTCCAAAGATCAACTTTTACACCAAATTTGATTTTGATTACTTGATTATTGAGATTCATCACTTGCAAAAATAATAGGTGTACAACTTTGCTTCTGCCGTTTTTTTCCGAAATTCGAGGCTTTATTGTAAAAAACTGATTATACATTTATGATTCAAAGTATTGTCCATCTCTAGCCACTACTTTCTCCCATCTTTCGGGCAGCGTATGAATCCCGTGTTGAAAAAACTGGTTATCTTTTGAATCGATCCAATTGTTTACTTCTTCATAAGACCGGAAGTGCTGGTCAGCCAGGCTGTGTGCCATTGATCGAAACAAGTGATAATCCGGGGGAGCAAGGTCTGGAGAATACAGCGGGTGGGGTAGGACTTCCCATTTCAACGTTTCCAAGTATGTCTTGACCACTTTTGCAACATGGGATTGAGCATTGTCATGCTGTAAAATCACTTTATCATGTCTCTCGTTGTATTGTGGCCGTTTGTCTTTCAATCCTCGGCTCAAACGCATTAATTGCGTTCGATAACGATCGCCTGTGATTGTTTCAGTCGGTTACACTATACTAATTACATATTACTAATACACTACACCGAGCTGGTCCCACCAAATACTGAGCATGACCTTGGAACCGTGAATATTCGGTTTGGCCGTCGACGTGGAAGCATGGCCGTGATATCCCCATGATTTTCTGCGCTTGGGATTATCATAACGAACCCATTTGTCGTCCCCAGTCGCAATGCGATGCAGAAATCCCTTCCGTCTTTGCCTTGCAAGCAGCTATTCACAAGCAAACAAACGTCGTTCAACATCTCTCGGCTTCAACTCGTACGGCACCCAATTTCCTTGTTTTTGAATCATTCCCATGACTTTCAGGCGTTTTGAAATGGCTTGTTGCATCACTCCCAATGATCCTGACAATTCTACTTGCGTTTGACAAGAGTCTTGATCAAGTAATGCCTCCAATTCTACATCTTCGAAAACCTTCTCTCTTCCACCGCCATGCTGGTCTTCGACTTCAAAATCACCGTTCTTGAAGCGTTGAAACCATTCTCGACATGTTCTTTCCCTAATAGCGGTATTTGAGAGCATTCGATGAGCCTCAGCTGCAGATTTCTTCATATTAAAGCATAAAATTAAAACCTCCCGCAAATGACGAGAATTTGGCTCGTAAGCTGACATGTTTAATCGAGAATAACTTTATGATGCACACACAAATCAACTAATATTTCGATGGCGTTATGTTTACAAATACCTAAGCCTATTGTATGACATCTACGATCTATTTATTTCGACTTCCACTTACCGCTACAGCCATCTATTGCAAAATGGCAGAAGCAAAGTTGTACACCTTTTATAAGAAAATTATTTTCAGCAGAATTTAAAATAACTACTGAATCTGATGAACATAAACATATTCCATGGGTAGCAACTGTTTTAAACAGAATTTATTCCCTTGCATAATTTTGTTATTTTAGAAAACAGAACATACTTTGAATGACAAAATGTTACTCTAACAGTATGAAAAAGCTTACATTTTTTTACATGCTTTGAGAAGTCTCCCCTCCATAGCTGTTTATTTTTTACATAATTGATTTTAGCACTTAAGTAAAAACAGTTACTTAAATAAAGAAGTCATTTTAAATAAATTACTTTATTGTGTTAGAATTTTATAACTGCTAGTAAAAAAAATGATGAATCAATCAATTTTTGGTACATAAAATATAAATTAGAACGTTTATTAATATTTTTTGCTATTTGCTTTAAAAAGATTTTTTTATCACATAGTTAGTATTTACATTCTGTTCCAACATAACTTTTTCATAAGTATTCTGTAGTATTCTTGAAAATGAATCTATACTTTGACACCACTTAATTTTTTAACGGTAGTAGTAACAATTCAAATTAAACATTTACAGCTTTTAGAATGAATTGATAAGAAGTTTTAAAATGTGAAATAAACAACAGAATAAATTTTAAAAAACCCTTCTTAATTGGTGTGATTCTTTCTGTCTTCAACTAAAACATTTACGAATAATACTAATCAGACAGCCACAGAAATAATATTAATAACAAGTGATCCTTAAAAATGTTACACAACTGATCAATTCTTTATATTACATTTTTCCTTCAAATATTTTTTTTAATTAATAAATCATTTTCTGTTCTTAATTTATAAATTAGTGCATTCATAAGCACTAGGTTTTTCTTTATTATTTTCAAATATTTCAAACTTATTTTTTAAAACTTGATTTAAAAAAAATTAATATTTATAAAATTAAAATGGAAATTTTTGAAAATATTCCAAACAATGTATAGTAGTAATTTAGTATAATCATTTTAATAATAATTTCCCTATAAATTTCACACTTTATATTCAAAATTTCCTTTAAATTATATTAAAAACATATAAATAACAAAATATAGAAAATAATTATATAACATTCTTTAAATATACTTACAATGTAAAGAACAACTGCTACAGAAATTACTGCAGTAGGTAAAACAAGTGTTTTAGTAAGTTCTATAAAAGACTAAAAATAACATTTTTAATTTTCTAAAAAGATAAATACACATATTAGATTACAAAATAAGTTGGTAATAAAAAATATTTCAAAATACATAAATTTACCCTTACCTCTAAAGGTAAAAAGTCAAATTCGACAGCACATGTATATAACATTGTATGAAAATCTTTGTAAGATGTAAATTTCGACTTTAAAATATTCCAAATATGAGTCTGCAATAGAAAATTAAAAAACAAAAAAATGCATACATTACAAATACATCACATAAATGATAATTTCAGATTTATTACATCAATATGTACAGAAACTGTCATTATAACGATATAAGATTTTACAATGTTTTATAGATTTTATAACTAACATAATTATTAACTATTTTTGAAAACATTACTTCAATTCACATTTACTTCTATATTCTATAAATAGACAAAAAAAAAAAAACACAAACACACACACAACTTTGATAAACTTTCTCTCCCATTGTAAGAAAATCAATCTCAATTCCTGTTTCAGTATCACACAAAACAGTTATTTTATCTAGATAACAGGAAATTCTTATTTATTTCATCTGAATAAAAAGAAACTAAATAAATTTCAAGTGTAAATTAAAAAATTTTACAGATTTTCCTTCACCATAATTTGGAGCACAGTTTAAGAAAAAAATGAAAGCTTAATCTATATATTTTGATGTTTTTGTGAATTATTACAAATAAAAAAATAATACTTTTAATCATGGAATTTAATTTCAGAAATGAAATTTGTTTTAATTACACTAGGCAACAAATTTTAAAAAGTTCCTGCTTCTGAGATGAATACAGTCAATTCATTATGAATTCAATTCAATGTGCTAAGTATGAATATAATACAGGAAAAGCTGAATAAGCTATGTTGTGTGTGTAATACTTACAGTTTAGGAAAGAGTATATATGTACTAATTTTATAATGTATGCTAGGAATACCTTAAGACTTTGTTTCTTTTGACCTGTCATTGTACTAGTCACTGACCTTCTTGACTTAAAGCATACCCAATTCTTTTCCATACTTCAAAAAAGTTTCTCAAACTTGGGGTCTCTGAAAAGTTGCTTAATTTAAGATCCCATAAAAATGCATTCTTTTATTTTTGCTGCACTGAGTTGAGGGAATTTTTCAAGCAGGTGCTTCAATGCTGGTAACTTATTCATAGCTTTCATCAAGTTTTTGACAAGATCAAGCTTGACCTACAAAGGTGGAATCATGCTTTTATGCTGTTCTTCCAGAAGAGGGTACTCTATAATTATTTCTCCAGGCTTAAACGATGCTCTTAGTCAATCTCTCTTGCTTTAGTGCAAAGTGATTGCTGTCTCACGAACAAGGGCATAGCTGCTACCATTGAAGATACAGGCCCTCCACCCAAGCTTTGGGGGCCCTAAAATGTGTAAGCAAAAAATTCCACAATATCAAGGAGCTCTTAGAAAGGCCCCCTCCTCCCCTAAGGAACCTTGATACAGGTCCTACTCAGGACTAGCTACGTCAGTGCTCATGGACAAAGAAAATAGCAGTACTTTATATATCTTAGCTACAAACCTATCAACGGAGACACCACCTTTAGGTTAGTACAGATCTGCCAACTCTAATTACTGTAGTTAATCTTCTCCAAAAGGCATTTTCAATTGTGGTAAACTCCCGCCTGATAGGTAGGGATAGAAGCTCATTCCCATTCTTCAACAAAATGCCTTAAGAGTCAGTTTTGAAGTATTTACAAACACTTGTCATTCATTGCGCTCATGTGAAATGCAGAGTTCTTCTAGCAGGCCATCAATGTCGTAGCAGAACACAAGACTTTCTTTTTTTGCAAAGAAAGATTTGAAGTGCAAGATGACATGTGTGAAATGAAGTCACTTGGATATTTTCTTTGTGCAGATTTCACAATTGAAGGGTTGAAACCAATATATCTGCTTCGATTTTAGACAGATCCAAATTGCAAACAAGATCATTCAGTTCAACCAAGGTAATTTTTCATAGAGAAGATATTTCATCAAAGCACGAAATGTCATTATCATACTTATAGTCACCACATGCTGATGTTGAAGAAAATTAGGCACCATATTGGGATCCCCTTTGTCTGAACTGATAGAAAAATCTGCAAGAGGTTGAGGAATTAGGAGTCCTTCGCATTGTATAACAGGTCGTATAGTAGATGGTATGTTAGGGTATTCAATTGCCCTCTTCTTTTTCTAAGAGAAACCTCCAGTAGCTGGTGCTACATTATGTACACTTCCATTATATTAACTGGATGTATCATTTAGTATAATGATTTGATTTTTGCAAAAGTTAAGCAAATAAACTTTTTAAAAAACTTTTTATTGATTAAAAGTTTTTTTTCCTTCTCAATCAATTAAAATTCAAGATTAAAAAGTTTATTAAATAATAATTCATTTGAAAAGGGTTGCAGATTTTAAGTAGCACTTATAATGGTTTATATAATAGCTTTTCTTATGTAATGATATAGATGGCTAAACAGTTTTTATTACAATTGTTTAATTTATTTTCATTCTATTCTATATAGGTGAATTATGCTCAGTTGGATTCTTTTTTGAGTAAAATGGTGTAAATTGCTGAACTAATAAATCACATTTTTCTTTCTTTCTCATAATCAGAAAAAGAAAGCATTTTAATGCATTCTCACGATTTTTAGAAGATCACCAATCATTAAAAACATTCTTTAAGAAACATAGATACAATCTCAGATTTCCTTACAAAAATTAATACATTACTTGTCATAAGCCTTAGTAAAAAATAACTTTGGGAATGAAAGAACATATGAGAGAGAATTTCATTTAGTTATACTTTTCAGATAAAAACTAAATAAGTTTATAAATTAAAAAAAAAAACTTTCCCTCTTTTTCTCAAAATCCTAAAAATAATATTAAAAGAGATGCCTCATTTTAGAAATGTTTATAACATCAACATTAGATGCTTCAATTTGTATTTAAAATAACCAACAACAAACATTGCAGCAATTATACTTTTTAAATGTAACCGCATATTTTATGTTTTACATGTATTCCTTTATTATTTTTATTTAATCATTTTAAAATTTAACTTTTATTTCTCTAATACAATTCCACTGAAGAAGGATAAATGAATACTGACTTACACTATAAAAAATAATTTAATACTTAAATCATGAACAAATAAATTGCACAAAGGGATTTAGAAAATATATATACATTTATTTTGATAAATAGGCACACTATATCAATATTTAAATTTTATTCTTAAATGTTTAAAAATAAATGCAAAAATAAAATGACTTACATCATCATCAACACGTAAAAGAGCAGTTAAAAACAATTTCATGAAAAGACATCCAAAAATCAATGCAAACCCTTTCATGATCTGGAAATAAGATTATGTAAAATAAATATCATTCATAAATTAAACCAAAAGAAAAATCTCCTTTCTTTTCACAATATACTAAGTCATTCAGATTATTATACAGAAGATATAGAATAAATAAAGAATGATTAATAGTTTAATTTATATCAAATTTTGGTTTTTAATTTCAAAAAGTTTTTCTATTACTCTTTTTCTCTAAAACATACTTGAAGATCTAACATGAATACATAGTTTACAGTAATAAGACTAGTTAACATAATGTTATGAGCTTGAAAAAGATTTTTTTTAAAATTTATTTAATAATTAAAGTTCTTTCTTTCTTTTATTTTGAAAACTACTTAATCATATTTTCAAATTATTAAATACTAGCAATATTAAATATTAGCATGATTAAAGCTTTGATAAAATATAGTACCTCTTTAAAAATTTTATTTTTTACCACTGTATGAAAAGAGCCAATAGATAATAAATTAACAATGAAACAGCTGATGACCTTTTTAATTATATTCTTTATTTTACAGCTTGAAACATATTTTATTTATTAACATTGGCATCTAATGATTATTTCAATACAAAATCATAATTTTAAGTAATTTTGCACAATGCACTTAATATGCATTTCAACAGATGTTTAATTTTGAAATACAACATTCTAGAGAGAGAAAATTCAGCATATTATATGCATATAATTTAACTTAGTTAATGAGTACTACTTCCCAAAATAATTTTATAATTGAACGTTATTCAAATAATTTTAAAAAGTAAATTTGTAACTCTCTTTTTTAAAAAAAATGAGCAATAAAATAAAGTGCTTTACCATAATGACCATTGGCAATTTCAACTTTTTAAAGAACTTTTCTGTTGAAACTATAACCTAATAAAAAGAATGTTTAAATAACTCATTAGAAAAATGAACCCTTAATGAATAACAAAAAACCTTTTTAACACAAGAGGCATTTTGTTCTTTCTTTTTGACTCAAAAAGAAAGGACAGAATCAAACAAATTTTGTGTTACTTACTTGGCAGACTAGAAGTGTTGAAGTGTAAAATGATGCAATTAACATCTTATTCCCAAAAAGAAATATAATTGCTAAGAAAAGACTAATCTAAAAATGAAAATAGAAATAATAATTATTAAGTTTAGTGCAGCAGAATAATGTAAGATAAAATCACCACAATTTAAATTTTACCTAACTTACATTACTTGCTCTATTTTGCTTATGCAAAAAAAAAAAAAAAAAAAAAAAAAAAAAAAATCTGCTTTTATATTTTATTTCTTAAAATCTTACCTTATAAAATTTACATAATTGTTAAAAGAACAAAAAGTGTTTTTTTTTAAATTTTGAATTCATAATATATTTTTCTATTTTTCCTTAAATGGAAATTGATCAGGGCAGGCTTCCCCGACTCACACATATTCTTGGATGACTGGGTTTGTCCTACAACAACTTACTAAGTCTTCCTATGCTTGTACATAACTTTTTGAAGGTAAATAAACTTATAGATCTCATCTAGCAGAAGCTAGACAAGGAGATGAGCAACAACAACTATTTTTTTGGCTTTTATATAAAATTCTTTTTCAAATAATTAATTAAAATTTAAATACCAAATATTCATGAAAAACGAAACCAATTTCATGAAAAATTTAATGTAAACATACTTTTGGAGCTTAGGAAGAATAACAATGATTTAAGACCTCTCTACAAAAATTTTGTAACAGTTTGGTATCACCTTGAAACTACATAAAAAAAATATTTAATGGGAGATATATTTGTTTATTAATAATTTATTGACTAGTAATGATTTTTGTCATTTTTTGGATAAATTAGGAACTTTTACATTTCTTTCAAGTTAATTAAATATCTTCCATCAAATGACCTTTTTCTAATAGAATAAAAACTACAACTTTTATATAACATGAGATACATTTTTTAAGTTTAAGGTTATTTTATATTACATATTCTACATGTAAATTTTTTTTTAAAAATTATAACAAACTCAAAAGTTTATTAATTCTAAATTTTTTTAAAAAATAAAATCATTATTTTAATTAAACTTATTTAATTTTCAAATATAGATCTTAATTTTTTTATCAAAGCAATTATGAAAAACTAATAACAGTTATGATTATTAAAGTAAGCCTTGTTTGAAAATTTAATTATATTGGTGTTTATTAATTTAAAATGAATTTAAATATAAAATCTTGTAACACAGTAATTGTTTTAATTTAATTTTGAACTTACCATGTGTCCCAGCAGTGCATGTCTGAAGGTAATAGATGACATGAAATTTAAAATGTATAATCCAAATAATACTAAGATTTGAGTGAGTAATGCAAATTGAGCAAACTGCAATTAAAATTACAAATTCATTTCATACAAATATATTAAATACAATATTAAAAACAAATATAAAAATCAATAAGTTTAAATAACAAGAAGCTTACCTGCCATGATAACATGAAAAGCAAAGTTGGAACAGCAATAATAAATGAATGTGAGATGTATGATCTTTGGCACCTAAACAAGAGAGAAAAGAAATTTCACAGCATTAGAAGTCAACAGTATGGAAAGGATTCAAAATGAAAAAGGTGGGGGAAATTAATGATAAGTAAATTTTGTTACACTTATAACTAGTAAAAGGAGAATTGTGAAAATTATGCAACTTGTTTAATAATTGGAAATCCTACCCCATAAAAAATGTTGAATATGCAAGTGTTGTGTTTGCAATTATACGTGTAAATAAAGGGAATCAGTTTTGGTTGCAATGTCATATAATTATAAGCACAATGTCATATTATTATGCAATTAACAATGTTGTATAATTATGAGATCAAAATGAAATAAAATTTTATTTCAACAATTAAAGTCCATGATGCCTGCAACAAAATTAGTGAACATCCAGAAGTAAGTAGTTAATGTCCAAAGATAAACTTGTAATGATTGAAAAAGTTCTTATAGGTTAATATGTGAGCTACTTTACTCAATTCAGTTTAATTAATTTTTAATTACTCTAAAGCAAAAGTAAGTAGTGATGTCCAAAGATAAACATGTAATGATTGAAAAAGTTCTTATAGGTTAATATGAGCTACTTTACTCAATTCAGTTTAATTAATTTTTAATGACTCTAAAGTAAAAATAGTTTAGACTATTTACATTTTTTGATTTTTAAATATTTATTTGAAAGATCTGCAAAAAAAAAATCCTTATTCAATTATTAAAAAAAGTATACTTACTTGAGTAAAAGACTAACTAACATTATTTGAAGTAAAAACAAAGGGTATCCAAAGCTCTCTCTTAAAGGAGGTGTCCATTGTACTCTAGTACACTAAAAAATTCAAAGATTCTCATTAATATAAAAATACATATTAATTTATAAGTAGTGAACAAAAACATATGAAATGAAGTGAAACATCATTAGAAGTGTAGAAGAATCAGCACAACTCTATGATTTTCTTATGTATAAAAATATATAGATTTACAATAAAGCATCTCCCCCAAAAGGGGGAGATGCTTTAAAAGGGGTATCTCTAGGGATTACAATATCGGACCAAAAGTTCAATATCAGTATTCAGTATTTTTTAGATCTTAATACCGGTATTAGAAATTTTAGAAAAAGCACGAAAACGCAGGTGTTTCTTTGTTTTATATTTGCCAGTTTTATTAGAGTGTAAATATCACAACAAATAATTTGTAACTTATAAATTATAACAGTATATAAAGAACACACATAAAAAAAGTAAAGGAGCATCTTATTAATTTAAATCACAAAAAAGTGTATATATTGCTATTCAGTCTGTGGTAATAATACAAATTTTTGAAATGTGATCTTAAAAAAACAATGCATCAATTGCACTGTCATTAAGCCTGGAACGTAATTTTGTGCAGTAATTTCATCTGAATTATCTTTTTTTTTCAAAATAATCTAAAATCCCTGATGGTTTGGGCTTAGAAAGTGTGCTAAAATTTGTATCTTCATCGCAACTAGATTCCTTCCTCTTCAACAATTTTGTATCATGTTTCGTTTTTAGATGCGTATGAAGTCCCCATTTGGACTTCCTCCATTAATTTTAATAACACTAAAGCATTTTTTACATTGTGCACTATATTCTTTTCATCATATAAATAATGAAGTCAAACCGAAGTATTAGCAACTGATTTTTTATGTTCTTTAAAGTTATTCTTATTCATTATAAGGATTATTATTTATGTGAGTATATATATATATAATTAATATAAAAAATATTTTGAACCCTAAAGTATGATATGCAAACAGTGTGAATAACAAACTCACCAATTTAAAAAATATCAAAATATTATGTACTTTCTTCATATTTACGACCTTGTTTTCACAGATATGAATATGAGTCTACGAAACCTGAGAGTGTGCAGTGTCGCTCTGAAGTGTAACAGGATATTTTTGGCCCGCCTCTTTGGATGATTCAAATATTTTATTACTTCTCTTGACTGTACAATACAACTTTGTATTCACAGTTAAATTAATTTCGCTCATTAGGGAGACACAAAAATAAAAACGTATATTATTTTGCGATGTTGGTGATCCCTGAACATATAGAGGAGACAATTTTTAGAAATTTCTAGTAAATACTGAAAAACCAGTATTTAAACTTGTGAATACTGGTATTTTAAAACTGTACAAATCGCTCAAAATACCGGTATTGCAATCTCTAGGTATCTCCAATTATTGTGTGGGACTAAATGCAGCAATTTGATGTGGCATTAGCTCAACCAGCTATCAGAAGTTTTGTGAGAGGAAGTATATTTAACCAAACTTCTTCTACAGCAGACTATAATTGTGAAAGTGTTGCTGGGGCAGGATTTTGCACACAAATTAACCTTTCAATCATATGTTCAATAGAATTAATATCTGGCGATCTCGGTTGACAAATAAATTGCTGAAACTATCCAAAATGTTACATCAAAAATGATCCGGGACCAGCGATATAACACACTGACATTCTGGGAAAACTCAATTGTTGCTTGAGTACATGAAGTTCCATGATTGGCTGTAAAAGTCTCCAAGTAGTTGAACATAATAATTTCCAGTCAATGATTGGTTTAGTTAGACCAGAAGACCCAGTCCCTGCTATGCAAATGCAGAACAAGCCATCAAGGAGCTGCTACTAGCTTTTACAGTGTCTAGCTGACAACTTAGGACCATGGCTCCATAGGGTTTGCACTAACTTGAAGTGTACTATCAGCTCTTACCAACTGGAATCGTAGCTCATTGGACCAAGCAACATTTTCCCAGTCATTTAGGGTCTAATTAATATGTTCACAAGTCTAAATGGGAAGATAAAGTCAATAATGCGTTTTTAGTAAGGCACTCAAGTCGGTCTTCTGCTGTCAAATACTATTAACAACAAATTTTGCTGTATTGTCTGCATGGATATATTTCTTATATGTCCCATGTTAATTGTTGCTGCTATTTGATACAATATTTCTCTTGCCTAGTAACACTGACAAAACTGATCTTGATCATTAAGTAGACATAGTCCACCATGCACTGCCACAACAGGAGAATTTTCTTGAAATTACATATTTTTGGCACACTCCTTGATACTATAGATCAAGGAATGTTAAATTCAACAAATTACAGAAATGGAATGCCAAATGCATCTAGCTTTTGCAATAAAAAAATTCCTGCTATATAACAATAACCACATCAGAAAACTTTTAACACAAATTATTTAAATGCAAAGGAAAATCCTGATAATACACCACCCATTTATATATTTCTTATGCAACACTATTGCCCTCAGGAAATTTGTTGATTGCTATCCCATGACTTTTGACACTTCAGTGTATAACATAATGCAAACAAAAATAACTCAATTTTCTGATTCAAAATGAATGCATTTAAACACATTACTATCCAATATTTAATGAAGAAAAATATTAAAGCTCCCAAATAAAATGTCTGATATTTAAAGAATATTAAAACATATACAAACCTCTCCATGATTAAAGAAAAAACTTGCCACAGTTAATAATCCACCAGACAAAGAATCACTACAAAAGTAGAGAGAAAAATAAACCAAAACGTATTACAATATGGAAAAAATAAGTAAAGCAATTTCCATAGTCAAATGATTTTAATATATTTCCAATACATAAAATAATATTTATATAAAATGAAGCAGTAAATATTCAAATCATGAGAAAAATATGCAATTATCTTTTTTTCAGTCTATAAAGTCTCTAGTCTTCCTTTCTGTTCCAAGGGCAGTTCTGACACTAAAAATGTTTATGATGCTTTTTTTCATTGTTTTACTAAAGTTGCACTTAGAAACAACATGAGGGTTATTGGTAATAAACCTGTGATTTCAGATCATGATCAAGCAATAATAAGTAATAATTAAGGCTTTAAGACACCCTCTCCCATACATAAAAATTTCAAAAAATTTCAAATTAACACACAGTTAACTTAATTTAACATGCATCAGTTCCTCTACATTGTAGAACTTCAGTGATGCCAGGACTTGAGCCCCTGACTTAACAGAAACAATGCCCACCATAAATTCACTACCATGACCAATCAATTATTTCTCTTCAAGTGACTTTGGGAACAATATTTATGTCAACAATAGTGATTCAAATATGGCAAAAGAAAAGGTAAATGAGATTTTTGAAGAAATTTTCACATTCATAAAAATGCCTATTTATCATTAATTTTTAACAAAACAAGTAATATAAAATTTTTTTTTTAAGTCAATTCCTATTTCGATCAACAAAGAAAAATTTTACTTTAACTACTTTTTATCAAATAGTTACAATTAATATAAATATGTATATACATATGACAGAATCACAACATTAAGTGGTAATTAATTTTTATTAATTATCATTAAAGTATCGTATTGTCATCTAAAACAATCTCTCGTGTATATAAAATTTCAGTTCAACCGAATGCTTTAAAACGTGAGAAAAAAAAAACCTTTTCAAGTTTTGACACAAGTCGCCAAAAATGATGTCAACGTGGCTGTATTTGTAATTCTTTAAATAATTAGTTTAAATCAATTTTTATTAATTCTAATTAAATTACTGTATTGTCATCCAAAATAATCATGTATATAAAATTGCAGCTCAATTGAGCACTTTAAAATGTATTTTATTGACAGCTGAAATTTCCACCAAGATAAATAAATATATAGAGAGTGTGAGCTAATAGTAGGAATTGAAAAATAAATAAATAAAAAAAAACAAGACAAAATATATACAATAAAATGCTGAACATAAAATTCAGATAAAATCTGGAACCAAAGAAAATACCAGAACTGAAAAAACACATTAAATATTTTTATAATCAATATATTTTCAAGAAATAATCAGATTTAGTATTCTAATAATGACATCACACTTTTTCAATGATAAACTTTCTACCAATAAATTTCAAATATTTATTGCAACCAATACTAAAGGATTTAAGATTAATAAAAATATAAAGGTAATACAAGGATTTAAATTCTGATAATAAATTGAAAATAGCAAATCAATCTGTTATGAGTATAACAAACTTCGTGTCACATATCTTAAAAATATTAAACACATCAGAAGCATAAGAAATTTAATTTTTTTCAGTTATTAATGTCAAATATATAGCATTTTAAATGGAAAAGTCAACTAATACAATGAGGTTGATTCACGACAATGAGACGCCAAGTCGGAATCACGTGACGAGGATACTAACATTTCCCTGAGTTTTGCATCAGTGTGTAAATTTCGTATGCTTGATATGTTTACTTCTTGTGTGTGAAGTGTATTTCTAAAATTTTATTTATTTTTATTATATTTTTGCATTATCCTTGTTTAATAATTAGGTATAAAGTATTTTTAGTAATTTTTGTTTCAGTTTAGTATATTTGTCATTTGGTGTTAGTGTGCGAAGCCGGCGGTTACTTTCAGTGTTTATTTATATATTTATTAATAGTTCTAGATTATTTTTTAGCATCCTTATAAGTCCTTTGTTTTCATGTAGTTTATTATGTTTATTTACGCACGAGAATGATTTACAGTATAGAATTGAGACCACTGAATTTGGAAAAACTTCTCATAAGTGCCCATTTACTTATTGGTACATAGTGTATCACTCCATATAAATTTATAAAATAGTATAATTTATAAGAAACATGTAGATATGAAATAGTCCCACTTTGAAATGTTAATGTTGATACCCCCCCTTTCATTGTCTGATTCCTTTAGTAAGTACCAGCTACAAATGTTTAATGTTTTTAGAAATACTATCTCTATAATTTCTCATATGGTACATTCAGAAACATGAAATGCAAGTAAATATAATTTTGGAAACGAATTTATAATAAGATTTGTCAATAACATGGATATTTTTGTTTATTTAAAAATTTTCATACCTATTTCTAATGTTTAACAAGAGATTTATACTTTTTGAGAGCAGAGTGTATAAAATATTAGTTGGTTAATAATGAAAGTTTTTGATTAATAATTAGGAATTCTTCTGTGATGGAAATGAAATTATTTTTATCATTTAAAGGTTTGGGATGTTTGAAATAATCTAATTATAAACAAACATTTGATATGTTTTATTGTTTGACTTCCTTTGTAATTATTACCCTTCAAAAGGTTTGAATTTTTTTAGAAATGCCTGTCTCCAACATTCAGAAAGAAAGAAATTTGACTTTTTAAAAATAAATTAAGAAACATGCTTAAAGAAATAGGCTTTTTAATAAAATTATTTTATAGTAGAACAAATTAAATTGTTTTCATGAAAACCATTCGTATAATGAAGCAGAAAATTCTCTCTTTCTCTCTCTTATCGGACAGTTTTATATTCAATAATCATACTCATTTCAATATACATTATTTATTGACACTTAATTTTAACATTACATGAATACACTATAAGTAAATAAAGCAGACTATGAATGCAACACTATGCTATAAGGACAAATAGAGAACAAATAGAGGATCTAACTGCCAATATTTAACGTGCATCTTATTATATCTCAATTTTTATCTTATTGATAATCTAATATATATTATAAATGCGAAAGTTTGTGAGTATCTTTGTGGGTCTTTCACACAAAAACTACTGAATGGATTTTAATGAAACTTTACAGTAATATAGCTTATACATCAGAATAGCACATAGGCTATAATTTATAGCATAGACTATAATTTATAAAGATATTGTATGAAGTGTCCAAAATATAATATTTGTCAAGTAAGTAGGAAAAAATTCTGTCATCTGCTAGCAATTCTGGCATGCGCTGCAAAAAAGCCCACGTCAGCATATGTCTATCTTTTGTTTGTGAAAAACCTTTTTTGTTTTGGCTACGCAAGGTGCTCGCTTCTAATTAATTCCTCTGATACAATGTCTATTTTTTTTATTTCAGAATCAAACTAAGTTTTGAAGGGAGAGGTTGTTATAAATCTCTTTATTTTAATGTTTTTTTTTAACATTTTATTATGCACGTTTGGTAGTAAGAAATTGATCTTTTTTCCAAATAAATGCTTTTATCAGTTCTGATACTTAAAGTAAATAAACTTTCTCTTTCACACTGCATCATTTGGACAAATTTTCAAAATTTGTTTGTGGTTAGTAGTTAATTATAATGCTATAATTTTAATTGAATAGGCAGATATTGCATTTTTAAGTATAAAAATAATTAAAACTACTGTACCGTATTTTTTGGAACGAGTGAATATTAAAGTCGCACTGTTCAGCTACATGAGGGCTTTTGGCAACGGATCACGTAATTTTGAACCATGGTCAAGTGACGTGGACGACATCTGAGCTGGCACCCTCTTCTCCTAACTACCACACCACGCCAACTTAGAAGGAATATTCTACCTATACTTAGCAGGAATATTCTTTGAAATCCACTCTTCTAAGATATATAGCAGCACGGGTTCCATGATGAGTATTTTAGCGGAAAAAATAGTTTGTCAAAATTTAAGTGTCTTATGTTTTTGTATGTTGATGAAGACCTTAGAAAATTATTTAACTACTTATTCTAAGTGAACGGTATATATAATTAATTTTACAGTGGAATATCTTTAATTAATTTATTAGCTCTAACGGATTAAATTTTCTGAAGTGGAGTATTTTGTTTATGTATATCCCTTAATTTCAAATGTAGTGATAAAAAAAATATTGTATGAAAAAAACTGCAGTAAATCATAATGCGGTTGGAAAAAGTATTAAAGTGCATTTCTCCCCTACACGGCGGGTCTTACAAAGCTCTGATAAAGCTCGAGTTATGAAAGTAGCTAGGCATTTGCCAACTTTACTCTATCGTTAACATTTCGCTATGTTTTTTATTGAATCATCATTATAATTTAAGAAACGGCGTTGCTTGCGAATATTACAATTTTAACATAAAACAAATACTACAGAAAGTAATATTAATGTATTATACTTTCAGATAAAAATTATTTACACTATTTTAAGCATTCATTACACAAAACTTTTAACAATGTGTTACTTTTGCTGAGCAGAGAGAGATCAGCTTAGGGAGGTATTTTCAAAAATTGACCCTCAAGAGTGTTGCGGGGAGTTATAAATATTTAAAAAAAATCCTCTTTATCAGCTATTAGATCTACAGACTTAAAATTTAACAAAGGTATTTTATTTCTCTCTCTCTCTCTTTTTTTGTTTGTTTAGCTGAGCTACGCAAAAAGCTTTTTTTGTTTAATTTGCAATTCACGTAAAATTAACTCATTAAAAGCTTCTTTATCCTTCAATCTGTGTTTAATTTTTCAGTTCACCCGTGCAAAGATCCGGTATACCAGCTAGTATCTAATAAAATTATCTGGAAACCTTATAAATGGCTTTTTCAATGTATTTACAAGAAAAAAGTATTAAATATCATAAAAAAATTAAAGAAAATCCTCTCCTAAATAACAGATTAAATAGCTAAAAAAAAGTCAAATTATGCAGAATTTCTGAAATTTTTTCTCACTTTATTTATCTCATTAGGTTTATGACATAAAAACTTAAATTTTTAAACACCACCACATACAATCGATAGTAAACAAATAAGTAATTGGGTTGTCTGTTCTTTCAAGTTAATTAAATCTATAAGAAAAACAACCAGCTATGTGACATAGGAACTAGAAAGTAAAAACAGGAGACTGCATTATATTCGTAGGTTGTCAACAAAACTCTTCATAGTATTTTTCAGAAATTTTATATGGTATGGATCCAGATTAAATGAAATATCATAAGAATTTTAAAATTTCATATCTTAAATCTATACAATCAACTTTCTGAATTTACATAAAACAAATTAGAATACTTAAATCATGCAACTTATAGAAAGAAGTTTTGAATAAAAAAAACCAAATACACATATAAAATGGCAATGTAACTATTTTTTGTAAAATATCTCGATACACTTTTTTTCATGTCTTAAAAGCCCAATAAACCTTTGTATAACATTTGTTTATCATAACTGTAAAATTACATACTATAAATACTAAAGCTTATTATATTTATTTTCAAACCACCCTAATTTTCCTTGCATTGAATATACTACATCAAAATAAAATTGACAAAGATTTTCTTTTCTTTTTTTTAATGTCACACTATAATTACAAAATTTCTACAATCTGTTCCTTTAAAATATACGAAGCATTACCTTCTGATTTAAAGGGAATATTTGATTTTTTTTACACTGAACATACCAACACTTAATGCATACCTATTTCTACCAGTTATTGTATGTATAGTGTTAAATATACTTCAGTTCATCCAAACTTAAGCTTATTTGGATTAATGTATTGGCATGTTATTTCGTTATCACTGATTATGCATCTAAAGTATCCTTTTATACAAAATTATATTTATACTAAAAAAAAATTGAAAATGAAACAATATTAACTTCAAACATAAAATTAATTACTTCAAAGTTTGTCTAAGAAATTCTAAATCAGTACTCATACCATTCCAAAATTTGGAATAAATGTATTAAACTGCCAACTAATTTCACCAAGCAAAATGACATCCGAATTTAAAAAAAAATTATATCACTATAGTTACTGTGTTCAAACATGATCATGAACAGTTTCCACTATTGGTTGTATATCATAGTATTTGGGGGTTTTATGATTTGAAGAAATTAATCGATATTATAATATACAAGTGCTCAAATTTGCTCTTTCTACACACGTCACACAAAAACATCAGTGATTTTGGACAATTAACCCATTAAAAATAATTTTGAAATTTTTTTTCTGAAATTACCTTTTTTTTTTGCTGAATTTTGCATGAATATAGATTATTGCAAATGGCAATTTGTCAAGTTATTTATTTAAGGGTAAATAGAGAATTGAAAAAGGTTATATTAAAATTTTGAATATTTCTCTATTGCTTTTAGAAAGTCCTACAGAATCAATATATATGTAATATGTCTATATGTAAAATCATATTTGGTTTCATGATCTTAATTACTGATAAATATCATAGAGCTGATCTAAGTACACTTCTTGGGTCAATATTTGTAAATAACTCAATACAACAAATTTATTCAGGACTTAAATTTATAAGCAGGATAGTATCAATACAGATGAACCTTTCAGACTTTAATACTTATGTAAAAATTAAAATTCAGAGTATTCTTATGCTTAATACATTTCAGCTGGGGTTGCATAGATTTCTTCAATACACAGTGTTATACTTCAATAACATGTGTATAGTCTATATGTGAAACTTATCATCAAAATTAATGAATTTTACATTTTCATAACCCTTGTGCAAATACCAATAAATGCTATCCATAGTAAAAAAAATTGTACATCTGTGTGACAAATTTATACCAGTCAAATTCTGAAAAATAGACGTGTTGAGAAATCTCTATACTATGTAATAAATAGATACACCCCACAAATATTTTATAATTTTTATTTTTTTGTGTAAAAGAATTATGGATTCAAAAATGACTTATTATTTTGACCATGCAGGAGAGAATGGGACTTTTATTTTCAATGTATACACAGAAATTTATCTTCTATAATACACACAATTTAATTAAAAATCTTTAATGCCTTAATTTTTTACCACACTCAGAATGAAATTCTCTATAAGTAATATATTTTTATTAAAATGGTGCTGCGAATAAAGACTTTAAAAATGTTGCTTAATTTTTTTACTTATAATTTTACAAAAAGTAAATGGTGATTTGCATTTCTAATGTTTGAAAGTGGTATTTAATTTATCATCAAGTATAAACATTAATGAACTTGAAGTAAATTAAGATATTTTTTCATTTCTGTAGTGCATGCTTTTCGAAATTTTTTTCCCCAAAAGAATGTAAAATTATTTAGTAAAATACATTATATATATACTTGTTTTAATACATGACATGCAGAGTTACATATCAGATTAAAATTAAATTTTTAAAAATAACGTGTTGCTTTATTAAATACAATTTACTTCAAATAATAAAACATTGTGTTAGAAAACTCAAAGGAGCAGAATTTTCATCTGACTGTGAAATACATTTTTTAAATTACTATTCAAAGCATGTATGGAAAGAGAGTAGAATAAAATAAATGATAAATTCATTTCTTTGAATTTTTTTAGCCTAATAATTAGATTACCTTAAAACAGTTCCAAAAAGAAAAAGAAGTGATCCAACTAATCCATTCAAGAGAAAGACAGTCGTAACATAAAAATATGCAGGGTCACCAACACCTATAAAATGAAATCTTTCTATTATTGCATTACAAACATAACAATTTAAATCTGAAAATAATTTAAAAAATACTTAGCTTTGAAGTTTTTAATATGAAACACTATTATAAAGAAAGGAACATTTTATAGACAAATAAAGTGATATATGAAAATACAAATCATTTCAAAAACCATTAAAGAAACAGGATCAAATTATAAAAGATATATAAATTAAATTTTTAAAAAATATAATTAGTTTACTGTAATAATAAATTGTAAATCAATTCCCCTTTTTAAATTTAACGCTCCATTAAAATGTCCTATTCTTTTAAATATGAGTTTACTTTTTAATTAATTGAATTTTCATTAACATCACAATTCAGAGAAACATGAGGGCTATTGGCATTGGATCTACAATGACATAAACTTCCACCACCCTCCAAATTTCCAGACCAAACCAATATGAAGACCAAAAGTAACATTGTGAGATTTTACAATGAACTATGTTCTTTCTTGCCTCTTTTATGTTTTCTACTTTTAACTAACACATTAGAAATGAGCATCAACTGCTCAATTTCATTTTTTGCAGTTAAAAATCACTACCGTTTCTCTGATATCTTTTATGATTTTGCTGTTTTGATTAATTTCTAGATATAAATCAGCAATTAATTTATTTTCCTAAATTAGATAATAAAAAGTCAAAAACATTCTGCACAATCCTTTTTTTTAAAAAAATTCACATTTTAATAATAAATACTAAATATTACAACTTTTGACAAAATTAATTGATTTCATTTATTACCTCATAAAAAAACACTTTTTTACAGCTTAAATATAAAACAAAATTTTGTTATCATATATAATGCATTAAAAAACAAGACTAATTTAAATAAACATGTAAGAAAGTAAAAAATTGAAACTTAAGGGGAGGAAAATGCATTCATCACAACAGTTTTTAAATAAAGAAAACAGTAAATAGTCTTGTTAATCATGCTGCTCTCAATTAAAACAAAATTTATTAAAAAAATGTTTTTAATTTCAAAACCAAACATAAAAAAGGATGACAATTTTAAACTATATATAGTAATAAGATATTAACCACCCATTTCACTGGATAGTTCCTGATGTTCTGTGACTATACATATTGTTTTTAAGTTATTGATATTTCAGTCCCACCATTAAACTTTTGGTTGTATTCAAAAGCATTCTTATAGCTCTTGTCTCTTGATTTAAATAGGACAGGAATGGAATTTTTAAAGCAGAAGTATATTTATCTTTTACTCCTCTGCATTACCCATCTAAGGGATTGAATTCCACAAAACTTCTACTCTTAGCTGATCTCTAAACAAAAGAAACATCTTTTTTAAATTTAAAGACTTATGGTCTTATAGTTAAAAAAAAGGAATTCCTCTGTAACATCTCTCTTCTCCTTGGAGATGAATTTCTGCAAAACCTTTTTCTTACCGGGTTTCTGTTCGAAAAAGAAACATGCTTACCAAATTCAAAGTCTGCAGGCCTAATAGTGCAAAAACAGAAATTGTTTGCATGTAATAATTCCCCTCAACTCCATTTGGGAGTTAATTTCCACAAAACCTTTTATTAGAGGATCTTTACTCAATAAAAGAAACATGGCCTGCCAAATTTCAAATCTGTAAGTCTAATAATTCTGGAAATCTGGTGATGAGTGAGTGAAGCACTTACCTCTTTCCTTTCTATACAAACCTAACTGTGCCGTAAGTTCAAATATAAAAATATGAGATCATCTGCTGTGACTCAAATGCAGCAGACGATTTTAATTTCATCATTGGAGATTACTGTCTTTCGGATGTGTTGTTTCAAATAAGTCAGATTTGTAATAGGGATGGCGATCTGAGATCAATTTCTCAGGCCAAAAAAATTGATTTTTTAAATCGATATGTAGCACTGAATTGATATTTCATCCTAGAAAATCGACATTCAATTTTTTCTGTTTTGGAAAAACTATAAAATTATTTACAATTAGTTGAATGTACTATCTTTAAAACCTTTAATATTAGGGTGTTGGCGGTTAAAGGGTTAATTACTCAAAAAATCGCGAGATGCCTGTGTGCTTAGTTTCCTTCGCCTCTCTTTAATAAATAAAAAAAAAGTTACATTTGTTTATGCCTTGATTGATCGATTGACTGTCCTAATGTACTGTGATAAGCGAAATAAATATTTATTGTTATGTAGTGTTTGTTATGGAATAATAAGTAATCATCATGTTCAGTCAATAGCCATGATGTATATGAGTATCGTGGGATCATTTGTTCCTTGTGAGGGTCTTTTTTTGATTGCCGGCAACATGGCAAGTGATAAGCAGAACCACTTGGATGCCAGTAGACTTAATAGACTGTTGTTTTTAAAAAGCTTAGATATTAAGCATTGGAAGCTATAAGCACTGGTGTAGGGGGCCCTGTATCAAAATTTCTTCGGGCCCTTTTTTAATATGGGAGCTCTGTAAGTGGACTGTAGTTACACATGTTGGGGCCCATGTAGCTTGGGGGCCCTATATCATCCATACGGCTGATACGGTGGTAGCTATGCCCCTGGCTATAAGCTATATTATCTATTTTCTAAATTTTTTAATGTAACAAATACATTTAGAAAATAAATGTCTTCTTTTATACCTGATACTCTTTGATATGGTACTAAAAATAATTGTAATTGTTGAATTCCCTGAGCTAAAAAATTCCCTGATAAGATTGTTTATCATGGTGTCTTGTTTTTCATAAAATGAATTTATATTTACATTGTTAATGCAGACTTGAAAAAAAATCGATTTTTTAGAAATCGATCTTTTAGACCTCGATCTTTTTGTGAATTGATTCATCAGGTTACGATTCGAATCGATTTAAAAATCGATCTTTTTCAGAAATAATCACCATTCCTAAGTTGTAACACTTTAAATAGAAGCATGAAGCAGATATTTCTTTGCATAAAAAAAAGACTAGGAATGATATATAAAGCTCTTACACATTTAGATATAAAAAGGTTATTCATCAATCCAACAATTGAGAGATTTTTTTTGGGATCAACAGTACTGCAGACAGTAGTAGATGTGGTTGTCTGTTATTGGTAAGAACACCAGCTTTCATTAAAGCAGCCAAGGAGAAAACTTAGCAAAATCCTTGTAGAAAATAGTCTCTTTTTGTTAAAGAAATAAACGTGTCATAAAGAACAATGGGTCACATAAGAAAAGACCAAGAGATTATCAATAATAATAATAAAAATAATAACTGGTCATTTTCTTATAAAGGAATTAAAGCACCAGAGGTACCTGAAAGCAAAAACACTGTTATGGTCGCATATTCATAATGGCTACAGACTTTTTTTACCAATGAGAAAATTTTTGACACAATGAAGGATCTTTCAAACACCAGAAAGACCATGCATATACAAGAATTACCCAAGAAACTAAGAAGACAAAATGCTTGAAGAAGCACCCAGGCACCAGGCTTCCATGAGGGTTTGGTGGGGTGTTAATTATGAAGGCATATCGGAGATTCATTTCTTGCCAGAAAGGAGTGAAAACCACTGCAAAAGTTCATCAAAACATAATCATAGAACCAGCAGTGAAGCCTCTGAATGTAAACCTGTACAATGGAAACAACCAGACTTTTCAACAGGACTCTGCTCCTGCTTATAAGGCAAATATAACCCAGTGGTGATTAGAAGAGAATGTGCCAGACTTAATAGAACATGAAGAATGGCCTTCTATCATACCAGACTTAAAATTTGGCTATAAATTGTAGTCAGTATTAAAAACAAAGGTGTGTCAAAAACAGCATCTCAATTAGAACAGTCATATGCTCTTTAAAGAAAGCAGCAATGGAAGTTTCCATGGAGTATCTGCACGACAGTCAGACACCAAGTAAGTAATCATGTGATTCCTTCGGAAATAAAAGCATGTGCTTACTTTTTACCATGATATAACCATATGGAAGTCGTTGACATTCTTTTGGTTTAATTTTATCTAATTAAAAACATATCATTGCATTTTTTGTATTATTTTAGAATATATATTTGTTAGGAAATAATCTTAATAACTCTTTTATATAATTTTTGTTATATTCTAATTTATTTATCTAATTAGGTAATTGTCTACTTTGACTAGTATTAGCTGGCATATTTATTTATCCTAGTTAGGTTGAATCCCAGCATTTATTTATAGTTCTTAGTATACTTAGGTATGGCTCTTAGTTATTTTAGTTCTAAATTAATTTAGTAGTTATTTATTATACAGTTTTGCGCAAGAATGGTTGACTGCATAGAATTAAAACTACTTTTTTAAAACTGTATGACTATCGAATAACATTGGTATCATTTCTTTAAAAAGAGCTCACACCTATTATTATACAACACAGTGTCAGTTAGGTGTAAATAATATAAAAAATGTCTGTTGTAATTTTAATTAATAATTCAAAGTCAAGAGAAAAAATTTATTCTGCATTTTTTCAATTTGGTGATAATTTGTGGGAGGAATGTTTACAAAAATTAAAGATGTTTGTTTGATTTTTACCTTCCACACACAAATTATCGATTTCTAAATTATTTATAATTATTCTTTGCTGTTAAAATTTAATGTCATTTCTTTCTTTAAATTAAAATACAATATTCTTAAGGGGAATGAAACCATTACAAAAGGGATAAAAATTGTTAGGAATGATTACATTTAATTTGATATGTTATTATCTTCTTTTTTGAAGTACATATCAAACTTGCAAAAAAGCTTATTTCTTGAAGCCTGTGTACATAGAACATTAGTTAATATGAAAGTTTTAGATAAATGAAGAGAATTATCTTTTGGTAAAAGTGTTTATTTTCCATCGTTTTTTTTTTTTTTTTTTTTTTTTTTTGAAATCTCAGTGGCTACTTAAGAAGTAAGTATTTGTTTATCCATGATTTAACTATTTTCCTTTTTTGCACAAATCCTTAAAATTGTTTAATTCCTGAAAACTCAGTATTATGCATGTAAAGATAATTAAGGATGTGAGTATATGATTCATATATATGTCTCCTGTGATGAAAATTGAATTTTCTTTACAAACTTCATGAATTTCAAATTTTATAATAGTATGGCTTACCAATGGGGACATTAAACACTCTATGTGAAGCATTATAAGTGTCAGACATTTGAAATAATCCTGTAATTTTGGTTTGATTTATCAATACTATAGGAAGTTCTTAATTTTTTTCCCTTTGTACTTATATGCTACTAGCTGGTAAACCTGTTCTTCACACAGGTGTTAATTTATATATATAAATAACGTTATGCATGGAATAAATAACACAATTTTCTAAAAAAATATATTATATTTACTCGAGTTTACCTACCTACGCTTAAAATTCAAATGAATATTTTATTTCACTGTAGAAGAGTTATTTGTTGAAAATATTTTTCGTTTACACAATGCATTGCGTATAAATACTTCATATATATTTTGTACAATATTATGAAGCATTTAAAGATATTTGAAAATGTTTCTAATAAAATAACATTCCTAGCTTTGACTGTCAGATTTACTCAGTAATTATCTTTTAAAAATGCTAGGAAATTTTTTTAGAAATGATTGTATAAAGTAATAAAAAAAATACTATTTCACTATTAAGTTAAAAAAATGAATCATATTAATATATAATTTTTAAGAAATATTCAATGTAGTATGATTAGCTATTATTACGAGTTATTGAATTACATATAAAGTGCATAATCAGGGCTAATAATTAACTAAATAATTATAACAAGTAATTTCTCTACATTAACTGTTTTTATATTTTCTCTAAGTTGCAATTATTATAGCAAGTTCTGAGAGTTCTTTCAGCATATTAAAATTAATATCTGAGAGTTCTTTCAGCATATTAAAATTAATAAAGAGTTATTTTCAGTCATCCATGTGTACAGAAGGCTTAAATGCCCTTGCTATATTATCTTATGTTTATAAATAAACATGTGTTTGTAATTTTACTCTTTAAGTACAATGTTATGCAGAACTGAATAGTTTTCTATTGGAAACTTCACCTTTATATCTCGGCTACTAAATATTATGCATGGGTATGCGACACTTGGATCACAAATTCAGATTATTAATGCGAGTATGAACTATATTAAAAATTTACATTACAAATTCAATAATTTTTTTAATTGCCTTTGTATAAAGTGCTTATAACAAGTTGAATAATTTGTTTTAAATTATTGTATAATATTAAGGAATGTTTCATCAGAAAAAATGCTATAAATTTCACAAATTCAATTTAATTTCTTATTGAATTGCATACTTCTTTAAGCTATTGTTTATCTGATATTAGATAGAGTTAATATGAACGTTTTTGATTAATAATAAATATTTATCCATTAATGAAAATGAATCTTATTTTTATAACACAATGAATTGCAAATAAGACAATTTAATACAATAATATGAAAATAAATAGTTGCATAAAATTTGCATTAACAATTTCTACTAGTTATGTCTCTTGACCAGATATTTATGTTTAGTGTTAAACACTTGAGTTCCATTTCATACAAACTTAAAACTTACTAGGAGAAATGTATTGATATTTTACTTTGTTATCACTAATATGTATCTAAAGTATCCTTTTATATAAAATTATACTTTTAAAAAAAGAAAATTATCATTATAATACACAAGAGCCTAAAATTTGTCTTTGAAACGTATGTCACAACAAAATATCAGTGATTTTGGCCAATTAACCTCTTAACAATAATTTTGAAAAAAGATTCTCTGTAATTCTCTTCGATAAATATCATAAAATTGATCAAAGTATTCTTCTTAGGTCAATATTTGTAACAAACTCAATGAAACAAATTTATTCAGGACATATATCATGAGATTTATTTTTTCAAAAGTATAAAATCAATCTAATCTCTATAATGATAAATCTTATACAAATTGTGCAAATACCAATAAATGCATATTTGTTATACATATGTAGTAAAAAAATTTGTGTATGTGCATGACACATTTATACCATACAGTCAAACTCTGAAAAACGTATGTGTTAATAGATACCACACAAATATATTACACAAATATATTAAATATATATTATTTTTTTGTAAAAGAATTATGGACTCAAAAATGACTTTTTATTTTGGACATGTAGGAGTAAGCAGGACTTTTATATTTAATATATGGACACAAATTTATATTCTATTAAATACATATTCTAATTTAAAAATTTTAATGCCTTAATTTATTACCATATTTGGAACTCAATTCTCAAAAAATCATATATTTTACCTACAGTAGTGCAGCGAATAAAGACTTTTAAAATGTTGCACAATTTTTTTATATGTAATTTTACAAATGATAAAAGATAATTTTGACTTCTAATGTTTGAAAATGGTACTTGATTCATCAATTAGTATAAACATTAACAGAGCTGTAGTAAATTAAAATATTTTTCCCATTTCTGTGTTTTTTCTTTTCCCCCCTGTAATATAGTAACATTATTAAGTAAAACAAGTTTTATAAATATATATACTTCTTTTTGATATATGTATCGTTACATATCAGATTCTTGTGTTCTAATTTTAGATAATTAAATGCTGAAGTACCTCTGTTGACTACACTGAAGATGTGTAAAATAAGTAAAATTTAAGTTAACTAAACATAATATGTTTTCAGTATAACTTACTATGAAATAAACAAATATTTGCTGCAAAATATTTACATTCTTGTAGAAGTCTACATCTATCCAAAATCCTTTTTGAAGAAGTTTCATTTGTCTTACGGTATTGAAAACATTATTCAAAGAGTGGTCAAACACATAAACACTGGGAAGATGGTATGTAATCTTCACGCTTCATCTTGCTTTCAAAGGACTAAGATTTTTTAACGGGATATTAAAAAATGATTTTTTCCCAACAACAATCCTTTCTTTAACTGATCGAGCAACCATTTCAGGAAAATAAGACATTTTAGAAAGTAAAATGTAAATGTATAAGAAAAAAATAATCGTACACAATAGTAGTAAACAAATGACGCCATATTCACGTGCTGACAGAATTACGTGATCATGATGTCACATGAATTCAGTCCATTGAGGTAGAGCGGGCCTGGATAGATAATATATAGGTAAATATTTAGTTCATCACAGATTAAGAATACTAAGCTTATTATTACAAATGTAATTTGTAAGCAGAATTGTTTACATCCTCTGCTTATTTTAATACATTACATAAATGGTAATAATGGATTTGGTTTGTAATGAAATTTGGTAATAATGAATTATATAGAAAATGCATCATTTTACAAACTTGAGAATTATACTGTCTTTGATATACTTGTGGTTTTCTTAAAAGATTAACATTCTCCTTTTCATATAAAATAGGACAAAATTGAATCAGTCTAAAATTTCAAATAATGCTTTAAAAAGATTAAAAATTATTATATTTAAAGTATACCTTCACAGCTTTCAATAGGTGGAAGATTATCACCTCGTAGTACTTGCCAGCATTCTTTAAAACTCACATTTAGAAAGTTAGAAACAGTTAGAATATTTCTAAAACTTGCAGCTAACACAACCTAAAAGAAAACAAATTAATAATAAAATTTAACATAGAATTTTTGCAGATGTGAACAGAAATTTTTTTTTAGAAAATCACAAGAAATGTTTAAAATATTTTTACAGACATTAATTTTTTTCTCCTTTTTTATAAGGCAGGGAGGAGTCAGATGAAATTTTTGATAATCATAAAATGGCTCAATTGTTAGAATTGCAATTGAATCAGAGATACTGTAAATGCCAAAAGCTACCTTTTAAATTATGAAGGAATAATTTTTAGGTAAGAAATTAAAACTTTTCAACATTATGTCGGATGTTAATGTTATTGATTATGTTACTGACACAAGGGTCTTACATGGACAAACTAAGCCAAATATTCCATTTACATGTAATTCAATTCATCATACAAATGATTATTACATACTAGATATAAGGTAAAAGGGAAATAAAGGGAGGGAGGGATACTGATTGACAAAAAGAGATGAAAATATATAGTTAGCATATCCTAGGGTATATTTCCTGTATTTACCAAAATCAGTTTACACCACAGAAAAGAAAGATAATTGAGCACAACTTTCATTCAATATTTGTCTGACGAAAATTAATTCCCTAGAAAATCAGAAGTTATAGCTTGATAAATACAATTTTTAGTTTTACAAACTGTCTTAAACAATTACCTGCATATCATAAAAAATTCTTTGCTACAACAGAACAGTTAAAAATATTTCTACCAATACAAAACAATCTTAAAATTGATCTATATATAGAAATTTTGGTACTTTTTTATTTTGAGAGGCTGTTGGCAACTGTTGCATTTTTCTCCCTTTCTTGCCAAGTTAAACAACAAATACAAACTACATGTTTTTTTAAAGTTGTCTTTCTGTGCAATAAAAACTCACTCCCCCCCAAAAAAAACAGAAAGTAGCTCCCCCCAAAGACAAATATTCATTTTAAATTTAAAGGCTATTTTTCAAAATATTAATGTTAAGCATATGTCTTCAATGTTCCAACCTCTCTTTAAAATTTATAAATTAGCATAAGATTACTTCAATTCAAGAATAATTGAATAAAGAAATAATTTCTTAGAAAGAAAATTTTAAAATACGATTTTCAGTCAAAGGTAATCATTAACATCACAGAATTTAAAAGTACATATTAAAATTTCATATACCAAAAGCACACATTTTATACATCAGCTAAATTGTCTAAATTATAAAAAAGCTACATGTATGCATACTTCTGGATACAAAGTAAATCTTTCCAGTGTATTGATGACAGATGGATATTCTGTAAGATTATCATTCATTATGCGATTAACACCATCCAATAATGAATGAGATTCCGTCAATGTTTTGTAATAAAAGTAGTACAGACCCTGAAATATAAATTTTAAAATAAAGTGATAGGATAAAAAACATGAAAAAAAAAACATGAATTACTTTACTAAGAAAGAAATATATATTATAAATACACATCAGTGTAATGCAAAATACATAAAAAAATCAATATAATATGCAGAAAGATTTAGACACCTTATTCATATTTTTAGATATAGTTGTAAAGAAACCCACTTTTTTAGCGTTTGTAGTTCTTACTACAGATGGACAAAATTGATATTGATATTACTCAAAATCATAATGTTAATGGACTAAATAATCAACATAGTAAATTTATTTATAAAAAAGATTATACTATGATAGAACATGACTTTAGAAATAGAGAATGTTCAAATAACCCATGCTCTAAATTTCATTTGAATCGAATCATTCGTTCCAGAAACATTCAAAGGAATACTAATATAGAGCAATACATGAACAAATGATTCATAATAATTCTCTTACTCTTCATTGTAAACACTTCATGATTAGTAAACAAATAAATAAACATTATTTAGTAGTAAGGCTATGATTATATGTTTTGATTTTAATTAGTTCCTGAACTAATGGAGGAAACCACAAACAATTTGGGATTTAAGGAGATTTTGGAATATAAAAATTCCTCCCATATAAAAATTTTGGTATAGTATTGTTTAACATTTTGTAAATGTATTTAATAATTAATATTTTTAAACAACAATATTACTTTTTAAAATTTTTTGATATTTTTAGAATAGGAAAGACATTCAATAGAAAGTTTTTTCTTGGAAAATGTTTCAGGATGCTCGTTTAACATTTAAAAAAGTCCAGAATCATTAACATTTTAGGAGAATATCATAATTTCATTCAGTTATACATTAATTCAATTGGTAGCACATTGCACCTCCACACCACAGGTCCAGGTTCTATTTACGGGCTGGGCAAGGTGAACTCAACCTTTTATCCCTACTGCAGTGGGTGGATAAATGAGTACCAAGCAAACACAGGGGGTCTCGCTTCAGACTGATTACCTGGTCGGGACATCTGCTCATGCACCTCTGCAGCCAATGGTCATGTATACTGGGTTGGGCACAGTAGGGCCTGGTCCTCATGGGCTATTTGCGCCAATGAGTTTGAGTTTCATACATTAATAATTATAAAATGCACCTTAAACATGACACATTCCCTCCTTCCAATCATTTTCAACATAGCCAATGCAATACGGATTGATGTAGATGATTGTATGCTTCCAAATAATAGACTAACTTGCTAATCTGAATCTTATCTTGTCACTCACAGTGAACTTGTTTGTCTGCAAGAATTCCTGCACATTTCTGCAATAAGATGTTTCCTTTATGATGATAAGCAGCTTTACTAACTGGTTTTAATCACCAGTGCAATGGAGTGACTATATGGAAACTACCATTTTCTTTATATTGTTTTTCCGAAGTGCATGCACAGTGCTATTTTATATTTTAACCATTCCATATCATTTACATAATCTGATGACATAGGTCTAACCACTGATTTGCACTTTCCTCTAGTCATTTCTTGGCATTGCAAATTCACTCCCATACAGTGTACAATGTAGTTTAAAATGAAACACTACTTGCATTTAACTGTCTCAATTGCTCAAATCAATATATTACTCACATTTTTTTTACACGCACATCTATAATCAGAGGAAAAAGTACATACGCAGATAATGTATTCATAAAAGATTTTTTCCCAATAAACTTTTCTTAATATTAAATGTTTGATTTATAAATATGTCATGAAATATACATTCTTTCAACAATTTATGTACTATTCATGATTTCAGGCAAAAAGTGAAAATGAATAAAAATTTTGAATTTAAACAGAAATCTTTCAGTACACAAATGAATAGCAAAAAATATACCATTTCGGTTCTAAAAGTCATTTCTCTTTCTAGTGATGAAAGATGTGAAAAATGTCTATCATTTTCAAACATGGTTGCTTGATGAAAGCTAAAAGTAAAATATATATATATATATATAAATGTGAAAATAAAAAGTCTCAGAAGTAAAATTATAATGTCTTACATTATAATGTTTAAATACAAATGTCTTACACTAAAACATATTTCAAGAAAAAAACATAACAAAATTTTAAGAAACTCTGAGTTTACTAACTACTAAGTAAATTTTTATGAACTCTGTTATTCAATTTAGGATATACTTTAACTCGTATAAGAGTTACAGTATACAAAATACATAAAAATTTTTTTAGTTACAACAATTTGTTTTACCACAGGTATGATTAAGATGGCAGAAAAAAAAACTGATTGACATTAATTAAGAAATACAAATAAGGTGCATAGTTTAACACGAGTTAAAATAAAATAAAATATGCATGTATTTGTAATAAGTAACATGATAATAAATAATACGATTCCATCTTTTTATAAAAATGGAATATTACATTTATTTTATATGCAAATTTTTATTTTAGCTCACATGAATACTTGTTAATCAATTATAAATCCTATTTTTCACACACATTCAAGCTCAAGACACAACAGTTTTATTAAAAACATTATAGATTTATATTGGATCATAAGTATTATCAACTTGTTTTAAATGAGATAATTTCTGTTGCATTTAATAATTAACTCAGAATTAAATGATCCTGAACACATAATTTAATTCACACATATAATCTTAATTTTAATTCAAAATATCGTTTTCAAATAAAATTGGCAAAATATTAAAACACGCCACGTATGCTTTTCCCCCCTCAGGAACACTCTCTTTGATGGATATGGAGTTTTACAGGAAAGTTCGCTTCCTAACATAAACTTGAAATAAGATTATGGCAACCTCAGATGTGATCAGGGTTACTAGATTGGCACCTTTATCACAAACGGCGACAGATTTGGTGAAAAATTGCAGCACTGAGGAACCATCGAGAAGTCTGTAAAATCGACCCTTCTGGAAATTTTCATGAGGCTATATAAAGGACCTTTGAGAAAATGGTCGAGTCAGTCAAGCTCAGAATTTGCTTGTGCATTGTCTGCAATAAGACAGAGACTTTATCTGCCTGAATTCCTGCAAGTGGAACTGCTCTAGAAAGCAGTTTCTGGAGAGTTGTAAAGCTGGTTTATACAATGAGCATGTTTTTCTATTGCTGTAAATAATCTGTTTTAATATTTCTTTGTGTACATAAGTCGATTTCTCATCATGTAGTCACTTGTTTGTCATTAGTTCAGTAATAAATCTGCTATTCAAATAACTGCAGTCATCAGCTGCTTTACTCTCACACAAATTCGCAACAATATTAAAATAATTTATCTAAATTTTTTAAAAATTTAATCAGATTTTAACATTAAATAAATAAAATTGAATTCCTTTCATAAACAATGTAAGAAACTAAAATATATATTTTCTCTTTTTACAATTTTTATACTATTTTCATTTTGGTGCTAAGAATGTCTAAGAATTTTACATTATACTTTTACATTATTTTTAAATGCATAACATATTGTCATGGAAATTCCCCTTCCTCTCTCGCTATCAGCTGTCCCTGGTATGTATGTGTGATTTCTATATAAACATCATTACAAAATTCGCATGGTAATTTCCCACAATTAATTATTACTGCTCTTTTAAAATTTTGGCTACCGCTGAAGACCCGCTGTTGAATCTGTCGAGAGTTAAAACGTCCTAGTGTTGGTGTGGTATGGTAGTTAAGAGAGATGGGTGCCAGCTCAAGTCTCATCCTGGTCACTTGACAATGGTTATTTAAGTTAACAGTAGGACTTCAATGTTTTGCAACTTTTTAGGCCCCGAAACGAAAATGTTTTTTAAAAATAGTTGTAAGTTGAAAAAAAAGTAGAAATTTTTATAATTACAAAATATCACAACTATATTAAATGATAAATTAAAATGTTTTTGAAATTTGTTAAATAGGAAAAAGTTTTAATTTTTTTATAAATGAAGAAGTTATAAAAATTTGGATTTTTAAGTTTATTATATTAAATATTTAAAATTTAAGCATTAACTTAAAAGAACAAAGTATGAGTTTTTTAAAAATCATTTTCATAAAAATGCAATCATAAAATATGATTGAAAACAAACAAAGAAAAAAATAATTTTTAAACAAAAAAATTGCTGGAAACGTTAAAACGCATGAATAAAATTTTGAGTATTTTTAAAAATCATAAAAATTAAGCGATGATGTTTCGAACCTAGGTACAAACGGTAATTATCAAGCGCTCTTCCGATCATGCCACGAAATCTTCGGAAAAAAGGAATGAAAATACCTTTAAAATAAAAAGGAAGAGATAAAATCTGGTGAGTTTCAAATCTATAGGCGATTCACTTCTAGTGTAACCTTTCATCAAAGTGAAACAGAGGAAAAAAGTCATTTGGGGCCAAACCCTTGGCTATTGTAATTTTTCATATATCGATTGAAAACAACAGTTTTTTAAACAAAAATGTAACAAAAATAATGCTTCAATATTTCGTAAAAACAGATTTTTTCAATCTCTGTACAGATTACAGATAATATCGTTCTACACACGGAAAAAAGTTTTGTGAGATTATTTTTATAAATAAAGAATTTATTAAGTATTTAAATAAAATGTTGAGTATTTTTTTGAAAAATCGTAAAAAAAAAGTTTTTGACATTTTATTTTTTAAATGACTGATTCTAAAAGAGAAAAGCATGAACCTTTTTAGTGTAGAATATCATTTCATTAACGCGAAAGAAAATGCAAACGGGACGATTTAGAAATCATTTTCATAAAAATGTATCAATTTTGACTCATTTTAGAAAAAATCGTAAAAAATAGAAAACACCATTATTTTGTAAAAGATATACCATATTGTGGAGAAGTAAATGATCTTTCCGATTCTGTAATTATTTTTTGCCTGAGTTTCGCCTATTTTTCATTCTGTTTGGCGGTAGAAACAACACACAAGGGTAAAACAAAGGTTTTTAATTAATATATTTTTAACTAATTGCAATATCGGAACATAAATAGTCAAAACGGATTTCTCTGATCATTTCCGATCTTTTGGTACCTTCAGCGAGTTCCTGCATCGTACGGTTCGTGAGAAGATAGACATACGTAAAAACAAAGATAGATATGTTTGTGTACCTGCGAATTTTAATAGCGTAGATTTTTCTACGATTTTACATGACTTGAATAAATATTACTAATTTAATATACTATATATATTTTTATATCAAACAAACCACATAATAATTTATGTGTCAACTTGGTCAATAATAATCTAACAAAATTTTGAGTTTGAAAAAATATACTTGCCATTTAACATTAAGTTTTTATACTGGATATTAAACATCATTTATTTAAAATTTAAATTCATGCTTAAAAAACAGAATTATGTGAGCTTATTTAAACTTCTAAGCTAAAAATCTCTCTCTAATGAGTTTTTAATTATAAGGTAGATTAATTTGTATTTATTTCATTATTACAAAATAACCAATATGTTTATGAATAACTTTTTTCTTGAAGAGCTTTATACTTCAAAACAATATTTTACATAAAGCATACAATGCAGGCAAAACACATTCTGCACACAGATTGAAAGTGAAGATTAAATTAATGTTAAGCATCATGGACAACAATACAAATTACAATATACTAATTGTCACTATTAAGTCATAAGGAATTTTAAATTGCAAAAGAAAGGGCATTTAGCATTTTTTCTAAAAAAAAAAAGACAACGAAAAGAAAGCTGATTAGAAGATTGTCTTCTCGAAGAAAAAAAAGAATGACATATGTGTGAGAAGATTCATTCCAATCATTTTAATTTCATTTCCAATCATTCCAATCATTTTGTAGCAGACTCTGTTGGAGGGGTAAGAAATGTCATTCCAAATATTTCTACTAAGTGGTGGAATCAATTCAAAGTAAGGAATGTTGGATTTTAATTAAGGCTATCCACAAGCCATTGAAACAATTGATGACTGATATCTCCTGTTAGTAGCAAGATAAAACAAGTAATGCTACTCAGTTGCAAAGACAGGACTGAGGGTGTCAAGACAAAAAGTCTAAAATAAGCTTCATCAGGATGGCCTCCATGTATGTTGGCCAATGCTATGTATTTTATTAACTTTAAAATGCTGTGCAGCATAAAGTGGGTTGCTGAACATTGAGAAAGAATGCAATGTGAATGGAGTCTCTGGTGCTGTTTATCGACAAGTCCCGATTCAGTCTGGAGTGTGACACTTGATGTGTTCTGGTATGGAGGCCAAGGGGAAGTCAAAATAACTTCATGCTTGATCATGAAAAATCATATGAGGTAGGATGATGTTATCATCTGGAATCAAAACAGATGCATCTACATATAATTTGAAATGGCAGTTTGTGTGTGTGTGGACAAGATACTCAGACCTTGTGGAGAACATACTTGAAGCCAAAATAACAGCAGTGTATGTGTGTGTGTGGAGAAGCCTACATGCATTCCAAACACCTAAATCCAATCCATCATGTGTGGGATACACTTGGATGGTGCACTGCAGTGAGACCAATGCCTACTTCTGGAGACAGAACTTATTAAACAGTATTCTTCAAAGTTTTATTGATAACCTGATCTCATCCATGAAAAATATATGTGCAAAAGTTTAAGTTGTTTGAAGAAACCACACACCATATTAAACATTTTACACCGTTTTCAAACTTTTTCTTTTAGCATTCATATGTAACCGAATTGTTGCCATGAAGCCTCTTTTCATGTTCTCATGGCCATTTTAAAGAACTGGAATTTCAATACAAATTTTTTTGCATCTTCTTTTCAATATTATATTTTAATAGATGTGTACTTTCCATTTTATATCCATGTATGGTTCTCAGTTTTCTTCACTTTTCTACTTGCTCCCCTAATTTTTTCAGCAGTTTGAATGTGTGTGTATATATATTGGAATCTACCAAGCTTATAGTAATATTTTATACTTTTGATGATAAAAAAGTAAATAAATGGGATTTTGAAATAAATTATGGATTCCTTTGAAATTTATTTAAATGTATCTGTATTATTTTATGTGTGTGTGTATATATATATATATGTAACTTAAATGCTTTAAAATTGTTCTGAATACACAATAAATATTACTCTAAAATGATTGTAAATACATTTTTAATACAGAAAGTAATTAATAGAGGTATTAAGTATTAATACTTAATTTTTAAAAAAAATTACTCCACCAAGTACAACCATTTAGTGCTATTTCGTTTTGGTATATTTTTGTTGAGCTAGCTAACAGTTTCATTCATTTTTTTCTTCCTCTGTGTATAATAACTTATAAATAGAAGTTATTAAATTGATTGTAAATTGAGTAAATAATTGATAACTGAAAGGACACATTTTTATAAAAAGAAAATGAACAATACACATATTGTTTTTCCTACAGTGGATTTTAGAAAGACTATCATGATAGTGAAATTAAAAGAAAGTTTTTTCTTGCTGTTTCCTATCATTCCGTATGTAATCTGATCTTATGATAAGAGAAAAAACTATTACAAATAGAAATTTTTCTGTATATAAAATTTGATCAAAACATTTGATATAAATAAAATGTGATTAATGCCTCAATTTCAGACCAATGGTTCAAATAAATTAATCTTAACTAAATAAGTTTAGTTTCAATGTTTATATTTTGAATTAACCATATATTGGGAATATCAAAAAACTCTAAGTGTTTAAACCTTTTAAAGATCTTAATGTGGCCTTGTTAAAAGTTTAGGAATTCTTTAAAAATTTTGACATTTCTACCCAAATTTAATTATACCACTACAAATGGAATAGCAAAGCAACAAACTAATTATGGATGACAAACAAGTAACTCATTTATGTAATTATGTAAAATTGATGTACCTTGTATATCTTATTATAAATTAAGACACTTTTTTTATACTATTAGTTTTATAGCCATTTTCAAAAACTATTTCACTAGTGATTAATTTTTTTTAATGCCAGTTTTATTTAAGACCTGCAGAAATTTCGTTACCTTAATTTTAAGGGCGTTATCAATGTAAAAAAAAGTATTTAAAATTAAGATATTTGGTTCAGAAACATTTTTTAAAAAATGTTTTAATAATATGCCCTTTTTAATCAGGAATATGTGTCACACATAATTTAACCTTTTTAAAAAGCAATAGAGTATCAACTAATAAATCATATGTGTGTGTAGGCACATATAAGTCAGATGCATTGCTTGCTATTGGTATGCACAAACATTTCCCTTATCTAATAGCTTAATATACACACACACACACAATATTCACCATTTACAATAAAAAATACTAATTTGTAATTTTTTAAAAACATTTTAAAACAGCATAATTTTTCATATTAAATACATTTCACAAATTAGAGAAAAATTTTATGTCAAAATAAGAAAAATTAAAAAAGACCAATGTTTTTAAACTTTATTAATTACAAAAATTATACACTTAATTTGCCCATTTGATGAAAATGTTTATTTTAGTAATACCATGTCATACATTTAACAAATGATATGCAATTCTGTATAAAAATTGCTCTTCATTCTGCTTCTCTTTTTAAGCATATTTTACAAATATTTGCAGAAAGAATTGGTTCAGTCCTAGGAGAGCCCACACCCTTGGCGCGAATTATTTTGGTTGGCGATAATTGTGCCATCTTGGTAATTCTACTGTGATACACTAGATATGGTAAACCTAACTATTTCTGGAATTTTCTTATTTTTGTCGGGGGGGGGCATTTAGAATTTCAATTTGTTTTGGGGAACCGGGCTGGAATGGTTGCGTGTGTGAAGGAATATATCTTAGAATTTTTTACTTTGTCGAATACGAAAGGTTAGAAAGAATTGATTGAATAGTGTATGAAGAAAGGATTGATTGCTTAGAGTTATGAATGTCCTAAATGTAACGATCGGCATGATGTAACATGATCGACAATAAAACGCTTTCTTCGAAATTGCACCAGCCACGCCGAAGGTATGTTTGTGACCATTACATCGCAGAATAAAAATGACGGAGCTCGCATGATCATTCACTTAGTGATGAGACCTTCAAGACTTTTTTAAAATCTGTTGTTATGCTGTACCCTCCACTCGGAAAAGATCAGCAGTAAGAAAGTAAGTGCGGTTTTTATATTTTTTATATCTTAAATGTTTTATTTCTATATTATTTACATATATTTTCATTACGCATCCACCTTATCTCTCTGTATTCACTTGCCACCATTGTCGGTTTCGCTGGGCACCATCTCGTTCTGCCTCGGCGCTTTTTTTCGTTCTGTTGCCAAGGGTGTGGGCTCTCCTAGGATTTTACCAAAGAATTTTTTTAATTTGTTGCAAAATCAAAATTTAGAGATCTAACATTCATGCAAGCTTCTGTCACTGACATAAACACATTTTTTATGAATAGTAATGTTATTAGTCATGCTCAAGAATCCACAAATCTAAAATAAACTGTGACAAATTGCTGTGTAACATGTAAATTACACTCAAGATGTCTATGAAACTAAAAGTATTTCATTTTATATTAATAAATAACATTTTTTTTTAAAGTTTTAAAAGACAGAGACTTACGTATTGCACCATCAACCAATTCATCAAATGAAAAGATGTTGCCAAATGCTGCGATAAACAGCCAACAATGGAAAACTGTCCCCCCCCCCATAGTACAAACAAAATAATCTTGTTTGCACATATGATGACAGCCATTTGGTGATGCTCTTTGATTTGAAAAAATTAGTCAATGGCATGATATGAAATACAAAAGATGTTTAAGTACACATTTTTAGCAATTTTTTAAATCATTTTATTGATATCACAATTGCAAAACAAAAGCTTTATGTTTTTTATGCATTTAATTTTATATAATACTGGTTCCAAATAAGTTAAAAATAAGAAAAAAAAAGCATTTAAGGAAATTAAGTCTTCTAAACACTTAATATACAATACTTCTTAATATAAACGCTTATAGTAATAGAATGACTATAGTTGAAAGAAAGGAGAAAGACACTGACAAAGCCAAAATAAATTAAAAATTTACCTGTTGCAAAATCCAAAGAAAACCGCTGAAAAATAAAAATGAATAAAAGATGTAATACACATATAGCATAAAAGAGAAATAACACACTTATTTTAAAGTATTAAACTTTTTTCCCCAATCCCATCAATAAATAGAAAATAAAAACCTTGTAATGTTAGAACTCTGGTATAAAACATATTATTTAAAAGAATAACCATAAAACTTCCAACAAAAAGAAGAAATATAAAAGCGATTGGCTCAGTAACATTTGAATAGCTTTTAAATTATCAAGCCAATTGAGAGAGAGAGAGAGAGAGAATTAAACTACTCCAAAAAATTATGCACAATTTGCAAGTCAACTTTTTTCAGCAAATTTTGTCTACGCAAGTTTTTGGTTATTTTTCACAGTATTACAGGATATTAATGAAAGGGAAAAGGTAAATTATTTAAACAAATGAATAAACAGAGACGGGAATGAATGAGGAATATTACATTTAAAAAATACTCCGTTAAGAATTTTCACAACTATTCGGACTATTGATCATTCTAATAAGAAAAAGATAATATCATCCGGATGGCATATTGGGATTGAATAACAATTCACGAACATACATCACAATTTTTAAATATATATATTTATATTTCAACAGAAAAGTAGAATTTACCCAAAGCGGCAATAGTAAAGGGACGTATTCCATCAATTCTGGAGAAACGCTGAGTGAAAGAAGAACTCTCTGTACCTTTATCTGAATCTAAAATAAATTTTTTAAGCTTATTCTTTGAAATAATTTTGTCCTTTTTTACACTTAATTGTAAAATTCCGGCTTTACCGCCGCGTTTGTTTACTTTCTTTGCCATGTTACATTTCAGTTCAGTTTTCGTTTCGTAATATGCAGCCAAACTTTTAATTTCCAAAATTCATGTAGTTGCACCCAGACGCAAAGCGGCATGTTTGTGCGTTTTCTGTCGAAACAAGGTCCAGCGAACCATTCAGTAATAATGATATTTTTTATAGAAAATATCTTTCGATTGCTGAAAATATAAGGTTATTTCTTTAGGAAGGTTTTTTTTAATTAGGTTCAATTTGACTCAAAATGACAAGAAACGGGATTTCAAAATTTTAAAAGGATGACCTAGAAATTAAGATACAAAATGTTAAAAACGTATGCTGCGTCAGGTGGTTATCCTCCTGAGCATCGTATTTGGTTAGTTTTACTTATATCTGAGTGGTTTCACCATTCTGCCATTTATGTCGCAACTTTTATTTGGGAGGGGAGGGGGAGTGAGTGAATATTATCGCCGCACTGTTCCGCTACTCGAGGACTTTTGGCGACGGACCTCATAATTTTGAAACATGGTCAAGAGACGAGGACGACACCTGAGCTGGCACCCTCCTCTCCTAACTACCACACCACACCAACGGGAGGACGTTTGAGCTCTCGATAGATTAAGCATGCATCACCCCTCTACACGGCGGGTCTTCAGCGGTACTAGGCTCGAACTCATGACACGGCAGCCACGCGTCTGTTACCTTGACCACTAGGCTACCACTGACATTTATTTGCGGGAGAAATGTAAGGTTTTTTTCTGAGAGAATCGATGGTATATATATATATATATATATTTTTTCTGTGTATATTGTGAGATAAGGGGCAAGTTTATGGGATTCGATTCGATGTAATTTTATATGAATAACATAGATTCTTGCATGATTGTAGATTCTTAGTAGATCTATTTTCATTTTGGCAAGGTTGCCATGTACTTTTTCTGAGAGCTGAAATGCAACTTTTTAAAAATATATGGCTTTGAGAGCTCATGTACAACGTATGTACCTCAAAAAAATATTGTTTGGTACAGATTGTCTTGGAATAGGTTTGCAAGAGTCAACTGATGTGGGTTAATCAGCTCTTATTCCTTCTCGTTTGGGTAATAATCTCTGGGGTAGAGGTTGGAATTGAAACAAGAACGAGAGTGAATGAACATTTGTATCACTTATTTGAAACGTTTGCTATCATTCAAGTAATATAAGATATAATTTACTTTCGTTGCGTGCGTTTAGGGACGTCTTAAGGCAAGGGCCAACTGATCATGGGCCTAGGACCTCGGCCACAATGGGAGCCTCGTCTCGTTCTGAACTCAACCATATTAGAATCATGATTCGAATAATTTCAACGGTCAAATGTTATTTCCGGTTATATTCTTCGAAAAACTGGAAATTTCTGACGATATGTCAACTGGTTTCATGTGATGACCATCGTCAAAGTACAGGCCTAAGTCAACCATCATACACCATCATTCGTCATTCGGCAATCACTCGAGCCGGTTTGAGCAACTGTAAGCCATGCACATTTATTTGTTTCGGGTTATTGCTTGTACGAGTATTTGACATCATATGCCATGTACTGTCAACTTTTAAGTGTCATAGAGGGAAGCCTACTTTTGAGTAAGTGGCCCAGGGCTTCAAGAAGTCTTAAGACGTCCCTGCATGGGAGTGCACAAATTATTGTGTAAATAGAATAAACTTTATAAATTTTACAAAATTATAATCCTCTTTCTTTAGTACACCGTTGTTTGTAGTGGTGAACATTTAGTGAGACCTAAGTATGCCTCCACGACGAAATAAGGAGAAATTCCAACAACTTAACTAGTTTGAACGGGAGAGGATTGTTGACCTTCGAGAAGGAAGATTTTCCTATCTCGCAATAGGAGCTCGTGTGTAGCGGAACAGTTCCACAGTGATGCGAGTTTTGAAGCAGTGGACCGACGAGCACCGAACAACTCGAAAAACTGGCAATGGATGACGAAAGGTGACGTCAGCGTGCGACGATCGACACCTGCTCCTCAAGGTGGTGAATGACCATACAGCTTCCTCCTGGCGGCAGCACGTTGATCTTCTGCTACAGGTGTACTAATGTCGGCTTCGTCAATTCGTCGACGTCTGCTGCACCATGGATTGCATGCAAGGGTGCCTTTATACAGTATCCCTCTCACGGCAAACCATCTACGGATGCGTCTGCAATGGGCTCATGTGAGCACAGAACCTGGAAAACTCATTGACACCAAGTTGTCTTTTCAGATGAATCACGCTTCAATTTATGGGACCATGATGGCCGCATTCGTGTTAGACGCTATGCTGGTGAACGCTGCCTTAAAGAGCGAGTAATTGAACGACATAGTGGCCTAACTACCGGAGTTATGGTTTGGGGTACGATTTCGTATCTTGGACGATCCAATTTGCTACGAATTGAGGATAATAGCAACAGTTACGTCCATGAAGTGCTACAGCCCGAAGTCGTTTCAGGCATCCTTGGAGCTATCTTTCAGCAGGATAATGCACGCCTATATGTTGCAAAGACTGTTCGAGACCTGTTCAGCTCAACACATGCAACTTCTTCCTTGGCCTGCTTATTCCCCGGATATGTTGCCTATTGAGTACGTGTGGGATTTGGTTGATAGGCGTCTCGCTCGTGATCTGCATCCTGCAGCTTCAAAAGACGAACTTTTGCTGCGCATACAAGCAATATGGAATTCTCTTCCACAAGCACACATTCAAAATCTGTTTGACTCCATACCCCGTCGTATAGCAACACTTATTGCAGCGCGTGGTGGCTACACTAATTATTGATTTCAGACACTTAATATTGTTTTTTTTTTGCTTTGAAAATTTCGTCATTTATTTGTACTAATACAATTCGTTTGTGCATTAAATTTCCTTTAATTCTGATGATTCCTTCTATGTGTTGCATTTTTTACAAACAGTTTAACATCGTTCCATTTGAATCGGCCCATCACAAGTTTCTCTAATTTAAATAAGTCTCCATCGAGCTACAAAGATAATTGCATAAATAGCACAAACATAAATCTTGTCTTAGCCACTCAGAGACACCAACACAATATATATATATATATATGGAAATATAATATCTTCATGAAATCCAACCATAAAGAAATATTAAAAAGAAGAAACAGAAACTGATAGATTTTTGAAATTTGTAGACGCATTTCAAATGGATAAGTCGGGGAAAGTGAGTGAATGTTAACGTCGCACATTTTTTTTTCAGCTACTCGAGGGCTTTTGACGATGGATCTTGTTACGACCCGCATGTGCAGAGGGTACTAGTAGTCCTCTTTGTTTACATTTTTTCAGAATGCATGTAAACTAACCACGGAGCACGACGTACTAACCATCGCTCAATAAACACACACACACATTTTTCAATTCCTACTATTAGCTCACTCTCTCTCTATTTATTTATATATTTATCTTCTTCAAATTTTCAATCGTTGATAAAATATTTTCTATTCAACCAATCAAGTTCAAATAATTTTTTTAAAACTTGTAGTGGATGACACATCATGTTAATACAGTTTTTTCAAATATTAATCAATTAATTAAATTTATTTAAATTAATTACCGGTTTTCTCACGCCAACTTAGATTCGTCTGTATTGTTGTAACAATGTAACTGTTAAAACAAAGACAAAAGTTGGCGTCGAAAACCTGTTTTTCAGCCAATCTAGCCAAACCAAGGGATGCATTGTTACAACAATGCAGACAACTCATGCTCTTTTTTCAATTCCTACAATTAGTTCACTCTCTCCCTATATATATATATGTATATATATATATATAATCCAATATAAGAATTTTTTAATATATAATCATATACATATACATACACATATATATAAATTTATACACACATATACATATAAACAAAAATATAAAATAATCATATAGTTATAAACCCAAGATAACTAATAGGAAGTAGGGGCACACATATAAAGACAAATTCCTGGCCTTAAACCAGGATTGCATTTTGCGGCATCACCTGTAATTTGTCATACTATGTACCAAGAGGAAAGGAAAGAGTTCTATACGTAAAATTTAAATATTAAGTCATTAAACAAGAATATATGAACATAAACATAACCTATAAAACGGATTTGTAACGATGGCCAAGAGTGCATTATCGTTAAATAGGGGAGAGCAGAACCTCATAAAGTTACTTGCGATACGATATAAGAAACGATTAATTGCGATACGATATAAGACAATAAGAAATATATATATATACTTTTAAAAAATCATAAAAATAAAAATCATAAAATTAGCGTAAGTTACAAAGAAACTCTGAAAAATATATATTAAAGATTTAAAAAAAGCAAGCATGTGGCGCCATCTATTTAATAATTGTAGGATAAATTAGATATTGTCTAAATTTAAAAATTACAAAACATAATAACAGTAAATAATTACAATATACAAATTGTATCATAAAAATCATTAGAAAATATAGTTACAAAGAAAATTAGCAGGGTATCCATGTTCAATACAGTGATTAAAAATTTTTTAAGATTTAAAAAATATTAGCTTTATCGCTAACTAATACTTTATTGCGATAAATATAGTTAAAAATAATATTTCTATATATAGATATTGATAAATTAGAATTCCAGTAAGGCACTTTGATGATATTAAAATTAAAGGCATCTCTTTTATCATAAATATTAGTATGTAGTTTCAAATCCTTAATATACAGAGATACATCTAGGTAATTTGTTTTGATTGGATTATTATTAATTTTAACTAAGTTCAAGTAGGACGGATAAAAATTAATAATAGGATTTAAATTATCATTTTTTACCAAAAATAATTAAATCATCAATATATCTAAAAATGTAGTAGTCATTATTAATAACATAACTATATTCATAAAAATGTAAATAAAGATTAGCCAAACTATTACTAGCTGGGCCCCCTTGTGGGAGTCCTTTCTCTTGTTTTATATAAAGAACCATTAAAACTGATATAATTTTCTTTTAAGACAAAATCTATGAGAGTTTTAAATTTGTTAAAATTAATATTGGAGTTATACATACTGTGGTTTTCTAAAATTACTTTAATATCATATAAATCAATGGAATTGAAAAGATCTTCAAAGTCATAGCTATGAACTGAATAAATATTTTTTATCATTAAAAAAAATCTATAATCTCTTTACTATTTTTAATTATAGCTTTATTACATTGCTGATTAATAAAGTTTTGTATTATATTATGAAGTAATTTGCCTGCAGTAGTAATATATGTTCTAAAACCATTTGTCACAGTTCTAAATTTAACCGGACTTTTATGGAATTTTGGAGTTAAAAAAATAGATGGATACTTAATTTTAGGAATACAATAACCTAATTTTTTATAAATAGCAATAATACGATTACTAATTTCATTATGTGACAAATCTAATTTATATATATATATATATATATAGATGTGGCATGCAGCCAAAAGCAAAACACAGTCTTCGCGCGCAGGCGCATCAAAGTAAAAGCAGAACTGAAACTGAAAAAAACAGAGACTCTTGAGAAAAAACTTAGAATTAGGGAGAAGCAGCGAAGGAGAACGCGAGAGGTGCGCGAGCAGGCGTTACCTTCTGAATATCATCGTCAAACTTATCTGTAAAAACTACCTTTTTAATTAATTTTTGTTTAATGTTAAAATAAAATTGAAGAAAGACCAACGTATTGGACCCCTTGTTGTCTCCCACAAATTATGGGGGCTCGACCGAGATCGATAAAATTTCGATTTTGAACCAAAGTCTGGACAATGAACAACAGCGTCCGTGAAGGAGACGCTACGCCATTTTCGGAAACTTCGTTCAACCTGTGTAGAGGTTGAATTTTTCAACTTCATTCCGCCTGTGTAGAGGTCGGAACAAATAACAAAATAACCTGTGTAGAGGTATATTTTTCAACGAACCATCGACAAATATTCCGCCTGTGTAGAGGTTGGAAAACCCATCGACGAAAATTCCGCCTGTGTAGAGGTTGGAACTAACTCAGTGTGAATAATCCGCCTGTGTAGAGGCCGGAACTACAATATTTCAACTATATTACCTGCGAAGAGGTGACATCAGTGGAATCAACGTTTTTATTGGATACATCGTACGTGCGAGCAACAAGGGAGCCAGAAAAAAAAAGGTAGGATCTTTCCATTTCTAAAATGTATAAAAACGCTCTTAAAGAGGATCTCATAAGAGTAGTTGAAGAACTAGACGGTATTGTCGAAAGTACTGACACTATAGTTAAACTAAAGACTAAAATTGAGAACAGTAGTACATTTGAAAGTGATCCAGATTTCGTTAAAACTTTAATTCAAAACTGTATAGATGAGAGAGTATCGCAAAACGAAAAAGAGAGGTAACTTCAGAACAAAAAATTGAGCTCGCGAAACTTCAGTTAGCAAAATTAGAAAAAGAAATCGAACTTCAATTAGCTAAAAATAAAGCATTAAGTTTAAATCCTGCAGCTAAAGTCGAAGAAAAACAGCTCGAAACTAACATAGAAAATATGATAAAAAGTATAAAAACTTTATCTCTTCCTGTTCCCACCAGATCTGAAAATTTTAATCTGTTCTTCCAATCATTAGAACGCGCTTTTTAACCAAGAAAAATAAATGACGAATATAAATCTGAAATTTTAATAAATCTTCTGGGCGAAAGAGCTCATAACGTCTTACTGTATATTAAAAAAGAGGAATTAAATGACTATGAAAAACTAAAATCTATAGTACTCAGAGAATTCCAATTAACCCCTCATGAGTGTTTAAACTCATTTAAAAATGCTGTAAAATCATCAGGCGAGACATACATCCAATTTGCTGCAAGATTGACGGCAAACTTCCAATATTATTGTTCGTTAAGAAAAGTTAATTCCTTTGAATCTCTATGTGATCTTATAATTTCTGATAAATTATTTGAAACTTTAAATAAGGAAACTGCAACTCATATTGGCATTCGAGAAGCAGAAGATTGGTTTAGGCCTATTGATTTAGCTAAAGAGTGTGATATTTATATTTCATCTAGAAGCGGATCACATAAAGAAATTCCTATTACTTATGGATATACCCAAGACCCCTTTAAAAATAGATCACAAAACTTTAAACCAAAGATTAAAGAGAACTATCCCCAATATCTTGAAAGAGAAAATAAAAATTGCTATATATGCGGTGATTCATCTCATTGCGCAAGAGACTGTGAGAAGCGTTTTAAATCTAAAGAATCTAATGATCACATCCATAATAAAACAAACGTGAATACTTTGAAAATCGAGAGCGAAAAACAAAATAGCGAAGAATGCACAAATCTTCAATACGTAAACATTTTTGTGGAAAATCAGCCCGTAACAGCATTGATTGATTCAGGTTGCCAGATCCCAGTTTTAAATTCCTCACTAATTAGAGTGCAAACACCTTCCGAAGAGATCATAACATTAAGTTCATGTTTTGGCGAACAGCGTATGGTAGAAGTTAAACCCATAAATATTTCTCTTAATCAACACTCTCCTAGCTTGAGTGTTGGAACGGCAATATCACCGACCTTGACCGAAGAATTTATTATACATCCCAGTGTATATTCTGAAATAGAGAAACTAGGCCACGCAAAGAGCGATGTTTTATTGAGTGAAAGTGGATCCTCTTTGAGTGCAGATTGTGGTGTTTCTTTTCCAAATGTTTCTGTTTCAAATGTGATAGAAAACTCTAGTTATGATTTGCCATATGTTAAAAACTTTAATACCAGAAATGATTTGAGTTCTCTAATTAAGGATTATAAATGTAATAAAATTAAGATTACTAAGTTAAAATTGAGTATTGTAAGAGAAAAATGTTCTGATATAGTATTGTGTAAGAAAGCCAATGGTGCCATGAAAACGAGTTCCGTGGAATTTATCTCCCGCTCACCTAACCCTTTACCTATGAAGAGTAAACATCATCGGTTTGTGTTGCTCCGAAGGATCTTTGAGCCCTGGCAGTGGAAACGAAGGAAAAAGAGAAATAGTTTTGAACAGACGTCCAGAACTCTACAGAGGAAAATATCGATGCGTTCAACTAAAGATCAACTTGTTAAAAAAGACGTTCTTGTGCCGGTGAAACACAATGTTTTCCTGTGGAACCTTCCGGATGTCGAAGAGGTGCCTTCACATGATGGAGAAACTGTCTAGTTCAGAAAAATTATGATATGTTTAATCTCTATATATTTGTCGTATAGTCCTTGTCTGTTCCGTTTTTTTTTGTATGTTTCAGATTCTCCTCTGGTCTCCATGGAAATACCGCTGCGGACAGCGTACGGTCAGAATGGCCGTTGTGGCATGCAGCCAAAAGCAAAACACAGTCTTCGCGCGCAGGCGCATCAAAGTAAAAGCAGAACTGAAACTGAAAAAAACAGAGACTCTTGAGAAAAAACTTAGAATTAGGGAGAAGCAGCGAAGGAGAATGCGAGAGGTGCGCGAGCAGGCGTTACCTTCTGAATATCATCGTCAAACTTATCTGTAAAAACTACCTTTTTAATTAATTTTTGTTTAATGTTAAAATAAAATTGAAGAAAGACCAACGTATTGGACCCCTTGTTGTCTCCCACATATATCTTATTCAAATTTCCAGTCGTTAATAAAATACTTTCTGTTGATCCATTCAAAGTAGGAATTGACTTAAATTTTTTTATATTACTTGTTAAAGTATTACAGTTCACTCTTTTTGCTTGAGTAGATAAGTTACAATAACTTAAAGTCTGCTCATAAACTGTTCAATATATACACATTTCTAGAACTGCCACATCATTTGTATATAAAACCAAACCTACCGATCACACCGATACCTCGTAATTTGAAGTCAAGGAAAGAATAACGGTAGAATCGAAATTAGAGTGCTGCAAAATTAAAGACTAAAATATCAAAGCTCTCATTCAACAATATGTGGATTAACCAAAAGATATAGATTTAAAAGATTTCTTTTCAGTTTCGAACTAGATGAAAGAAAAGCTTGAAAAAATACAAGAACACTTAAAAATTTCTATTTTAAAATTGAAATTATTGTTCAAAAATCAGAAAATGTGATTGATGTTGTTATTAGATTACCTGTATTGCCACTCCCTCAATTTTGGGGTAAATGCAAAGACTTTTCAGAATTTTGAGTGAATTCTTGCTAATCATTGATGAAAATAATAGTTTCAATGAAAAACTCACAAATTAATTTAAATGCAGCCCTTACAGCAGAAGCGAATTTTATTGAAACGTGAAAATATTTCTGACTCTCTATTCTTCGTCTTATTACATAAAGAATAGGAGAGAACAGTTTGGGTGCTTATAAAAAAATTATTAAATACGGAAAAAATCAATAAATCCGTATCGTCATTAAGAATTTAATATTATGCGTATGTCATGAACTTTAAAGGTATTAAAATGTGAAAGAATTCGTTTGTTAGACATTTTGATGTTAAATATTATATTACATTTTCTTTTGTTTCAAAATCTTTTTTTTTGTTAAGATTATGATTTTTTATTTAGTATTAATAGGATTTTGTTCTAACGTCAATTGATGACGCCTGTATCTTTTATATTCATAATTTGCTTTTTCCTCCATTTGGAGTACCTGTTCTCTTAAAAAATTATATCCATTACCAGTTTTGTCATTTTCTGTATATATATATATATATATATATATATATATATATATATATATAGAGAATATATATATATATATATATATATATATATATATATATATATACACTGGTGTGCAAAAATTAAGGACGAGACGGTTTTTATCAATATAACACTTTGTTAAGGACAAAAAAAGCTTTCCAAATCAACACAATTAATACCGTAAGATCCCCAATACGTAAGGACATGTGTAATATGTAAGCAACACTTACTAAAAGAGAAATCAGAGGGATAAAAAGAAGCTTGATTGAAAAAGTAGCATGGAGCGCAATGCGACTGAAGGCCGAAACATCCCTGTGATGGGTGTCCAGCAAGAAACATCCGGTCTTTAGTAGGGGATATGATCTCCCCTGACTGCTAGACAGGTTTCACAGCGTCTGCCCATGCTGAGAATGAGGGTGTCAATGAGTTGTTGAGGCATTGCTGCCCATTCGTCTTGCAGCGCCAATCGAAGCTCCCGAATCGTTACTGGTGGTAAGGTACGAGCTGCCAAGCGTCTGCCTAGAAATTCCCATACATACTCGATGGGATTGAGATCCGGAGATCGCGCCGGACAATCCATACGTTCAATATCCTCACTCTCTAAGAGCTGTTCGGCAGCTACTGTGCGATGACATGGTGCATTGTCGTCCATGAAAAGGAACTGCAGATCCATAGCGCCTCTAAAAAGACGCACATATGGAAGAAGAATCTCGTTACAATAACGGGTCCCGTTGACTGAACCTGCGTCGAAGATGTGAAGATCTGTACGACTACCAAGCATGATGCCTCCCCAATCGAGAACACCGCGACCTCCATACCTGTCCTTTTCAATGATGTTCGAGGGATGATTGCGGCTTCCCCGCTCTCTCCAGATGAGTATGTGATCAGAATCGCTACTCAAACTGAATCTGCTCTCATCTGTAAAGAGTACTTTTCCCCATTCATTGTCTCTCCAATTCCGGTGTTCCCGGCACCACAGAGAACGCCTTCTCCGATGGGCAGGCGTTAAAGGTACACACCGTACAGGGCGTCGCGCAAACAGACCACCACCGTGCAGTCTTCTGGCCACGGCAAAACGCGATATTGGTCGTCCAGTGGCCTGTGTCGTGTGTCTAGCGATTTCTCCCGCTGTCTGCCGCCTGTTTCTTCTGGCCTGTAAGACAATTTACCGGTCATCTGCGGGTGTGGTTCCTCGTAGACGACCACTACTGAACCCCCGGATAGCTGTTCCTGTAGTTTGAAATTGTCTCCAAAGTCGTGAAACGATGCTGTGAGCAATTCCGAACTCTGCAGCCACACTTGTCACACTGCGGCCTTCCTCCAACTTCCCAATGATTCGACCTCGGGTAAAAGCATCCAGACGTCGTCAGATTGATTATTCGCCATTTCTCGCTGAGGCAGCAACTCGGTGTGATTTTAACTGCTATACGGCGTGCAATCTCTTTGCCAGAAATACTGATCTTACACCGACAACATGCTTTATACTACTCAGACACTCCCCCATTACGTCTACCTGCATATCTGCGCATGTGCTACCGTACATCACCTTACTTAATCTCCTGATTGGTCTTTCTGTCCGCTCTGCCTCTTCGTTCAGTTGATATGCTAATTTTTCGACTTCGTCCTTAATTTTTGCACACCAGTGTATATATATATATATATATATATATATATATATATATATATATATATATATATATATATATAATTTTAGGCAATATTAAATTTAAATTTATTACGTGATTTTTTTCGGGTATGAACTGTTGCTTATCAAAAGGAACTAGATTTTTCATTTTATGAAATTAATTTTTTTGCCATATCCTTATAAGAAAGTGAAACTTAGTAATTCAAGTGACGTGTCAATTGATTGATTGATTATTAACGTCGCACTGTTTAGCTACACGAGGGCTTTTGGCGACGGACCACATAACTTTGAACCATGATCAAGTGACGTGGACGACACCTGAGCTGGCACCCCCTCTCCTAACTACCACACCACACCAACGGGAGGACGTTTCAGCTCTTGACAGATTTCACGTGCATCGCTGCCCTACACAGCGGGTCTTTAGTGGTACTGGGCTCGAACTCGTGACAAGGCAAGCCACGGTCCGATGCCTATACCACTCGGCTACCGTGGCCACAAGTGAAATGTCAATGGTGAGAGCATAATGCGTATTCAACAGCCAATTAAAAGGGATATTTAAGCGTCAGCCCAGTTTTTCATACGATGCCGCTTGTTCGGAATCACCCTGACCATTCCACAGGGTGCTTTTCTCAAAATTAGGGTGTAGCTGAGCCAAATGTGCTGTCATCTGTATGGTGCACAGAGCAACGGCTAACTATAAACCTTAAACTAGCCCTTTACCGCGTTCAATTTGTGGGGAAAGATATGACATCGTAGATTAGGTGGCATACGGAAAACCCGTTTTTTTGCTCGAAAGTATGAGCCCAATTTTATTTAGGAGAAAAGCCTCTTGACTTTGTTGTAGTAAACTAAACTAAACTCAATGGCGCAACAGGCCATGAGAGTTAAGGCCAACTGTGCCCATCTCAGTTTTCGTGACCATGAATGCTGAGGAGCATGAGCAGATGTCCCGGTCAGGTGATCAGTCTGATGGGAAAATCCCCAGTATTTAGTTCCCAAGCAAGCCTGGTACTCATTTATCGGCCCACTGAAGGGATGAAAGGCTGAGTTAACCTTTTCTTGTCCGGATTTTGAGCTTCGGACATGTGGCGTGGAAACGTGACATGCTACCATTGGGCCTCTTATTGTAGTAAAGTTTCAAATTTGCGAGCTTTTTGCTTTTTTAATTAGAACAAACACTTAAAATGAAAAGTTAATTAACTATAGAAAATTGTTAACTTGCAGTAGTGAGTAGCAGTTTGGTGTACACCCTCTTTTTAAGAAACGTTAGTCACTAAAAAAAGTGTTTTATGTAACTGAACCATTAATTAAGGAGAACTTAGTTACTAATTATAAAAATTATAAAGAGTATTTAACTTAGAAACCAATTCAAAATTTAAAGCATTCCAATAGAATACTATAACAAAACGGTAAACTTGACCCAAATTTAGCATTAAGTATTCTATTATTCTATTAGTATAAAATTATTTCTAGCTGTGTGTGCTGCACGGGTATAAATGATATGATTATTAAGTATGAAAGTGCGTTACCTACTTCAAAAGAGTTTAAATAAAGCCTCATAAAAGATCAGAAGGAAAAAAGTGTCACCCTTGTGTCACAAGTCTGCTCGAGCAACTTATCACTCCCCCAAGGCCAGGCACATCCTTCGCACATTAAACAGTGAATAGCCTCATCTAAATCTTCGAAACTATAATTCTTGAGGTTCTGAAGTGAGTAAAAAATCGCCTGGGCTATGTGTTCGACACGTTGTGGTTGTGATCTATATCCTTCAGGGAGACACTTTTTCTTTTTGTAAGCCTCGACTTAGAATGACAATAGAGGACCTCCCCATTTGATTATATAAAGCCACACAACGTGATTGGCTTTTAAATTCCATCTCACGAACAATAATCAGTATTCCACCCCTTCTTGCGGCAGCGGAATATGTATCATAAGCACCTAAGTGAAGGAGCCGGCAGAAATGTTTAGCAAAGGTCAAATGAGGCAGTGTAATGTTATAGTCGTATTAGGTCTGCAGTCAAGGGCACGACACCTTGGTAATAAAGCTAAGAACATTTGAATTATTACGAGTTCTTGGAACAGGAGCGGAAGGATTGATTCTCTGCGGTTTGTGACTGCTGTAAAAAAACAAGTGGGTGACACAATTGATTGATACTTCAAAGAGTAATCTTCATGGGCGAATTCTTTACCACGCTTCTAATATTATATAGTATTTTGGAAATTCTTTGTGAAAGGTCTTTATAAGTTTCAATTTTACGCTATAATTCAGGATCATTCCATTCTAAATATAATTAAGTCACCTTCGGACTATTGAAAGTCAACACCAGTGGCGTAACGTACATCCCTGCAGCCCCCGTGTTGCGGGAGGCAGGATTCTAAGGGGTCCAAAGCCTGACTGATGACAAGTACGTATTTAACCAATTTATAAAATATTAAAAGCAAAACCTGATTTTGCAGAGGGCTTAATATTCTCCTTTACGCCACTCGACCATATTTATATTCGAAGATAAGATTTCCTTCAGCTTATTTCTGACATATATTTCGTCATAAAGATTCCAAAATAATGAAACATTTATTGTTGAATACAGCGCAAGAATTTGTTCTTTTTATTATTTTAACTGAAGTACATAGTGGTAAATAATAAGCGACCATGCGGAAGAAAATCTATAACTACTGCGTGTGTTTGCAATGCGTTTCAAGAATGAGAAATTATCAGCTTAAAGAGTAGCTGTGTAGAGCTTCTTGTACACACACATTTCCGTTCTAAAACATTTTAAGATATAGCCTCTTAAGACTGACCATTATATAATAAATAAACTGCCACAAAAGCAAGATTTATAATTTGAATCGATACTTGATTATTTATAATGCATTTAAGATAAGTAGATACATAACATTTAAACACGAAGTGAAAAAAGTCAATCTATCACGGTAAATTCTATAATACGTTTGTTTTACCAAACAAAAAACAGCTAGCTGATCTTTAAAATTTCTGCTATAAATATCTATTATATTTGTTACACTACCATGATTCAAAGTTATGGTGATGACCCAGTGCGATAGTATCCAAATACTATTCTGCTCACCAATGTTCCCTGATATTTCACCCATTGAATATATGTGGAGGAAAATTTGCCTTCGTTTATGTGTATAGCCGCATCCGGAGCATGATAATTATATTAACATCGTTCTATAAAGCTACACGAGGGTAATTGGCGACGGACCGTGCAATTTTAAATATCGGTCATATGACGAGGACAGCACCTGAGCTGGCACCCCCTCTTCTAACTTCCACATAACAGCAATGAGAGGACATTCGAACCTTGACTGATTTAAAGCGCAACAGCTTATCTACACGGCATGTCTTCAGCTGTACAAAGCTCGAACTTATGACACGTCAGCCAAGAGGTTACCTCGGCGTCGGAGGATGTGAGTGTGAGCTGTGGTAATTTGGTTAAAAACGAATGTTCTATTTTTCATGGCATAACTCACACGCTCAACGACTTCGTTTCACAACTTGTTGCTGCTGACCATACTTGGCGGACCTGTCATTATGGTGTTTAGGGAATATTTCCTTACTTGTGGTCTTGTCGCTCATTATATTATTATAATGAATGGAAATTAACATCAGCTTTTGCACGTTCACTTTCTATTTAAGCGTTGGGGGCGTTGCATTTTCCACCTCCAATTTAAACTCATCGGATACAATACTCCGCCACTATGAATGAAACTAATCTATTCTTATCAGCCCAGAGGCTGAGGGGTAGTGTATTGCGCTTCCACGCCACATGTCCGGGCTTCAAATCCCGAGCGGGGCAAGAGGACGACTCAGCCTTTCATCCCTTTAGAGGGTCGATAAATGAGTACCAAGCTTGCTTGGGAACTGAACACTGGTGATTTTTCGCGTCAGACTGGCCACGTGACTGAAACTTCTGCACATGCACCCCAGTGCCTAAGGTCAGAATTATATTCAGTGGGTATAGTTCAGGGTTCATTCCTCGAACATACGCCTTTTAACCTTTATTTTAACGTTTTTCCCATCACAAACAACACCTTATTGTGTACAAACGCTGTCAATATGAAGGCCTAAGATTTATCTCTCACATGCTCAAACTAGGGTTTGCAGCCCCGAGATCCCGGTGTTTTTTCCAATCCCGGGGTTAAAATAACTAATCCCGGAAATAAATTTTTTGTCTGAATTATATTTTAAAATTTTTTTTCATAAAAATTTTCTAAGAAATTAAATCTTAGAAAATTTATTTTTTGTTTAGGAAATATCTACGTAGAATTTCTTTGTGCAATTATAAATGCTATAAGTAAAAAAAAATATATATATGCAGCTCTCATTTCTCGTTCGGGAGAACGTAGCTCATGTCTAAGTGGCTCGCTGCAATAATAAAAGCAACGTCTCAAGATTAGATTTTGTCACAGTTCCTTCTTCAATTAAATGACGTTAATTAATAGAGGACCTGCTTGGAAGACTTGAGACACATCAAATACCATTGCATTACTAACAACTCATGCAACTGGATCTCCTATTTCAAAAAAGGTAACACTTGAAATTGATTCACATTTTGATTCAATAACCGAATCAATATCTACATAAAAACCATTAAGTGTAGCAGAAGAACTAGATAAAGTTATCAAAGAGGGATATGCAACAACAACAAAAAAAATGCAGTCTATTAGATTTGAGACATTGTCATCAAAAATTCAAAAAGAATTGTTCATTTTTGGAAAGTGGAGGGAGACGTGGTGACTACCTGAAAAGCACATACTCCTATTTAATGACGGTAACGCTTACTACTATATGTAGAATCCTAACGAGCATTTTCTTCGACAGGACAATTTATAACAAAAGTAAGAAGCCGTTTGAATGATGTAACGCTGGACGAGCTGTGTTTCTTAAAAGCTTATTTACAGAAACACATGAATTAATTTTATTATATATTATTTTTATTTGTTTTTTATGATGAATTAAGTTTTTTATTTGCTTCAATAAAGTTAAAAATGAAACCATTTTTAAGCTATTTTTCAGTTTTATTATGTAATTTCAACTCTGCTAATGTGTAAGTATTTTTAATAAGTAGTCCAATCCTAATCCCGGAATTTGGATAATGTAATCCCAAAATTTTGGGTTTGAAAATATAACACGGGATTGTAAATCCTATCTCAAACTATGCTTAGTTCGCCTGGAGAATTAGTTCACTGAATGGAAAATTACACTCAATGTTTTAAAAATGGAAGTAATATTTTTTTTATTACCGGAAAATAAGCTCCAAATATATTTTCACGAGGTAACAAATATCCCTGGTCTTGACACACCAAATATCTCAGTTTCATGTGAAATAAATGACTTCCTTTTAAACAGCATTTTCTATAGAAAAAAATTTAACGAGCCTGCACATAAATTATTTTTCTTAATTTCGCCCAAGTCTGTAATGAACAGATGTAACAAACTGCTTATCTATAATCTAATCTTCAGACTAGTTCTGGCCTGCACCTCCCCTTAGGAACATGCAACAAAAACACACACAAATTACATTGAAAGTGTGCAAAATATAATATTAGGACAGATACCCAATGCTAGCTAGTGCATTAGGAATTTTCACCTTTGAACAGAGAGGAAAATAAAAATCCTACGATAAATCATTAAGAGACAGTCAATTAAATTTTATGAGCAAACTGACAATTCAAGGAATTCTTACACTTCTATTGCTAAAATGAATGCATTCCAACTTTAAGACCAAGATAAATTTTAATGGATTCCGAGTTCTTATCAATTAAGTCTATTTTAGTTATATCCTCTCCTCTCTCTTTTGTGTTTCTATAAAATAACTCGTAAATTTTGTTTTGTTTCAATTTTTGTCACACTTAACCAAATATACAAAGTATTTTTTGACAAATAAGCAAGAATACCTGTATTTATAACTGAAGAAATTTTTTCATTTCTGTTCTCTTTCCAAATTTCGAACTCTTGCTGCACTCGGATTGGTTCGACTTTACGCTACCCACCGTCCTGATAATTATCTAAAATGTTTTCTCTGCAATTTAACTTATCTTTAAGTAAATAATTTATTTTAAGGTATTTTATTAACTTTAAACTTAATAACGTTAATTTTCATAAGACATTTATCGTAAAACATTGGGTATTGGAATATGTATTACTGTCGTTTAATATGCCATGGTTGGAGTTCGACAAGACTAAGTGTTCCGAAAACATATTGCAATGCTCTCAACGATATTTTCATTGCTACACAGGGGCGTAGCTACTGCTGTATCGATGATACGGGGCCCCAACATGAGTAACTACAGTTCCACAAACAAGAATTTCATGTCTAAAAAGGGCCCCGAAGGAATCTTGACAGAGCCAGTGTCTCTACATCTCGTATATTGAAAATGATATAATCTAAGTTTTTCAAATTAGGTGACATATTACATTAAACTCTGTAAGTCTCAAAAAGTTTTCAGATATTTTACAGAAACTATAGAAAATTGAGATAAAATTAAGCTGATATTCCCCAAAAGAAATTGATAGATTCTTACGGGCTGATAAATCTTTACAATTTTATCTAGTCAGTTTCATGAAAGATCAATACAAAGCACTGATTTTTGGAGAAAAAATCAGCTAAAAGATTCATTACAACGCCACCGAAAAGTTTCAAAACTTCATGGAATAGAATTAAAATTAACTTTATAGGAAATGAAACAGAATGAAGACTTGTTAAGATTATACAAATCAGAATTAAACAACACCCAAATGTTACCGAAACGTGTTTAACCCTTAACTTCGCACTGTTGCATTTCTGCAACATATGATTTATTTTAATTAACAGATTCAATATTTTTTTAATTACCTACAAATCACTTATCTGAGAAAAAAAAGATTACTGCAACGAAATACATGCTAATTTTGTCACTAGATGGAAGTACATTTTTTTCAGAATTCACAACAATTATAAAAACCTCTGATGCCTCAAGAACTGTGTTTTTTCTATAAAAAGAATCCATTATATTTTATGCTTCATCTTGTTTATTGATGAAATAAATTACCAGGCAAGAAATTTAAACATTTTATGATGAATATAAATGAATCATATGAAAAAAAAGTTTTGTAATTTACAGCCCAGCCCTACTGCGCAATATTGCATTTCTGCAACAAACAAAAATATGACTGAAATTCAATTTAAAACTGCTTAATTTTTTTCATATTTTTCCCTTTTATTATTACACTTGAGAACTAGCTCATATAATTTTTTCATAGAAATTTAAAAAATTGCGAAGTTAAGGGTTAATTCTAAATTTCCTATTGAGTATACGAACAAAGTTTTCAAATTATATTAAACTGCGCATGTACAATGTTTCATTACCGTACTACCGTGAGAGAGAGAGAGAGAAACGCTGTTTTATTTTTATATATATACATGGAAAGAAATAAGTGTAACGCGGCATTCAAACAAGCAAAAATTCATATATTTTCATAGGATTCCATTCTTTCGTTGTCAGAACTGTCAAAATATTTTAGTTTTCTTTTCCAGGTGCTTAAAGACACGCGAACTTGTTTTATTTGGGAATTCTTAGAAAGATAGATATGTGGGATTTTTCTTTTCCTTTAGAACTGATATCTTATGACGTTAATAATTTTAAAAGTTGTGGAAACAGAGAGATATTTTAAATTTACAGAATGAAATCATATTCAAATAGTAGTTAATTTAATTGCAATCAATATTTATGCTCTAATCATATTGATGAAACATTTATCTAAGTGATTATCATGTAAGCAAGTATAATAAGTCAAATATTAGTTCAATAAAAATTTTTTCAAGTGGTTTACTTATTGCTTTCAGATGCAAGACTTTTAACACATTTAAGTGATTTAAACCTGTTCCATATTTAAAAGAGAAAACGAATTGGTTTAATATTGCAATTTGATAAATAAATGGTTTGAAACTCGAATCTGTGTGTGTGTCAGGTAATGTAGCGAAAATTAATGGAGTTGCTGTGCATTTTAATCATTGACATCTCAAAGATTTCCCGTAGTGTGACGTCACAGTTTAGAGTATTAATCGTATAGAGGGACATATATTACAGATTAGATTAATTTGTCTAAAACTTTTTCAAAATGGAATAAAAATCATTTGTTACTACTCAAAAACTTTAATATTTCAAAAATTATTTTAAATAAGGTATACGGTAATTTTTCCGAAAAAAATTAATTTAAATAGATAATATTTCAAAATTTTTTATTGCGTTGTAGTAAAAAATTTCAGGCCCATAAAAATTGCAACTCTTAATTTAAATGATTTTTCTTAGGAAAAGAAAACTATGAGGTTACTTTCCTATTTGATTAAAAATTATGAAGTTAATTATTTATTAGAATCTGAAAATTTGATTTTGATTTATTTGGCACTCTCCTTTCCTATAAATTATCTATAAATTATAAAATTTATAAATAATTTTACAGAAAAAATAATATTCAAAGAAATTTAAACTTCGGAATTATTTTCATAAAAAAGCATAGTTAAATATATACACTAATAATTAATTCTGAAATATTTCGAGAAATATATTATATTTTCAAATGTTTAATATTCTGCTATATAAATTCGAAACATTTATACATTCTTAAGAATTAATTTTAGAAATCGTCTGCGTATATCATTTACATAATATAAGGTTATTCACACGGGGTTCCCTGGTTTCGAAGCGATATAGTAAGGAAAAAAAACATTTTAAAGAATGCAGAAACAATTCAAATTTTATTTACATACTTTACAAGTGTTCCATGTGGCAAACCTTGGTTATACGGCATACATCAATGCGAGGTAGTCCACGTTCCTGCCACATTCCACTCAACATAGTGCGTTATCAACATTATTGACAGCACATGTTATCTGTGTTATCCATAAACTCGATCTTTTACAAAAGATCGAGTTTTTGTACCCCCTTTGTTGTGTAATGTAGCAGAACTGCATGAAAGGATAAAACGTGCTGTCAATAGCATTAATAGTACCATGTTGAATTGAGTGAGGCAGGAACTGAACTATCGTATTGATGCATGTCGTGTAGCCAAACTTTCACTCATAAAACACTTGTTGTGTTTTTCATCCCCTCAGATACATACGAAAGACAAGAGATAGATGAACAGAAACATACAATACAAACAGAAGAATATATACTTTATTACAAACGATGATCAAAGCACATAAAACACAAGGGGTGCGCTGCTTTTCATTCGAGACGGGAATTCATTTCAGGTGAAAAAGTCCGACTTCTTTTCCCGAAGATACATCCATGCCTTAATCGAGATTCGAACTCGAGTGAGTGAATATTAACGTCGCACTGTTCAGCTACACGACGGCTTTTGGCGACGGACCACGTAATTTTGAATCATGGTCAAGTGACGTGGACGACACCTAAGCTGCCCCCCCCCTCTCCTGATTCGAACCCGATCCCGCTCGATTATAAGTCGATTGTCATAACTACCATACTGGGTGGGCGGAATAAAACACTTGTTAAGTAAGTAAATGTGAATTGTTTCTATATTCTTTCAAATTTCCTTTTTTGCTATATTTGTCTTAGTTTTTTTACCATATTGCTGCAAAACCCATGAGGGAATTATGAATAATCCTGTATTAATCCAATTCAGAAATACTCGTTTTTTAAACTGAATTTTTTGCATTGCACAAAATTAAGGAATCATATAGAAAAATTATCACATATCTTTGAAAGGCGATAAAAATGTGGGCTGCAGCAAGCTAAACTGGTCAGGGTTAGAAATGCTTACCGTTGTGTAGAGTGAGTGAATATTAACGTCGCACTGTTCAGCTACTCAAAGACTTTTGGCGACGGATCTCGTCATTTTGATCTGTGGTCAAGTGACGAGGACGACGACACCTGAATTGGCACCCACTTTCCTAACTACCTCACCAACGGGAGGATGTTTAAGTTCTCGACAGATTTAAAGAGAATCGCTCCCTACACGGCGGGTCTTCAGTGGTACTGGGCTCGAACCCGTGACAAAGCAAGCCACGGTCCGCACTCATGACACGAGACCGTTATCTTGACCACTAAGCTACCGCGGCCACTCCCATTGTGTAGAAGCTTAAGAGATTCGGCTTTTAATTTTATACGTTATTGTGTCTAAGATGGGTTTCAAACTCATGATTCTCATCTGTTGTACACTTCATAACTGTGTTATTTAGGGAAATTTGAGTTAGCCTCTGTACTCATTAAAGAGACTTTACTAATAATGAATTTCTCTATTACTGTACAATAAATTAATATATAATTTTCTCAATAACTCAAAGGATTTATCATCGTTGTGAAACATTATTTTTATAGCAAAATGATCTTATCTTCGTAGTTTGACATTTTACTGAATTTTTTTCATTATTATTTTGAATAAATCAAATTTCGCGCGCTTCAATAACATAAAAAGAGTACTTTATGTGTAAGTGATTAAGGGATCCGACTACGTTGGGAACTGTGATTCTGCAAAAGCGTATAAATGGATAATATTTATGATATTTAGTGTCACTTATAGATTAGAAAATGTACATAAAATTGTTATAAGAATAGTGTTACGATAAAAAATTATTTAAGTACAATATTTGGACAAAAAATGAACATAGAATGACCCATTTTCAAAATATTCTCCTTTTGTGAAAAATGTTTCTATTATAATAATATTTTGCCTGTATATAGCTCAGACCTCTGTACAGAGGCTCAAATAGAATTTTTGACCTATATAACCTAGAAGTGGGTTTATCCATGTTTTATGACAACAGAGGGGAGAAATTTTACGAAACAAACGCCGATAATTATTTTAATGAGTTGTAACTCTGAAAATAATGTGAATTTTTCAAAAAAAAATAGTTCAGGCTCTCTGGAGAAGTCTTTACTTTATGTAAGCAAAATATTATTTTAGAAGCATTTTTTATAAAAGGAGAAGATTTTGAAAAAAGGTTATTCTAAGTTAATTTTTTACCAAAATATTGTATTTAAATAAAATTTTTCGTCAAAACATCTTTAAAACAATTTAATACATGTATTCTAATCTAAGTGACACTAAATATCATGAAAATTATCTATTTATGTGCACTTTTTTAAAATCTCTGTTCCGAACGTAGTTGGATACTTTAACATTCCAAGAAAAAATAACATTTATCTTAAAAAGAAGAAAGAAAACTCGTATGTGTTTACGTAAACATACAATGAAAAATATTCAAAGTGACCCTTTTTAATATTTGATTAATAACTTTCATAAGATGATTATAAGAGTTTGAAGCCTCCCTTGCCAACAGCTCGAATTCTTTGTTTAGCAAATGGTAAGCATTTTGCTTAAGAAAGACCTGGGGACATACAAACGTTCTTCTCAAGCATTCTTTTGTTTACAGAACAGCATTTTCTAAACGAGGCCTTACACGTTTTGACATCTCCCACCTGCATTTTTGAAGACTTTTTATCACCGTCATCAGAGCTCCACTCATTTGATATTCACGTCACTGAGTAGATCTCGATGGGTATAATCTGCACCTTCCCTTAAAAACACAGATGGGCCAGTTTTCTTTTAGTAATTCGTTAATTTGTGGCCATAGAAGCAACGTGATTTTTCGGGGACCTCGGAACAGAAGCCAGGGCCAGAGGTGAAACCGCAGCAGAACTTCTCATCTTCATCTTTTGGCGAACACCTGCAAAAATGTCCCTCTGTTAATAAGGTCTTTTGCCCCTAACGCTGTCACTTCGATTCTCAAAAGGGAGAACTTTCATTTTCTCTTTTTTATTCCGCGTTATCTGTGTTTGCGACGACACTGATGGATTGGAAAGCTTTCGCCCACGATCACCTGGACCCCCTGCAATGTTTGAGAGCTGCTTTGCATGAAATGAGGCATGTCTCCTCAATGTCAAGGGCACGAGTTCGTTGGTATCTTTTGAAAGTGAAAGAGCTTCTCACTCTCAATTATCCTTGGTTAAATCCTATGCTAATTTTTGTAGTGTCAAAATTTCCTAAGCGGAGTGTTTCGAATATTTGGAATCAATGTATCCGAAACCAGTACTTGCTGTGAACAAGAAATCTTTTGTTTTGCGTCGTTATTGACTACATTCCTTGCTTATTCTTCTATTATAGATTCTAAAAGTTGGGGTTTTTTTTGGATCAACTATTAAATAAATTTTGTAAGCGTTGGCACACATTTTTTGAATCTTCTTAGTTTTGGTTTCATTCTAAACCCATACACCAAAGTGAAGATAATTATATCAAAATTTTTCCCCTAGAAAATATTAGAGGTCCACTGTAGCCTATGGTCATGGTCATGAACTCGTGACCGGCCTGTCATGAGTTTAGTCCCTAGTGCCAGTGCTAGTTTATCCATTGGGAGCTTGGGGTGGGCGCCTAGGGGTTCGGATAAGCTGGGCTTAACCAGGTTTTCAGGTAATAAATTTCGATCCGTCAGGGCAAAGGGGGCCTGTAAATCTTCTGCGCCCAGGGCTCGAAATGAGCTTAAACTGGCACTGTGTGAGTGAATATTAACGTCGCACTACTCAGCTACACGAGGGCTTTTGGCGACGGACCACGTAATTTTGAACCATGGTCAAGTGACGTGGACGACAACTGAGCTGGCACCCCCTCTCCTAACTACCACACCACACCAACGGGAGGACGTTTCAGCTGTTGACAGATTTAACGTGCATCGCTGCTCTACACGGTGGGTCTTTAGTGTTACTGGGCTCGAACTCGTGACAAGGCATGCCACTATCCGGTATCTATACCACTCGGCTACCGTGACCACGCTATGGTTTGGAAGTTAGGAGAATGGGATGCCAGCAGTGGAGTAACCTACAGCCCCACCACCCCCACATCGCGGGGAGGGCAAAGTCTGATTGACGCCAAGTATATATGGTTTTGCAATCATTTGTAAGATCGTAAAACCTAACTTTGAAGGGCGTCCTAATGTTCTACGTTATGCCACTGGATGCCAGCTTAGGTGTCGTACACGCCATTTGACAATGGTTCAAAATTTTGAAATCCGTCACCAATAACCCTCGAGTCGCTTTATAAGTGTCACGTTAATAAAGACTCCTTCACTCGTCCAGAAAATATTAGAATCGCTTAACTTGCTGCTCTACGCCTTATTCTTTTTCGTAAAAAAGATATCGCTCTTCTTTTTACTATCTTAACTTCGAAGGTTCATCGAAAAATTTTGAAAGATATTAATCAATTGTGTTTCCTTATAAATGTCTTAAAGGTCAACCATAGGGGTCAAAAACAATTCTCATAGCGTTAAATATTATAATTATTTCATAAAAATTGTAATATTAATTTTTAAAGTTTTTGACGTTGAGAAAGAGATTATATGCAAAAAAAAATGAAAAGTTTACTTTTAATTACCATGCATTGTAATTTGTGTTTGTGCTACAAAAACTCAATGCTGAATTCGTTTCGAATTTTAAAATTTTTCTCGAAGAAATTTACTTTGTACACTTTTGTAGGTGTTCTTAATAAAAAAGACAACATTTTATTACACATTTTACTATATTTTAAGCTCTTAAAAAGTACACTTTAATCATCTGAGCAAATAACTAAATTAATGCATTAAATTCAATTGTAGTCCATTTCAGAAGGGGAAAAGAACGTAGTCAAAAGATTCGAAGAAATTTATTGAAATAAGTTTTCAAATGATATATAATTCCTGATTTCATATACAGAGACAACTTAAGATTTCTTGAGGCCCTGGGCCCCTACTTAAGGTCAGCCCTTCCTATTACTTTTAAAAGTAAATAGTATATAGAATATAGCATACGTCAGTGCTTCTCAAACTTTCAGTACTGGCGACCCAATTTTCAATCATAATTTTTATCGCTCTCCCCTTACACAATAATAATGTATTGAATGCAATACAATTGCACTTTGACACTAAAACTACAATACGATCTTCATTATAAACCGTACATATTAACATGATAAGTGTTAAATTTTGTATATATATGTTACTTTTAGGTAATATATATTTTAAGTAAATTACTTTTTAGTAATAGGATAGTTATATTATGCTATTTTTAAATTTGAACAGATTGCAAAATTATATTTAATTAAAGATTTATTCCCTTCATCATTCATTTCTAAAAGTACAAATATTATTAGAAAACTAGTCTAGTCTATGTTGCTCTCTATCATATTCATCACATCTGGCAAAAATTCTCGCGAACGTTTGCGTGAGTTTGGGCAACCTATCGGACGTCTGCGCAAAACATGTAAAAATGCTTCTCCTCGTTCAATTCCATTCAGTTTTGGTCGAGTCGATACTTCTATAGCTACCGAATCTGTCTTGAATGTACATTTTATAATTTATGCGTTAGTTGTAATTCACGGTATTAAGTATTTACGGCAGTAGATTAAAACAAAATCATAGAAATATATTTTTAAGTCGTAGCGAACATTCGACAATCTAACCATAATAAAGAATCAACAAGTACACAGAACAGCATGGTTCCGAAAATTAAATCAAGAAAATATTCTCAAGAATACTTAAACTTTGGATTTACTATTACTGAAAAAACCGGTGTAAAACTTACATGCGTACTTATTATGTGTTAAAATTTACAAATCTGAAGAACAACATGAAGAAGTTGTTTTTAAAACCATAGAAAATCATTTAGTCATATTGGCATAGAATATTAAAAAGTATTTTCTGGCTGAGGACAACTTGATAGCAGGTTACGAGTGGGTTAGGGATTCAATTCAAAATACTTCATAAGAGCTCTCAACTGCCGAAGAAGAAATCTTCATAGATTTCACATCCAGTGGCATAGTTAAAAGGCAATTTTGAAATACATAGCTCTTTGAATTTTAGGTAGAGGTGGATGATGAGTTTTCTGCACTGAAAACAAAAGCATTTCATATACTACTAGCCGTTACCGACCGGCTTCACTGGGTATTTCACGATGTTGTATATATGTATACTGTTTACATATATATTAGTTATTGATATCTACTATTAAGAATTCGATTGTATTGAAAAATATATTTATAGCTGTTACACTCTCGCCCCTTGATATAAAAAGAACATAAATTATAATATCTAATTTCTGTTTATATCTAAAATAGAAGGAGAAAGATTTTTTTCTCTCACTTAACCTAATAATCAAGTGGATTTCCACCAAAGCAACTTTCAGTGGATCTCTACTCCATAAAATAAACACGCGTGCTAAATTTCAAGTCTAAATCTAACAGAGCAAAAACGAAATTTTTTATCATCAATACCTCGTTGACAGCATTCTTAGCGGATTCCAATTCAACAAAGAAACATGCAAACCAAATTTTATTATTATAGTCTTAGCAGTTCAAAACGCCCAATAGCTCTCCCCGCTTCCCCTGAGTTGATTTCGTAAAATCCATTTTAACTAAAGAAAAGTGCTCAACAAATTTCAAGTAAATGAGTTTAATTGAAATACAGGAATTTTTCTATAACACGCCTTAATCCCTCGCAACCCCACTCCTTTGGGGGTCCGTTTTCACAAAATACTTTGTAAAAGGAACTTTGAACGGAACATACATTCTAATTTTCAAGCAGGTGGTTCTATTAGTTTAAAAGCGGAAATATTTATCTATTACGCCCCTTAATCCCCCTCAATGACCCTTGGGGATCAATTTCCCCCAAAACTATTTTGTAGCGATTCTCTACACCATGAAAGGAATCCGCTTACCAAATTTGAAGACTGTACGTCTAATAGTTTAAAAATGGAAATAATTATGTATAACGCCCCTTAAGCCCCCGCAACGCCACTTAGGAAACGATTTTCACAAAACCATCTTACGGCATATCTCTACTTAATGAATGGAATCAGCTTACTAATTTTCAAGATTTTACATCTAATAGTTTAAAAAAGGAGTTAATTGCCTATAACGCCCCTTAATTGTCCACAACGCCACTTGGGGTCGATTTTCACAAAACCCATTCTGTAGGGGATCTGTATTCTATGAAAGGAATCCGCTTATCAAATTTCAAGACTGTACGTCTAATAGTTTAAAATGGAAATAATTATCTATAACGCTCCTTAAGCCACGCCCCTTAGGAAACGATTTTAACAAAACCCATCATTATAGCGGATTCTCTACTTAATGAATGGAATCAGCTTACTAAATTCCTCAGATTTTAGTCTAATAGTTTAAAAATGGAGTAATTGCCTATAACGCCACTTTGGAGTCCCGATAACGCAAAACCCATTTTGGGGATCTGAACTTTGAAAGGAATTCGTTCTTTTCAAGACTGTACGTCTAATAGTTTAAAAAATGGAAATAATTATCAAATTTCAAGTCTGTAAACGTTTTCAAAAACCCATCTTATAGCGGATTAGTCATGAATGGAATCAGTGAGTCAATGAGTGAGTTCTAGTTTAAAAAAGGAGAATGGCCTATAACGCCACTTTGGGTAGTCGATTTTGACAAAACCCATTTTGCAGCGGATCTGTACTATATGAAAGGAATGATATCTAAATTAAGAATTCTATTAGTTTAAAAATGGAAATTTATCTGTAACGCTCTCGCCCCTTGAACGCCACTTAAAACGATTTTCACAAAATCTTACGGCATATCTACTCAGTGAATGGAATTGCTATTTTCATTTCCCATCTAAAAGTTTAAAAAAAAGGAGTTATATATTTTTAACGCCACTTAATTGTCCACAATAATCAAGTCGATTTTCACAAAACCATTCTGTAGTTGATCTCTATTCCATAAAATAAATCATGTTATCAAATTTCAAGACTAAATCTAACAGTTTAAAATGGAAATAATTATCTATAACAATACCTCGTTAAGCCACTTAGCGAAACAATTTTCACAAAACCCATCTTATAGCGGATCTTACTTAATGAATAATCAGCAGTTCGAAATTTCGGGAATTTTAGTCTAAAGTACGCCCAAAAAGGAGTAATTGCCTATAACGCCACTTTGGAGTTGATTTCCGACAAAACCCATTTTGCAGTGGAACTGTATTCAATGAAAGGAAAGTGCTCAACAAATTTCAAAACTCGTCTAATAGTTTAAAAATGGAACTTTATTCCGCCCTGAACGGAAACGATTTTCACAAAAACCCATTTATAGCGGTGTTTCTTAATGAATGGAATCAGCTTACTAAATTTCGGAGATTTTTTATCTAATAGTTTAAAAAAAAGGAGTAATGGCCTATAACGCCACTTTGGGGAGTCGATTTTGACAAAACTATTTTGCAGCGGATCTGTACACCATGAAAGGAATTCGATTACTAAATTTCAAGACTGTACGTGTCATAGTTTAAAAATGGAAATAATTATCTATAACGCCCCTTAAGCCACTTAGGAAACAATATTTCACAAAACCGATCTTATAGCATATCTCTACTTAATGAATGGAATCAGCTTACTCAAATTTCAAGATTTTAGTCTAATAGTTTAAAAAAGGAGTAATGGCCTATAACGCCACTTTGTCCAGCCACGATTTTGACAAAACCCATTTTGCAGCGGGATCTGTACTCTATGAAAGGAATCCGCTTATCAAATTTCAAGACTGTACGTCTAATAGTTTAAAAATGGAAATAATTATCTATAACGCCCTTAAGCCACTTAGGAAACGATTTTCACAAAACCCATCTTATAGCGGATCTCTACTTAATGAATGGAATCAGCTTACTAAATTTCGAGATTTTAGTCTAATAGTTTAAAAAAGGAGTAATTGCCTATAACGCCACTTTGGAGTCGATTTTGACAAAACCCATTTTGCAGCGGATCTGTACTCTATGAAAGGAATCCGATTACTAAATTTCAAGACTGTACGTCTAATAGTTTAAAAATGGAAATAATTATCTATAACGCCCCTTAAGCCCCCGCAACGCCACTTAGGAAACGATTTTCACAAAGCCCATTTTATGACAGATCTCTACTCAGTGAATGGAATCTGCTGACTCAATTTAAAGATTTTACGTTTAATAGTTTAAAAAAGGAGTTAATTGCCTATAACGCCACTTAATTCTCTACAACGCCACTTGGGAGTCGATTTTCACAAAACCCATTCTGTAGGGGATCTGTACTCTATGAAAGGAATCCGCTTATATCAAATTTCAAGACTGTACGTCTAATAGGTTAAAAATGGAAATAATTATGTATAACGCCCCTTAAGCGCCCTCGACGCCCCTTGGAGGTCGATTTTCGTAACAATCATTATGTAGGGAATCTCTATTTTATGAAAGAAATCTGTGTACCAAGTTTCACGACTTTACATCTAATAGTTTAGTAATGGAAATAATTTTCTATAACGCCCCTTGGGTTTCGAACTTTGCAAAATCCGTTCTTAGCTGACGTCTACTCCATGAAGGGAGCCTACCTACCAAATTTCAAGTCTGTAGGTTTAATAGTTCCGGAGATATCGTGATTAGTCAGTGAGTCAGTCAGTCAGTGAGTGAGTGAGTCGCTTTTCTCCTTTATATACATATATAGATTACCATTTTCAACATCCTACCTTTGGAAACCAGATTTTCTGCTGCGGCTGCTTTGAAGACAAAATATAGCTCGATATAGAAAACGAACTCAGAGTGTCAATTACTAATATTAAGCCATCCTTATAAAACTTTGCCCTGCAAGACTAGCCCGTGGAAGTCACTAATAATTGTTAAACTTGTTCTTATACTGTCGTCTGAAGTACCCACTCTTCACACTAGTTTATTTTTTTAAAAAAAATAATGCATTATTCTTGATATAATAGCTTAATTGTAAGGAGAATAAAAACCAAGTCCATGACAATGTATACAAAATGTAAAATGATTTTTTGAAATGAATGCTCATATTATAAATAGTTTTGAACGAACTGTAATTTTAAGCTTCACAGAATTAGTATTTAGAATTAATGTTAAATAATGAAAAAAAATGTAAAAATTCCAATGAAGAATAATTGTGTTATTTTTAATATTAAGAGTGATAAAACTTCAAAATGTTTTTGCCCGGGAACAGGTGTGCACTCGATATTTAGGTTAATGTTCGCGCGGAGTGACTCACCGCAATCCTTTTTCAATTCTACTATTAGCTCACAATCTCTACATATTTATTTATTTGCTTATTTATTTATTTATTTATCTTGGTGGAATTTTCAATCGTTAATAAAATACATTTTAAAGCGCTCCATTGAGCTGAAATTTTATATACATGATTTATTTTGGATCACAATACAATAATTTAATTATAATTAATAAAAATTAATTCCTACTTAATGTTGTTATTCTGTAATATGTATATACATATTTATATTAATTGTAACTATTTAATAAAAAGTGGCTAAAATAAAATTTTTCTTTGTTGATCTAAGTAGGAATTGACATGAAATTTTTTTTTGTATTACTTTTGTTTTTTTTTTATAATTATTTTTACTATGCACGATAAAAATTACAATTTCAGTGAATATTTTAACTAAGAGAAAATATATACTTACCAATTTTAAGGATTTTTCCATTTTTCTTTGATAATTTGAGAAAAATCCAATAAAACTGAATGACCTTAATAAGGGACACAAATCAGACACTTTTCGCAAGCATTACAGAAATGTTATTTGCAAGCAAAACTGGCATATCTTGTTCATGTTATTGTAGTTTTGATGTTCTTCGATGATCGACAAATATCCTGTTGAACTTTTTCTTGCTTGTGTCGTTTTGACACGGCGAAGTGTATCTTTCGGTATACTTATGGCTTTATATTTTTCTTGATGGAGTCCTTTAAGTAGCTGTTGAAAATTTTCCTTTCGTTTCATGTTCATTGCCTTTCTCAAATTTATTTTTGCTATCGTAATTGATATGCATTATTTCAGCAAGTTTTCCCCTTGCTTGATCAGTTTCAACTTCCTTCAACAGAGATCACAGATGTCCATTTCTTTTTTTCATATTATGCTCATTTATATTTATAAACCGTAATAAGTCGTGCAACAAAACAATCAAAACAAATAAGTTGTTCATAAGGGAAAGTGCAGCATGTTCGTAGAAAATATTTTTGAACAAAAGTGGTCGCGCCAGTGACTCGCTCAAAACAAGTACCTTAAGATTGTAAATAAAACGTTTGCCCCTCCCAAAAAATATTATAATAATTTTTATAGATAAATATTCCTGTTAAGTCCCATTAAGACAGTAATATATTGGAGGATTCTCTGTCAAGGTCATCGGTAAGAAATAAATAGTTTACCCGGAATTAACGATTTCGTGAGCCTGACGTGACTCTGCGCATCCTCCGATTAAATATTCAGTATAAAAATATGGATATTAGTTCTAAAAAGGAATTGTGTAAAACATTTTTCATTATGCATTTTATGTTTCAGAATACTCATAAAAATAAATCTTGGCCAAATAATTCTTCAAATGCTCAATATACTTATCCATATATCGTAAAGCTCTTTCACTTGGAAAAAGGCGAAACAGAAATTATTACAAATATTTACAACTTCACTAAAAAAAAGGGACGGAGATAACCATACCAGTAAGTTCAAAGGTCAGCTAAAGTAATATTTAGGTTGAAACAACCCCCAAAAAAGCAAAGCAAAATAAATTTTTGGGGGTTATAGGATCAACGATAGCTAGTGAACGTTTGAAGTAGAATATTTTTTTTTGATGACGGAAATATCGCCAGATGATATGTATAAATAGTATCAGTGTAAATCTGTATTTTTTTATTATGTCAGAAAGTATTTTGTTATATATATATATATATATATATATATATATGTTTTGTGTGTGGCAGCCAAAGCCAAGAAGCAGTCTTCGCGCGCAGGCGCAGCAAATCAAAAACTAAAAACTCTTGGACATTAGAGCAGAATTAGAGAGAGAAGGGAACGCGAGAGGTGCGCGAGCAGGCGTTACCTTCTGCATATCATCGTCAAACTTATCTGTTAAAACTACTTTTAATTAATTTTTGTTTAATGTTAAATAAAAACCAGAAGAAAGAAACGTCTTGGACCCCTTGTTGTCTCCCACAAATTATGGGGCTCGGCCGCGATCGATAAAATTTCGATTTTTGAACCAAAGTCTGGACAATGAACAAAAACGTCCGTGAGGGAGACGCTCCGCCATTTTCGGAAACTTCGTTCAACCTGTGTAGAGGTTTGAACTCAGCATGAAAATTCCGCCTGTGTAGAGGCCGGGATTGAAAAAATTTCGATTTTTGATCAAAGTTTGGAACGTGAACAAAAGCCGTCCGTGGAGGAGACGCGCCGCCATTTTTCGGAAACTTCGTTCAACCTGTGTAGAGGTTGAATTTTTCAACTTCATTCCGCCTGTGTAGAGGTCGGAACAAATAACAAAATAACCTGTGTAGAGGTGTATTTTTCAACGAACCATCGACAAATATTCCGCCTGTGTAGAGGTTGGAACCACTCACAAACACCTGCGAAGAGGTGTCAATTCAACAATTTCAACTATATTACCTGCGAAGAAGGTGAAATCTGTGAAATCGAAGTTTTCTATTATTGGATACATCGTACGTGCGAGCAACAAGGGAGCCAAAAAAAAAAAAGGTAGGATCTTTCCATATTTTCTAAAATGTATAAAACGCTCTTAAAGAGGATCTCATAGTTGTTGAGAATCTAGACGGTACTGTGGAGAGTACTGACACCATAGTTAAACTAAAGACTAAAATTGAGAACAGTAGTACATTTGAAAGTGATCCAGCTTTCGTTAAAATTTTAATTCAAAACTGTATAGATGAGAGAGTATCGCGAAACGAAAGAGAAGTAACTTTAGAAGAACAAAAAATTGAGCTCGCGAAACTTCAGTTAGCAAAATTAGAAAAAGAAATCGAACTTCAAACACTTCAAACGGCTAAAAAAATAAAGCATTAAGTTTAAATCCTGCAGCTAAAGTCGAAGAAAAACAGTTCGAAAAACTAACATAGCAAATATGATAAAAAAAGTATAAAAACTTTATCTCCTTCCTGTTCCCGCAGATCTGAAAATTTAATCTGTTCTTCCAATCATTAGAACGCGCATTTTTAACCAAGAAAAAAATGACGAATATAAATCTGAAATTTTAATAAATCTTCTGGGCGAAAGAGCTCATAACGTCTTACTGTATATTAAAGAAGAGGATTAAATGACTATGAAAACTAAAATCTATAGTACTCAGAGAATTCCACTTAACCCCTCGCGAGTGTTTAAACTCATTTAAAAATGCTGTAAAATCATCAGGCGAGACATACATCCAATTTGCGGCAAGATTGACGGCAAACTTCCAATATTATTGTTCGTTAAGAAAAGTTAATTCCTTTGAATCTCTATGTGATCTTATAATTTCTGATAAATTATTTGAAACTTTAAATAAGGAAACCGCAACTCATATTGGCATTCGAGAAGCAGAAGATTGGTTTAGACCTATTGATTTAGCTAAAGAGTGTGATATTTATATTTCATCTAGAAGCGGATCACATAAAGAAACTCCTATTACTTATGGATATACCCAAGACCCCTTAAAAAATAGATCACAAAACTTTAAAACAAAGATTAAAGAGAACTATCCCCAATATCTTGAAAAAGAGAAAATAAAAATTGCTTTATATGCGGTGATTCATCTCATTGCGCAAGAGACTGTGAGAAGCGTTTTAAACCTAAAGAATCTAACAGCCACATCCATAATAGAATAAACGTGAATACTTTGAAAATCGAGAGCGAAAAACAAAATAGCGATGAATTCGAACAATTTCAATACGTAAACATTTTTGTGGAAAATCAGCCCGTAACAGCCTTGATCGATTCAGGTTGCCAGATCCCAGTTTTAAATTCCTCACTAATTAGAGTGCACAAAACTTCCGAAGAAATCATAACATTAAGCTCATGTTTTGGCGAAAAGCGAATGGTAGAAGTTAAACCCATAAATCTTTCTCTTAATCAACACTCTTCCGGTATAAGTGTGCGAACGGCGATATCACCGACCTTGACCGAAGAATTTATTATACATCCCAGTGTATATTCTGAAATAGAGAAAACTAGCCACGCAAAGAAAGCGATGTTTTATTGAGTGAAAGTGAATCCTCTTTAGGTGCTCATGCTTATGCTTATCCTAATGTTGTTTCTGTTTCAAATGTGATAGAAAACTCTAGTTATGATTTGACACATGTTAAAAACTTTAATACTTAGAAATGATTCGAGTTCTCTAATTAAGGATTATAAATGTAATAAAATTAAGAGTACTAAGTTAAAATTGAGTATTGTAAGAGAAAAATGTTCTGATATAGTATTGTGTAAGAAAGCCAATTGTGCCATGAAAACGAGTTCCGTGGAATTCATCTCCCGCTCACCTACCCCTTCACCTATGGAACGTAATTATAGACGGTTTGTGTTGCTCGAAGGGATCTTTGAGCCTTGGCAGTGGAAACGAAGGAAAAGAGAAATCGTTTGAACAGACGTCCAGAACTCTACAGAGGAAAAAATCGATACGTTCAACAAAAGATCAACTTGTTAAAAAAGACGTTCTTATGCCTGTGAAACACAATGTTTTCCTGTGGAACCTTCGGATGTCGAAGAGATGCCTTCACAGGATGGAGAAACTGTCTAGTTCAGCAGAATTATGATATGTTAAATCTTTTGTGTATTTGTCGTATAGTCCTTGTCTGTTCCGTCTTCTTTTTGTATGTTTCAGATTCTCCCTTTTGATTCTCTATGGACGTACCGCTGCGGACAGCGTACAGTCAGGCTGGCCGATTGTGCCAAAGCCAAGCAGTCTTCGCATACGCAGGCGCAGCAAATCAAAACTAAAAACTCTTGGACATTAGAGCAGAATTAGAGAGAGAAAAGGGGAATGCGAGAGGTGCGCGAGCAGGCGTTACCTTCTGCATATCATCGTCAAACTTATCTGTTAAAAACTAATTTTTTTATGGTAATTTTTGTTTAATGTTAAATAAAACCAGAAGAAACGTCTTGGACCCCTTGTTGTCTCCCACATATATATATATATTATATATATACTTCATTCCAGTAAATTGATTTTTTTAACCTTTTATTTTCGATATGCACGCGCCCCACAGTTTGAGAAACACTGGCATACGTTATCAAATACTCGTATGAACGAACGGTGACCCGAAACAAATGAATGTGTATGACTTACAACCGCACAAATCAGTTCGACCAACTACCATCTTAAGACTAAATGAGTAATGATGGTATATGTTTGTAGGATCAGATCTATACATTGACGACGGTCAACAGATAAAAACTGTCTACTGTTGCCAGTTGACATAGAGTTCAAAATTGCCAGTTTTTTTTATGGAATATGTCCAAGAATAACATTTGACTGTTAAAATTATTCGGATAATGATTTATTGAGTTGGAGTCTAGACGAGGCTCCCATAGAAGCCCAGGCTGTGTGCCCGGACTCAGTTGACCCATGTCTTAAAAAGTCCCTGTTCATATGCTTAACAGTAATTGATACCTGAACTATTGTGTGACTCTCCTGTACTTGATACTTAAAGTTATATACACCTTTTCATTATCAAAACAAACTAATAATTAAGTAAATATTTTGATGTAGATTAAAATTACCATTCAAATTTTCAATATTAATATCTCAATCTATTCTTTTATCTAATTATATTTGTTTTGTTATAAAAACAAATAGTATTGTGCATAAAAAATCATCACTAATTCAAACAACTTTTGTATAAGAATACAATTTTGAATATTTCTATGTCCTTTGTTAATCATAATTTCGGAGATTCTTCATTGACAAAAATAATCAAATCATTTATGGAAATTGTTTTTAAAGGAAAGTTAACAAACATTTTTCCTACAGGAAACAGAATATTTCTTTAAATAGGTCACATTTTGTTAAGATTGACAAAATTTGAATGATAAAGAACTTTATTTAAATAGATGTATTTCCAAGGAAGTTTTTGATTTAGGGATATATATTTCATGCTTACAAACAAAATGATGATCACTCAGTTTCCACAGGAAATAAAGGGAAAACGACAAAAATTATTTCATGCTTAAGAATAGAGTTTTCTTCAAGAATTTCCACCTAAAAAGACATTTGTTATGATTGCTAATATCATACATACTAATAAATTTCTTGAATCAATTTAAATAGTTCCAGAATTTTAAATACAAAAATTAATTTACAAGATCTACAAGGACATTCACGTTTTAATGCTTCAAAAGTACTAACTGGATGCCTCTAGCAGGGAAAGCCTCATCGTTTATTCATTTTTGTTACAGCCACTTTAAAATTCAATTAGTGATGCACGCGAACAGTGAACTTCTATTAAAATTAATAATTTGGTATAGTCAAAAATTTCATTAATATTTTGTAAAAACAAGTTAAATTAACAGCGTATATGCTATTAATGCTATTTTTAAACTGTTTTCTGATATTAAATTATGCGCGAGGTTTACATTTTAAATTTATTGCAGAATTCAATAATATCTTTTATGTCGGCTGAGTGGCATGGTTGGTTTGTCGCTGGCCTTCTGCACCTAAGGTTGTGGGTTCGACCCCACCCCAAGTCGGTGGATCTTCATAATGCAGAAAATCAACCGCAGCCATGTCGTATGATTATACGGCATTAAAAAATCCATTGAGTGCCAGTTTAGCTTAGGCGCTCTTTGCAAAACTAAATCCTAAGTTTTAGCTGCCTCCCTCTGGGTTAGAAACTGGGCGTCAAAATTGCTTGTTGTAATTGGTATCGCTTATATGGTGCCACACTAAAAAGTGATACCAGTTCCTGGGGAATGTACTAGGTCTGCAAAGGTTAAATACCTATGTGGAGCCCCATAAGAGCAGAAGAAGAATATCTTTCATATTTCATCTAGAAATTCCTTGGGAATTATTGTTAGATTTGAAACAAGTTCCTAATTTTTGTTTTTTTACATCATAATTAAAAGGTTTTTCATTAAAAATAAGACATTGGAAAGAAATCAAATTTATCAAATATGTAAATAAAGAAAAACTTGCTGACCTGAATAATTAAAAGTTCATTGAAATTTTTAAATTAAAAGTTTTATCTTATTATTAATTAATTTTTGTTGCTCGTTTTATAAAAAAAGATTGAGTAGTCAAAGTAACAACGTGCTTAAGGATGAGCAATGTGCAGCTGGTGCAGGATTTATCTTAAACGGATGAAAAACATAAGTTGATATTTTTCTCTTTTAACCCTTTATCTACCGCATTATGATAAACTGCAGATTTTCATGCAATATTTTTTTGGGACCCCTGCGTGGAAAATTAAGGGATATACATAAATAAAATACTCACCTTTTGGGAAATTTAATCCGTTAGAGCTAATTAATTAAATTGGTACTTTAAAGTACCGTCAGCACACAAAGGTCTCAAATATTCTAAAAATACGAAAAGACAGAATGACTAATTTAACCCAGTTTTAACTCTTAAAAATGCTAAATAACCACAGAGAATACTAATATTTTACAAGGCAAATATTTATTTTTAAAGAGTATTAAATTTTTTAAAATTTTTTTACTTTTTTTAAACATAAACTTAAATTGATGATATTAAAAGAAAAATAGTTTTTTTCCCATTAATACACATAAATTTATTACACGTAGTGCATTTTGAGTGAGGTTTCGATTGAATGTTTTTTAAAGCACTGCATCCTGGGGTAAGAAATGATTTATTTTCTTAACATGAACTACTGCACCCTGAGTTCAGCCTCTTGATCGCCATCCTAAGAATCTAAGGAAAATTCAAGCAGATAATTTGCTGGGATTTCTTCATCAGAAAAATCATCTGTTAATGCATCATTGATTTCAGATGGTAGGTTCTATAACAAATCTAAAACCTCTTGAAGATTGAGCTTCTTTTTTTACAGACCTTCTAAGAAAAGGAAATGATAATAAAAATAATATTAGCACCTTGGAAATCTCCAACTACTGTTATATTTCTGTTACACATAAAGGAGTTAAAATGATGTTACATAACTTTTGAAATAAGAATACATATTTCATTAAAATGTGTGGCAAAAAAAGATACAAGCTCGGATTCAAAGTTACAAATTTTTTGAAAACATTAAAATAAAAAAAGCAAAATAAATCAGTTAAGCAAAAAAAAAAACAACACTAAAAAAGGCATAACTCACTCTATTGCAGCATAGTGAGATGACACTTGAACAGAACAAAACTCAATAATAAACTACACGGTCGAAAAAAGAATAATAAGTTCTTGCTCCAACATCTAGTGTGCTGTCGGTACTTTAAGTACCACAAAGTTATTCAACTGTAAAATTAATTATATACACTTTTCACTTAAAATAAATCGTCAAATCGTTTTCTAAGGTCTTCCTTAACATGTAAAAAAATAAGACACTTGTCTTTTGACATTAACTATTTCTTCGGAACAAAAATTACAATCTTTGCAATCCGATCAAACCGTCAGAAACGCAACTTCTGCTGTAAAACTATTTGTCATCTCCTTCAAAATACTCATTATAGAACCCATGCTGCCATATATCTTGAAAGAATGGATTTCAAAGAATGTCTCTGCTAAGTATCGTCAGAGTATTAGTAAAAATGGTTGTTCTATGTAATTTCAAAGTGAGTGGTACTTATAAGTACCGTCTCGGTAGATAAAGGGTTAATATATTTTCATTATGTTGAGTAAGAGTTTTGGAGTTCTATAGACAAATGAGATTCACCTATGGTAAACACAAATTTGCGACTCCAAGGTGCTCGAGAATTCTTCTCTCTTATGGAATAATGTATTCGACTACTTGCGACAACTTTTTTTTTTTTAAAAAAATGAAGATATGGAGTTTTTTTTGTGGTTTTTAGATTTATATAGTACACATTTTTAAAAAAATATGCTAAAATTGAGAAGAGAAAAAGAAATTATTATTACTAAAATGGGAAAAATGGGTAAAAATTTACAAAAATTACATAAACGGGGCCTGTTTTGTACAAAAGGTTTATGAACACATTTTCAATTTTTCAATTTTGATGTGTTGATTTGTTATTTATTTTTTAAATGACCTTCAGGATAAGAGATATTTTAATTTTTATAAAAACTAGAGCACTTTATCTTAGTTATTTTGTGAAATTCTTTAAAAAAACAGTGATTATATTTACCTAATGGACTGTAAATTTTGTAAAAAAATAGTGATTGATATAAATCTGAAAGTTAAAACACGTCTACTATTATACAGAACGTACGCAAAAAATTTCGGTTAATTATTTTCAAAACTTTTTGAGCAATCACTGTTCCCGTTTGAGCATTTTAAAAAAAAAACCCATTTCAAGTAAAACGCATTTTAGAGTATGACATCTAGCTTAAAGTAGTGTTATCTGCTTTTTCTAAAACACTTGTAGTTTGTGTTCTAGAGAATGGAAAATGATAAACTTGTTGTTTTTATAAAGCCAATAAGATGACTTATAAAATAAAACCATAAAAAAATTTATCGATTTTTGGCAAAATTAACAATTTTAGGATAGTCGGATATCTTAACTGTGTTTGGGAAAATGGGTGCCTTGTTTCTCTAACTCTAACGATAACGAGGATACTCTAACGATATTTCCTTTCTTTCAACTCTTTTCTTTGTCAACCAATACTTAACCCTTCTATTTTGTGCTAAAATCCCGAAGACGCATTTGTGTGTGTGTGTTACAATTATTTAACTCGCGAACTTTATAACCAGCGTAGTGGCGAATATTTGGCGTTGCTTGGCGAAATATGGTCAGTAGTGCCAATAAAATCAAACAATCCTCAACACTTTGGGAGATAGGAGATTTTTGAGATGGAGAGTGAGATATAGTTTCTTTTACTCTGCATGTCATTCTCAAAGTTTCTCTCTGTCTCTCTACCTTATATATATTTAAATTATATTGATGTGAAGCTTTTTTTAATACTCCATAGGCCTAAAGCATGTCATCTGGGTTGAGACTTATTTTAACCTATTTTTCTATTTAGTACAGGGCTTTTCAAACTGTGGGGCACGCCCGCCTACGGGGGCGTCGTAACCCTTCGAGGGGGACGTGAGCCTCTTGAAAAGCGCAAAAACAAATTCTTTTAAAAATTATTAACTTACTGAAAGTAAGCAAACAAATACATTCTGACATAATAAAAAATAATAATACTCATTTACAATATAATACACTTATAAATGTATCAGTAGTGCTCAATCTATTTTATAATTAACTTAACAATACTAAGTTAAGGACGAGTTTAATAATTAACAGTGACCTTATGGATTTGTCATATATTAAATTATATGCCAACATTAACACTTTTCTTGACAATTTGTGTACGGTTTATAATTAATCTCTTTAATGCCGATTAAAAATTATGCGATTCGCGCTCTCCAATGCCCCCGTTTAGCTCGTAGGTAAACGTATGTGGTGTATTGAGGGGGTTGGGAGGTAGAAAAGGAATAAAAAATCAAATCCTCTGAAATAAATGAATTCTTCGCAAACACTGTCAATGTCATTTTATTGCTTTCTGAAGACTTTGGAATGATTTTATGGATAGTCGTTCACAGATAAGATATAACTTCGGAAAGACGTATATATACGTCTGAGAGCAATAAACACAGTATCTGAGCGAGACGTTTATATACATTGGGGGCTTAAGAGGTTTAACGTCAGAGGAAAATTGCATTTAATACATCGCTATTGTATGGAGAGGGTGCGATGCAAATTATGATTGATTATTGGGTCGCAAACTTTGGAGGTTTGAGAAGCACTGATTTAGTAATAACTGATGAAATCCAATTTCAAATTCGCAATATACTGGAAACCCTTCTAATCAAACCAAAGCGGTCCATAGTGTACAAGCGGAATGAAAAATACGTTTTGAAATAATTAGTAAAATGTAGATGGTTAATAGCTAGTTCTGGACACTATTTATTCTTCAGGCTTGGCAGCGAAGGCTCATTTGAAATTTCTATTTAAAAGGAATTCAGTTGCTTCAAAAAGCTTGAGTCACCATACCAGGATGTTTAACTTCGAGCAAGCCTAAACCCAAGGCAGACTAAAGATGCCAAATGGATTGATAATGACCAAAATGCAAGTTTCGCATAGTTGATGAGGAGGAACTTTTTCAGAAAAAGAATGGTTTTGCGCTGGGCAGAACAGATCTCTTCCACCTTCGGAATTCAAAAGAGATGTGCCGCTTCAGCACTTTATGAATGAGCCAGAGGTGAAGGGCAACTGTTGATTAACCGCAGGGGAAGAGTTGAAGAACGTGTGCTGTAAAAAGAAAAGGAAGAGACGACTTTTTCTTCTTTTCTTTTTTTTGTGTATGGCGGTATGAGTAGCCATGCAGTCTGAGAACATCGCCTGATTTATTGACGAGCTTTTTAATTCCTCTACTTTAAATACTAGTTTCCCCCCCTTTCCATTTTGGAATGGTTGACATCCAATGACATACGAGTACATTCGACAAGCTCTCCTGAGGTTTTAAAGTCATCCCCGAAGATAATTTTTATTTTTAGCGTCGAGATTAATTTACTTTAGCATTTTTGTTTTGTTGTTATTTTAGTGGTGGTGGTCTGTAAAATGCAGACTGTTGTATCCATATATCACAGGTTCTTAACCTTTTCTCTCAACACGCCACGTGAATTTTATTTAATTAGCTTATTCTTTGAATACTCACTGTTTGGGTTAGGATTCAAGTAATATTTTAGAATTATATTTAGTCTGAGCATTTTGAATCAGTTTTCATGAATAATGCTTTTTTTTGTCATTCCATTTTTGCTTTATCCTTTGTCAATTCGGCATCTTCACTAACTTTTAGAATGTTTAATTATGCAGCCCATTTTGAAATTATATCTTTTAAGTTAGATGGATTATATTTTTACTCAAATATTTGAAATTAATTATTGATGAAACTTGAATGGTTTGAAAATTTGTGTGTGCGTATGAGAGAAAAAGCGAAGGAAAAAGGTATTTTATTTACTGAATGCATCCTTTTCTTAAATTAGTCATTTACTCAAATGAAACTTTTCTTAAACAACATCTCACAGAATTTCTTTTATTTAAACATTTGAAATGATGAAAGAAAAGTTAGTAAAAAGATGAAAATATATAAGAATATATAGAGAATATTATTTTTTAAAAATTTGTGATTACAGAGAGAAGATATACAATGACAGCAAAAAGTCCTGAACACACCCAATTTTTTGCCTAAGTTTCATGTTTGACTTTATCTCTCGTTATAAATTTATAATACTACCTTAACTATTGTTATTGGTTTTAATGTATTTTTTCATGCTGATCTCAAATCTGTTTGTTTAATTTATGTAAAGTAAATAGTGTTTTATTAATATTTTGAAAAAAAAACATTACAAGAAATGTGTAAGGCAACTGTAATAATAAGTTATTACTTTTTTCAACCGATGAAATGCTTCATTATTCCAACCAATTACAGAGAAATAGTAATAAAAGGTTAAAAACAGAATGTACAGAATCTTTTATTACATTGAAAGTAGTTATCTATAGCAATTTGAAGTGTGTGGGGAATAGTATTGGAATTATGGGTAAATTTTCCTTTCTGCGTAACAATGGAAGACACAAAATAATACTGTTGAAGGAAAAAGGTTATTCTATGTGCCATTTGCTACCGCAGTACCATGTGGATTTTCTACTATCGAGAGAGAACATTAAAAAACTTTCGGAAACAAATTCTATTGTGAACAGGAAGCGATCTGGACGATCCGAGTTGATTGATTGATTGAATATTAACGTCGCACTGTTCAGCTACACGAGGGCTTTTGGAGACGGACCACGTAATTTTGAACCATGGTCAAGTGACGTGGACGACACCTGAGCTGGCACCCCCTCTCCTAACTACCACACCACACCAACGGGAGGACGTTTCAGCTCTCGACAGATTGAACGTGCATCGCTGCCCTACACGGCGGGTCTTTAGTGGTACTGGGCTCGAACCCGTGACAAAGCAAGCCACGGTCCGATACCTATACCACACGGCTACCGCGGCTACTGGACGATCCGAGAAAAACAACTTAACGTGAAGACAGGGTATTGCATACGATTTCACTTTAAATAAATGGTTTACTTCACCATAAATTTTGAAACAATGGATTTTGACATTGAATGGGAATGTGTTCCCACGATTTGTGAGAGGAAAAACGATGGAAATGGGATTAAAAGACTTCAAAGAGAGCTCGCCAAAAACCATTACTGATTGTTTGGCGTGGGCAAGGGATCGTACATTATGAACTGTTAAAGACTTAAAAAGGTAACGTTTGGTGATGTAAATCAGTTTTGCATTTCAAGTAACAAAAATAATGCTTATGTAAGACGACATACTTATAAGGAGTTCAGCCCTCAGTATCTGAAACCCACAATAAAGCATCCGACGGAAGTGATGATATGGAGCTGTGTGTCTTCTCGTGTCGTTAGACTTTACACCGTGAAAACAAGGAGATTCTGCAAAATAGTACAGAATAATACAAAATAAGTTGCTGCCAACAGGGAAAGATCTTTTTGAAGATCAGTGATTGATTTTTCAAAACAATAATGCTCCATATCACCCCGCAAATGTAGTCCAGAAATGATTCAAGGACAATACTGCGAATAGAATGAGCTGACTAGAACGGGGCATAAAGTTGGTTATGTTATTTCAAATTAAAAACCTTCAAACAAACTTGAAGTAACTAAAGCTGTAATATGTTTTTCAACTATGTGGTTACAAATGAACCTCTTATAAAATTGGTGTATTCCATGCCGAAAAGATGTAGAGTCGTAATTAAAGCAAAAAGCTGGGCCATAAAATATTGATGTTTAAACATATGACAATCATGTAATTTTCAAGATGCATATAATAAATGTATCATACTCGTAAGGGTTTGTGTTATTCTGCTACTTATAATATGTATTTTTAAATTGTGTTATTCTGTACATATTCTTATGTACAGGCAGCTGTACTACTAACTGTATTCGTCGTATTGAAAAACTAGTAACAAATTTGAAACCAGCATAAAAAATACACTGGAATCAATAAAAACAGTTAAGATAGTACGATAATTTCATAATGAAAAAATAAACCAATCACAAAAATTAGACAAAAGAAAATGAGGACTTTTTGCCACCATCGTAGTAGTATCAAATTAACCCAAAATTTTCACAATTAAATCGCGAAATTCTACTTAAAACTTATTTGATTGGCTATGTGTAATTTCTTTTAGAGTTTAAATTTAATACGAAATTTCCTCTTTTTTTAATAATTACATTTCTTATTGATTTTTTTTTTGTTTCACGTTCTTTATTAGTCTTAAATGTTAACAAATTTTCTTTCTTTTTCGAAACTTGTTAATTTCGAGCAATTTTTATTCATGAATCCATAATACAATAATTAATCTATAAAATAATGTTTCTTGATTAATCCTTTCACAACTAAGGGAAGCATTTCTCCCATTTTAAAATTGGTGATTGTTGCATTTATAGTTATAACCTTAACTGCGCGAGATGTGCACTCTTGTTTTAAACAGAACGTCAAAATAGAAGATATGCCAAACGCAATTATGTAAACGGGAATGTTTAGGGGAAAAAAGAACTGTCACATCACAATGGGCTCAATTCATTTGGCGTTATAGTCACATGTTAATGATAACCACGTGTTTTTAGCCAATCAGTTCAAAATCTGTGACGTTATAATCACACGATAAAAGCAATCATGTGTTTTCAGCTAATCAGTTTAGGTGCTTCGTTGTGCCAACTTTTGATCTTTTCAGAAACTTTCTCTTAAAAAATACAAATTTGTCAACAGCAATAATGCTTATTGGTAGACAGAATGGATGTTATTTAAAATTACATGCATAAAATAAGATTCAAAAAAAAAATTTTCTAGTATTTTGAAGAAATTTATTTTTCAAAGGAGTTGAACATTTTTACCCAATTATAAAATTTGAAATTTTACCCTAGTTTTACAAGCAGAAAAACAAATACAATTAGTTTGATGTCTCTTATGAATTCAATGGAGAACACGTGTTTAGCTTTTTCACGTGACCGTGATGAATTGAGCTCATTGGGGCCAATGATAAAACATACATGGGGTCAACTCTTTTATGATTTCACTTTATTGTGTCGTGTAATAATAAATAATGGTATTTTCTCACATGTTATGTTATTCGGTAAGCATAGTTTTGTTCAAAAATAAAGTACACCTGAAAAAGTAAGAAAAAATGCATGATAATGACAAATAATTCTATGTGAGAATAGTTTTATTTACATAAAATTCTAAGGAAAAGAACCTATACATTGTTAGGTATTTTTCTAATTACAGCGGACCACAAAAGTTTTCGTTCTCTTGCAAATTCCAACAAAATGTAAAGTTTTCAACTAATAAAAATTAATACATCGAAATGTAATTTGTTTATGATATCTGTAACTTATTCTTAGTGGAATGGCATAATTAAGTTTTTAAAAATAGTATAACTATTATTTTTAAAAATTAATAGTCAAAAAGCTACTAAAAAATTACGCCACAAAAGTCTTCGTACACTTAACAAAAATCTCAACATAGCTATAATTATTATATTTCTTTCCTGATTTGGTACTTAGTAGAATACATTTTAGTGTCCAACAACAACTTTTAAACGTTTTGGTATAGATTTAATCAATTTTTTTGTAAATTCTGCATCGATTTTCCTCCATGCTTCTGTGATCATTGTTTTTACTTCCCATTATGTGTTTATGTGCATGTTTTCTTTTTGTAAAATAAAATTCTCTCCAAATATGCTCTACTGGGCGAAATAAAGTTATTGAGAGGTGTTTTCAGATTTTGGGGATAGTCATAGAAGCCCCAGCGGCGTACATTGAGAACAGGGCGCACGGCGTCATTATCTTGTTAAAAAATGAAGTCGTCTCCAATATCCAAATTTTGGGCGGATGATTTAAAATTACTCTATAAAATATTTAAATATAACTCATGCTTCATAATACCATCAACGAATAACAAATTACTTAATTCTGAAGCCGATTTACACCCCCACGCAGGAACACTTCCACCTCCATGGTTCCTTAATCCAACTAGATTCTTGGGATTAAAAGTTTCAGAAAATTCAAAATTGACAGCAAATTAATTGGAATGACAGAAAATTGTGCGTTTTTGATTCCTATGAGCGCATATTAGTTTCTAACTAATAAAATGAGGAATGTTATCCCATGAAATTAAGTAGAACAAGAACTCTTCCATCTCCTTGCTTGAGCATGGAGATGGAGGAAGTTCTGCGAGGGGGGTTAAATCGGCTTCAGGATTAGGTAATTTGGTATTTTTTGATGGTATTAAGAATCATGAGCTCTATTTAAATATTTTAAAAGGAAATTTTAAATTATCTGCCCAAAATTTGGATATTGGAGACGACTTCATTTTTTTAAACAGGATAATGACGTCAAGCGCATTACTTTCAACGTACGCCGCTGGTGACTCTATAACTGTCCCCAAAATCTGAAAACCCCTCTCAATCACTTTATTTAGCCCAGTAGAACATATCTGGTGAGAATTTAATTTTTTAAAAAAAGAAAAAAATGACATATAAATACATAATGGGAAATAAAAACAATAATCATAGAAGCATGGAGGAAAATCGATGCAGAAATTACAAAAAACTGATTAAATCTATACCACGACATTTATGTGGGAGACAACAAGGGGTCCAAGACGTTTGTCTTTCTTCTATTTTATTTTAAAACTTAACAAAAATTAATTAAAAAGGTAGATAAGTTTGACAATGATATGCAGAAGGTAACGCCTGCTCGCGCACCTCTCGCGTTCTCCGCTGTTTCTCTAATGTTTTAAAAGTCCGCAGGTTTCAGTTCTCATTAGCTGCGCCTGCGCGCGAAGACTGCTTGGCTTTGGCTGCCACATTTATAAGTTGTTGTGGACACTAAAAGATATCCTATTAAGAACTAAATTAAGAAAAAATACAATATTTAAAGCTATGTTGAGATTTTTGAAAAGTGTACGCAGACTTTTGTGGCGTAATTTTTAGTAGCTATTTGATTATTAATTTTTAAAAATAATAGTTATACTATTTTTAAAAAATTAATTTTGCCATTCCAAAGAATAAGTTTCAGATATCATTAAAAAAATTACTGTGTGTCCGCTGTATTTTATTTATTTTACGTCTAAATAAACTAAAATAAGCTGTTATACATACTAATATTTACTCTTAGCAACCTTATGGACCTACAAGGGTTAACAGCTGCTTAAAAACAATCAGATAAGTTAAGTATACTTCTTTTATTACAAGAAATGTGAAAAAGTTTTTAAAATAAAATGTGTTCGAAAGAAAGAAAAAAATGTATTTAATTATTGTTGCCAGGTATCTAATGTTTAAAAAATCAAAACATGTAAAAATTTAAAATTGTAATATTTATAACAAATATGTTCCAAAATAAAGTGCAACATTCTTCAAATTTAATTTACGCAATTAAAAATTTTCAGAATTTAAATAATGTTTCGCTGAGGATAAAAAATTTAAAAATCAAACGAATTTATACACATATACATAGCTTTTATTTATCTTATTTTAATAGCCGCTCGAATTTCATTACATGATTTGCAGATTCCATTATCCATCATCAACTCTTGAACTGCGAGGTTAAGGCCTTTAAAACAAGACATTCCAGTCTATGAGCAGTACAATTACCGTCTCAAGATTGTACAGCAATATTCAAGCAAACCACTGAGAACGCAAAAAGCTTATATTCTCGTGAATTCTTGTCCTTTCCTGTGTCAACGGCTGGAAGAACAAAAACTTTCGTGTTCATTTTTATGTCAATTTTTTTATGATACTTTTGTTATTTTGTACTTAAGCGTTTTACAAGTATTCAAACAGAGATAAAGAATATAAATGGCGTTTATAAGAGTGCTTTGAACTATTAAGAAAGGTTGAGTGAGAGAACAAGGAACTTCAGTGTGTAGTAGATGGCAGTTCTTCAAATTAAAAAAAGTTAAGATGTAAGAGTACTTCTTTTATCGTAAAATATATTTGAGATTGTAATCAGAAGATGTTATAAATTATCATAAGTAAATAAAACGAAATACTTTTGCCAAAAAATATATACAAGGTCTCTTCGTACCGAGTTTCTTTCCGAATAACAGGTCGTAAATTGGATTTTTTTTTAAAACACAAAAATTAAACCCTTTGAGTGTCAAGTTATTTTGATGATTCGGGTACATAATCTGTCAAATTTTTTTTATGGCAAAAATCAAATGTTTTGTTCAAAATAAAATATACTTTGTAGATAAAAACTGATATTTTAAATTACTTGTAGAAAATTTTTTTAGGTTTTGTAACAACTGCATATTTGCTTGAGGTGGCAACCACATAGCGTGGTCGTAGCAAAGTTCGTTTCTAGAGGAGCATTATTTTCTAAAACAAATTAAGTAAAAATAAATAAAAATGAATACATATTAATAGTTTAGTAGTTCAATTTTGTGTGGTATAATTGGAAATACTTTTCCAAGAGCATAAACCAACTCCACAATCATTGCACCAGAATCGTGTTTCCTTTCTTATCTTTTTTCAAAAACAAACTTTGCACTGTCTTGCAGGTTCACGTTTCGCAAGAGTAGGAGGAATATGGGATATATAAAATGTCGAGATCACCAAGACGGACAGGGTTATCTACTGTAGGTAGTCAGCCAGGATTATTCTGTCCAGAAGCTGCTTCATGATATTTAAGTAAAAGCTGTTCAACAACTTGGATTCGAAGTTCTAAAAATGTAATACGTTTACCAACTACATTTGTATTAAGAAAAAAATGAGTTTCAGTGTACCTTGTCTATAATAAATGTAAAAGTATCTTTTTATAATATTTTTTCTGGCTTTTTCGGATTGTGCCTGTGTTTTATTAGCTCAACTCGTCAAGAAAATACGCTCCACCTTGAGGTTAAACATAAGTGATATTGTGCTACATACGGATTCAACTATTGCATTGGCATGGTTAAATGCACCTGCCAATCGTTTAAAAACCTTCGTGGCCAATCGTGTCGCCAAGGTGCAAGAATTGACTGAAGGATTCCAGTGGAACCATGTGCCATCTGTTCTCAACCCAGCAGATCTTGTGTCTCGGGGATTGCGCCCTTGTGACCTTCCAAATTTAAGGTTATGGTGGCATGGTCCACAATTCCTTGAAAAAGGTAAGTTGTCAAGTGAAGAAACAAGTTTGTCACCAGTTAAGGAATGCGAGTATTTAAGGAACTGAAAACTGGTTTGAGTTCTGATATAATTACATCTAGTGTTTGTGTTTCAACTAATTGTGTATCTTCTATTTTATCTACTTTGTTACGTAAAAGTAATAGTTATATGAAAATTGTTCGTATATTTAGTTATGTGTAAAGATTTAGTAATAATGTAAACAAACGTAAACTAACATTGAGTGGTCCCCTTTCTGCTACAGATATAGACCAAGCAGAAACTAAACTGATCAGAATGGTCCAAGAACAGGTTTTTGTGGCTGAAATTAAGAGCTTATAAAGTAAAGGAGTTGTCTCACCTAATAGTAAACTTAGAAATTTAAACTCCTTTATAGACAGTGATGGATTATTGAGAGTTGGAGGCCGGCTGAGTAATTCAGATTTACCTTATGTTAATAAACATCCTGCAATTTTACGAGGAAATCATAATTTAACTGTTCAAATAATTGTCCATTTCCATAGAAAGAATCTGCATACTGGTGCTTCTTCTCTTCTACACTATGTAAGGGAAAAGTTCTGCCATTAAATGGTCGTTCATTATGCAGAAAAGTAGTAAATGAGTACCTTGTCTGTTTTAAAAGCCGACCCCTTGTTACCTCTCAGCTATATAATGGGTAATCTACCCCGTGATAGAGTAGTCCCAGATTACCCGTTCAACTGTTCTGGTGTAGATTTTTGTGGCCCATTCATGATCAGGTACAAAAATCAAAGAAAAGGAATTTTGCATAAAATTTATATTTGTGTATTTGTATGTTTTGTGTCTAAAGCGATTCACATAGAAATTGTGTCAGATCTTACATCTGATGCTTTTATTGCTACATTAAAAAGATTTTTTAGTCGCAGAGGTAAATGTGCTAAATTGTATTCCGATAATGGGAAAACATTTGTAGGTGCCAATAAAGAGCTCAAGAGATTTCTAAAACTTATTGAGGATTCAGTTGATAATTTAGCAGGTTTCTTATCTGCTGAGGGTATAGAATGGAAGTTTATATACCACCTAGAGCGCCATCCTTTGGTGTGGTCTTTGAGAAGCTTCGGTTAAGTCAATAAAGTACCATCTTAGGAGAGTTGTCAGTGGCTCAAATTTAACCTATGAGGAACTTTTAACTGTTTGTATCCAAATAGAGGGAATTTTAAATTCCAGCCTACTGTGTGTGTACCCTTTATCGAGCAATTCGGATGACTTAAACGCTTTAACTCCAGCCCACTTTTTGATAGGGAGGTCTATGACTTCAGTAGTCGAGCCCAATTTAATTGAATTAAAAGAGAACGCCCTTAAAAAATGGCAATGGATAACCAGACTAGTACAACTAATTTGGAATAAGTGGCACAGATGTTATCTTAGTGAATTACAACAACGCAATAAATGGCCATTTAAAAAACAAAATGTTAACGTGGGTGATTTGGTAGTTCTCATTGAAGACAATATGCCAACCTTTAAATGGCCTTTAGGGAGAATCACTGAGATTTATAGAGTGGCAGTGATGCACTAATAAGGGTTGTAAAAGTAAAAACACAATTTGGAGAATATAAAAGAGCCATTTCAAGAGTTTGTCTTTTACCTATGCCAGTTTGAATTTTGTTTCTGAATATTGTGTATTAGAATTTTTATATGTACCCCTTAAATTGTTTTACGTAATCCTATAGTATTTTATCGTTTTATTGTAATTTGTGTTATTGTTGAATGTATTACATGTCAACGCGGGGAGAATGTTCATGCTTGTCGCAAAAACCGTGCGCCAGACGCGCTGTCTGTGTATCTCTAGTTACTATGTGTTTAGGTGAATAAAAATAGAGAGTGTTTTACAGTCCATGTGTGAGGTGTGTGTTATTAAGCTATCCCGGGTGTAGTGATCAAACAGATTGATTGAATACTAACGTCACACTGTTCAGCTACAGGAGGGCTTTTGGCGACGGACCACGTAATTTTGAATCATGGTCAAGAGACGTGGACGACACCTGAGCTGGCACCCCCCTCTCCTAACTGCATTGTTAAAAATAAATGTCTAACTTTTGTGTATGTACTATAGTAAAAAAAAGACATTTATCATAGTCTTATGTCTTATTTACTATTGCAATTATTTATTTTTTGGGTGTTATTTTTTTATCAGCGAGAATGCGAATAGCCGTAAGTGGAACAGGAGGTACAAAGGAAAAAGTTGATTAGAAAAGTATATTTTTATTAATAATAATAACGCTCATAATATTCTTGATTTAAGAGTACCTATGTAATAAAAGACATTTTTATTTGTTTTGAAAAATCTTTTGAATTGTTTTGTTGCTGGCCTTTACGCCGAAGGATGCTGGTTCGACCCTGTCCCAAGTGTGTGGATTTTCATGATGCAGAATATCGACAGCGTCCATTCCGTATCATTATGCGGCATGTAAAAAGACCTTTGGCAGCTTATTTGGCTTTAGTGCTCTCGACAAAACTAAAAATCCACGAACCATTTCGTATCATCAGAGCTCAGGTGCCTCCCTCTATAGAGGAAACGGGGCACCAAAATTACATTGTGGTGATTGGTATTTCACCTACATGGTGCCATACTTAAAAGTGATACCAACCACCAGGGAATGTGCTAGATCTGCAATGGTTAATACCAATCCGCAGCCCCATTGGGAGAAAAAATCTTACACAACAACAAGTATGTCTATTGCTAGCTTTGAATTCAACGGAAAACTCATGAGTATACTTATCTAGTGATCATCCTGAGTTAAGACCTTTTGTTACAAAACACGTACTAAATTTTTTTCATTAAGTTGATTTACACACAAAAATACAATTAATGTCATTTTTAAGTAGAAACTTAAGCATCTGCGGAAGCTGAGCTCGTGGCCAGTTAATTTGAGTCGAATTATAGTATGAGTCCTGATGGCACTAAAGATCCACCGTGTAGTGAAGTTGATGCTGTGGCGAATGTTGTTCCGGCACCAGTTGATGACGTCGGAGGCCAGGAGCGAATGGTGTTGCTGCCCGAGGAAGTGAGATTGATTGATTGATTGAATATTAACGTCGCACTGTTCAGCTACACGAGGGCTTTTGGTGACGGACCACGTAATTTTGAACCATGGTCAAGTGACATGGATGACACCTGAGCTGGCACCTCCCTCTCCTAGCTACCACACCACGCCAACGGGAGGACGTTTCAGCTCTCGACAGATTTAACGTGCATCGCTGCCCTACACGGCGGGTATTTAGTGGTACTGGGCTCGAACCCGTGACAAAGCAAGCCACGGTCTGATACTTATACCACTCGGCTACCGCGGCCACGTGAGGGAGAAGGGTTTCCTAGAATCCATGTCCCCTACGTTCCGAGATAGACTCCTCGAATAAGGAATGCGCGAGGACCGTTTGAGGGTCCCTGCTGGAAGGAGAGAGCAGAAACGGGCTCCGAGTGTAAGATGGTTATTTTATTATGTTCTTGTAAATGTATCTCTAGCCTAACTGTGTCTTTTCGTATCCAATGCGTCACCATGCCAATTATATTTGTCGAAGTTCAAAACCTTGGAGTTGACGTGGATTTAAGTTTGAAAAGTGGAGAGTACCATCTCAGTTTTTCGTCATTTAAGCGTGGTTCAAAATTATGAAATCGCCTATACCAATTGCCTTTAGTGGAATTATCGTCGATAGTTTCTTATGTAGCTTCGAAATGTGAGGTGAATAAGTAATCAATCTATGCCATTGCTGGCCAACCAGGGCCACATTTGATCCGCCTTGAATAATTTTGCGTCTTGCGAGCTTCATTACGACTTTACAGAATGCGGATATTTTGTGCAATATTTTTGTTTTTAGAGTTTTTTTTAACAAATAAATCCCACGACTGTTTCTATTTTATCACGTTGTTTCTGCTACTGCTACTGCTAATCTGCCTTTTTCGAAATTGGAATTTATCAAACATAAATCGTGCTCAAACTTAACGGACGAAAACTTGCAACATCGATTGCTATACACAACTACATCAAATGAGATCGACTTGCAAAAACTAAGTGAAAGATTTGAGCAACAAATATATATATCTCTCTCACTAATTAAGTAAGTTAAACATTATTTGATCATTGCATTATTGTTGTTATTATTATTGTGTTATCTATGTTTTGTATGCATGAAAAACACACAATGGAAACGACAATAATAATATATCAATCTGTTTTAAATTTTCACTCTAATAAATATTTGTAAGGGGCCCAAATCTAATACAATGATATATATTTTTATATGCGACCCACGGTATTATAATGTTTTTCCGAAGTAGTCCATGAGGTCATTTGGGTTGGCCACCCCTGAGCGTATAAATTCAAAATCAATTTATTGTTTATAAAAATGTTGTATGTTTCAAAATCTAATTCTTAAAAGCAGATATCGTTATAAGAGCTCTCTGTAGGAACATAAATCTCTAAATAGGTGTTTAAAAGCGGAAACAAATTAATTTCTTTAAAGAAACCGCAGGGGGTAATGAAAGTATTATGCGGAAACACCCATTCACTTGATTCTTTATTTTGAAAGACTTGGGCGTAACTGAATAATCAATTTTCATTCAAATATATACACATATTTCATGCTACAGATATATTTTTCACATTACTTCCTTAATAATCTGAATATTTTTTAAATGTTTGCCAACGAACTTTTTGAGTTATATGTATTCTATGTTATATATTGAATTATATTTTAACGGAAACGCAAATGAGACATACTATAGAGATAAAATTGCTACAATATTTTGAACTCTCTATCTCTCTCTTTTAATGTTTTTTCTAATTTTTATAATATTCTTAAAAATTTTTTTGGAAAATAATATACATTTAAAATTTTTTTTCCTATAAATAAATATTTGCAACAGTAAATATACTCATGAAAATAACTTTAGATATATATGTCGTAGGGAAAAGAGGAAATTAGGAATTTAATCAAATCCCTAAGAGGATATGATCAATAAACGTCTATGAAAATAACGTCTCTTCAAGGTCGTTTCCCTGATGAAAGTAAGGGATTTGAACAAATCCCTGATCTGTTTCAGTGAAATGATGAAATAATATTGTCAAGAGTTTAAAAGTGTTTATTTAACAAATATGGTGCATTATTAAACGTAGAAGAAAGTAATACAACAGTAGTCACTGAAATACAAGTTACTCTTATTCGAAACTAAATAACAAATAATTAGAAAATTAGGTTGGTAATCAATCCATATGTTAATCCTATGGTGCCCCTTTTTTAAAGATATGGGGTTGATATTTGGGGGATCGATAGTATTGCCTGTTTGGTTAGGAAGTGCAAGGACTCGAGCCCCCTGAATAGCATTTTGCCAATGCAAATCTTGACTAGTTCATTTCAGCATTTCACTGAAACAAATCAGAGATTTGATAAAAGCACTTATTTTCATCAGGGAAATGACCTCGAAGAAAAACGTTATTTTAACATCTCCCGTCAATTGATCATATCCCTTAGGGATTTGATCAAATTCCTTTTGTCGTCATTTCCCCTGCGACATATATACACTGAAAGAAAAAAAAATTTCCAACTCCAAGAAAGACTTGTATTAGATAAACAAAACTTGGTATTCCAGCATCATCCTCAGCGAGAACTGACTGTTCCAGTATTGACACAAAAAGTGCACAACAAGCATGGAACTCAATACCTCAAAGTGACACTCGACACCAGTATGACACATTGCATACATTCTTGTATTTAAAATTCTGGAGGTTACATCGGCTTTTAATGAAACAGCATTTCATATTTGAAATGCATTTTCTTGTCTTTAATTAACCAGTTATCGTGAAAATTCGATCAACTACACATGCCAACTAGACCAGTGATCCGCAACCCGCGGTCCGTGGATCAAATGGTGCCAGGCCGCCTAAAGAACGTTAAACTATTGCTATTTTATTTAAAGTGGTGCATTTCTCTCGGTTTTGCGCAACTTTCCACGGAAATCACTTTATATTCCACGTTAAGTCACTTTTATTCATTTTTGGTGCAACTATATTTTATTTTGAAGGCATATTTAAATGTAACTAAATTAAAATTGTTAAATCAAAACAGTCTAAATTATAAACAATCAACGTGTCCCACCCTCAGCGGGCTGCGGTAAAATTATCAAACGTTGACGGTCCACAGCGATAAAAAGGTTGCGGAGCACTGAACTAGACTATTGCATTGTCCAAACTTCATTACTTTACAATAATTTTTTCTTGGTATTGGAATTTCTTGTTCAGTCAGTGTATGTGTGTCTTAAAATAAAAAAAAATTATTAATAGATGTATTCCCCTTTTTTGCAGATGTTTTCCCCCTTAAAATATTTCTATTGTGCTTCTTTGATATAAATATTTTACAATATTTCTTTTGAGTTTTAAAAAAAAGTGGAATTATAGGATTCAAAAGTTTTTTTTTTTCATTTGATCAAGTTTAACAACAATCTCAAAATCCTTCCTGTTTCTTAGAATATTTCATTTGAGATTCATATAAATTTCCCTAAAACGTTTGAAATTACATATTATGTAAGTAATTCCAGCAAAGCTTTAATGTCTTATTTTCACGTGAGCAACAAGTAGAAAATATTTAGTTATTTTTCTCTTAATTTATACTCACAATTTACTACTATGAATGAATCTTCAATAAAATTTGTTCCAGGAAAAGTGAATATATGGAATATTCAGTATGATATCCAAATGAAACATCAAGAGTATTGCACCTTTTAACTTCCCTGAGCCATATTGTAATAAGACGAATTTTTGTTTTGTGTGGGAGAGGGGAGAGGAGTACACATTAAAATACTAATATTAACAATAACTCACAAAGAAAAAACAGAGTTTAAATTCTTTCATCTATGAAATTTTTTATTCTGAGAATAAAAAACGAGACAGTGGAGCTTGCAATAAGTGATGTGCTTGTGATTGTTTTTAAAGATACTAATGATTGGGGGGTATTTAATTCGATGCAAAGAGTTGCTATTCTCAGTGATTTCTCCAGGTGCTCTTCGTTTTATTTTATTCTTTATATGCCTTATCTTAGAAAATAGCTACTCACACAAGGGTAGACGCTTCAAATAGTAATGATAGTGTTACGAATTGTGTGTAATAAATGTTTAAAACAGTGTAAATAATTTAATTCTGGATGTGTAAATATGTTCATATTACTTCCTGTTGCATTTATTTTATGTTAAAATTGTAATAATATTCGCAAGCAATATATGGCGTTCCTTTCATTATAATGAATTCCGATTCAATGGAAACTTGGCGAAATGTTGGCGAAATAGTCAAGTTGACATAAGTTTTGGCGATCTGGTGACCATATGGAGGCTTCTAAAAATCATTAGAGAAATCTATTAATATCACGATCTATATGATGAAAGCGGATCTTTTCTCGAAACATCCGAGCCGCCGAAAGTGAGTAAGTATTGTTTTGAACGTTGAAGAGTCCGAATTCTTTTGAACTGTTGAAAAATTGCTTCGATCGAGCGGTTGCTTGCTAATACATTAGGTATTTGTATTTCTAGACACTGATATTTGTACCTGAGTGCTATAGAAGGTGTGTGAAGACCTTCTGGGATATATTTTGGAAATTTTACTGTTGTATCTCCCGCATTTCTAAGGATCATTTTTCGACAATAAATTTTCATATCACTTCTGAAGAACCTGCTCTTTGAGACTGTGATGCCCCATGCGCTGGGGGTATTATCTCGTCATCATCCACGCGATCTATGTTTGAGGGAATGAAAAATTAATCACTAAACTCTGCCCTAATAAAATAAGTTTTATTATGATCTTAATATATATTCAATAAAACAACACTAGACTAAGAGGCTTATGATCAGGAGCGATTATGAGGAGTGCAAACTGTAATTATGACGAATAGCGCAATAAACCACTATATCTATATTTATAGCTGATATCCTAACTTATTAGAATCCGCTCTAGTCTTAAACCTTAATCAAACTGTCTTACCGCAATTTCCTCGGCGAACAACTACAGTCCTTATATCTTCAATTTATTCCTCGATCCAACTTAATCCGGCTAAGGGAATACTCTTCTTGTCTTGGACCCACTTATAATTCAACTGGGCTGGCACTACCAGACCGACTCACCGAAAACAGATACCACTAACTCTCTTCTCCTAGAACTTTTATTCATTTAATTTAGCTTACTTAGCGCTCCTCGCGATTTCTCACGTTCCAATATATATATGATTCCTAATCTGCATAACCACGCTATCTTCTTGAGTTGGTTGGAAAGAATTGCCCTTCTGGCCCCAAAGATATCCCAAGAGGATTATTAGAAGAAGTACGGATAAAGGCCCGTCACAAGACCGATAGCATAAAATCCTCGAACCCCGATCTACGTAAAAAAGTAAAAATAAATAATGCTGATTGAATGATATCTTGATTGATCACTAATCTGAAGGGAAAGACATTTTTTTCTGAGAAGATGTATCTTGCAGAAGTCCTGAGTAAAGTGATGAGATCAAATTTTTCTATAAGTTGAATGTGAATTTATCTAGATACCCACATCAGCATATATCTATCTTTTGTTTGTGAAAGAACTCTTTTTGTTTTGGCTACGCAAGGTGCTCGCTTCTAATTAATTCCTGTAAACAGTATAATCCCTAATTTTTTTTATTATTTCTGAATAAAACTAAGTTTTGAAGGGAGAGGTTGCTATAAATCTCTCTTTATTTGAATGTTTTTTTAATGATTTTATTATGCACATTTGGTAGTAAGAAATTGATTTTTCAAAATAAATACTTTTATTGCTTCTGGTACTTACAGTAGATAAACTTTGTCTTTCACACTAAATCATTTGGACATATTTCCATAGTTTGTTTGTGGTTAGTAGTTAATTATAACGCTATAATTTTAATTGAATAAGCGGATATTGCATTTTTAAGTATAAAAATAATTATAACTACTGTACTGTATTTTTTGGAGTGAGTGAATATTAACGTCGCACTGTTCAGCTACACGAGGGCTTTTTGCAACGGACCACGTAATTTTGAACTGGACGACACCTGAGCTGGCACCCCTTTCTCCTAACTACCACACCACGCCAACTTAGAAGGAATATCCTCCCAGAAAAAATAGTTATGTCAAAATTTAAGTGTCTTGTGTTTTTGTATGTTAATAAAAACTTAAGAAAACGATTTGACTATTTATTTTAAGTGAACGGTGTATATAATTAATTTTACAGTGGAATATCTTTAATTGATTTATTATCTCTCTAACGGATTAAATTTCCCGAAGTGGAGTATTTTGTTTATGTATATCCCTTAATTTTCAATGTAGTGATCCAAAAAAAAAATATTGCATGAAAAAAACTGCAGTAAATCATAATGCAGTGGATAAAGTATTAAGGTGCATCGCTCCCCTACACGGCGGGTCTTACAAAGCTCTAATAAAGCTCGAACTATGAAAGTAGCTAGACATTTGCCAATTTGACTATCGTTATCATTTCGTTGTGTTTTTCATTGAATCTCCATTATAGCCATTATAATTTAAGAAACGGCGTTGCTTGCGAATATTACAATTTTAACATAAAATAAATACAACAGAAAGTGATATTAATGTATTAAACTTTCAGATATAAATTATTTACACTATTTTAAGCGTTCATTACGCAACACTTTTAACAATGTGTTACTTTTGCTGAGCAGAGATTAGCTTAGAGAGGTATTTTCAAAAATCGACCCTCAAGAGTGTTACGGGGAATTATAAACAAAAACAAAAAAATCCTTTTTATCAGCTATTAGATCTACATACTTAAAATTTAACAAAGGTGTTTTTTTTATTTAGCTGCGATATGCAAAAAGCTTTTTTTTGTTTAATTTGCAATTCATGCAAAATTAACTCATTAAAAACTTCTTTGTCCTTCAATCTGTGTTGTTTAATTTTTCAGTTCACCCGTGGTGCGAAGAACGGGTATACCAGCTAGTAACTCTATGCATTTCGTTTGAAAAATGGTAGTTCATAAACATTTTCAACTATAAGGAGATCGTTATTAACCAGAAGATTAGCAATTTTTTCGGGGGAGGTAATCTCTTGAAGTTAAGTGTTGAATTCCAGCAGGAAATCGAAAGGTGAAGTTACATATTCTTCTATGATTAGGTAGTAGTGCTTAGAAAATGCGCCAAAATGCATAAAGTTGTTTGTTTTAATTTGAATATTTCATCTAGATATTTCGACTCTAAACACATTCCTCTAAACGTAATATTTCGTTTGAAATATTGTATTAAAAGTTAGTTTTCTCTCTTGAAAAGACCTAATTTGAAAATTAAATGAATGGCCAAGTAAAATAAAAATCTATGAGACAGTTTTTTTATGTATATGATTTTGTTTTTGAGAGATTCCATAAGCAACTTAATTTCATTTTGTAAGTCATGAAATTTTTTCAATATTTTGCCTCGAATTAACCATTTTATTTTCTAAAAGTAAATACATATTTCTGCAATTGACATCTATTACTTAAGAGATTTCTTTAATTGGTGATGATTGAATCCTTCAATTTGTGTGAAATGTACAGTTTTGATGATTTGAAGATTATTTTACGAACACGACAAACTCAAAAGATATAGTTGCTTTGTTTTAAATAACATCGAAAAAGGTATTTCCTCAATGATGTATTTTCACCAATATAGTCAATTCGGCTGCATTAGTAATATTTGTACTTCGTTGTCTAACGCTTCAGTATGAAATTTAAAATTTGTGTGTTTTATTATATGCATCTTTTTAGATAGATTTTCTTTTTTCTTCAGTTCACCATGGTAGCTTTAGTATGGAGGTTATATAACCCACATTTGGAAAAATAATTTTATCAAGCTATATTTGTAAGTTAAAATTATATTTGTATAAAAAAAAAAGGATATTTTTAGCCAAAATTTTATAAAGTTAGTTTTTTTTTATAGTTTTCAGCTTTGAAAAAGTATGATTTACCTCAAGCGATGTAAGGAAAACACACAAAATTTTCTTTTTCATATACTTTTATAAAATTGTGGATTTGTTGATTTAAAAAAAAGGATAAAAAATGAGCAAAATCACTTCATAATTTATTGCCTTGACTTATGTTATTATTTTAATTCAGTTATATGTAACACACACATATACAAAAACTTGTCCTTTAAAATACGGAATCTGTAAAATAAAGTTAATAATATCTGCCTATTTGAAATCAAAGGCATTGAGAAAGCTGAAAAACACGATTTTTAAGGATTTAAATATTTATTTTTCGAAAACGTTTCTGTACATATAACTGATTTTAAATACGTTAATTTTCTAAATTTGTATTGATTATCTCTAATATTATGCATGCTTCAATCGTAATATCAAGATTATTTTTCATATGGCTGTAACCATATTTGATGGATACCTAACAAGGCTTACAACAGAAGAATATTCCAAAGATAATCATTAAAGTCTCTTAAATATAAAATGCATCACTGCGAAATTTTGAAAGAAAAATATCTGAAATATCACAATACCAACTGGCATTACCACACTTTCACTTCAAGTTGATTTAAAGTTAATTACTCTTTCAATCTGTTGAGTTGTATTTAACCTAACACTTATCTTAAACGATCAACAACCTCAAGGAAACATATGAATTCGATTAAAAAAATCGGCGTTCGAAAGAGAAAGCACCAGTTGTTTACTTAACAAACAAATGAAATTTAATAATTGGTTTGTATGATGGATAGTGCTTTCATTTGCGCCTGAACTGGTCCGTTTTATTTACATATGCAAAGTAATTAGGGTAATCATTGTATATTCCAGAACATCCATTTTTGAAAAATGGATTAATTTTATTCATATTCTATTTTTTCTTTCTCCTCCCACCCCATCTCTCTCTCTCTCACACAAACACATAAATGGATTGATGGTACAGAGAATAACCACTTTTTACCAATACCAACTATATATATATATATATATATATATATATATATATATATATATATATATATATATATATATAACTGCGGTTAATTATAAATATTTTCATAATTCTAGTGTGCCATATTTTTCTCTTCTACAAATCATATATATTACCTTTACCTTTGATTGTAACAGTGCCAGTTTAAGAAAGAATATATGTGTTCTAAGGATAGTATAGTTACGAAAGTTATCACTTTTTTCATTCCTGCATTCAAACCACAATATTGTGGAAAAGGTAATTGGAAACAGATTGATGACTCGCACTATTTGACAGCCTACTCTGGTTCTTTACCAGGCACCTAGACTCGAGGAGGTTGATACATATAAATCAAAATATGTATTATGTTAATATGAAATATGTTCTATGAGATTATTTTTAATAAATCTATTAACGTGTTGGGGAAATTATTCTCTTTCATACTATTATCGTCTGCTTTGATTTAATAATTTATCTAACTCTAACTCTCTTTTATTAACTGATATTTATTTAATCGTTTGGTGTCTTAAGTTTTAGTTGCAAAAGTTGGTATTCTTTTTGTCAGGAATCTCGATGTAAGAATTCGGCCCAGTTGACTGTTAGAATTCGAATTGATCTGTGTTTTGACAAGTAATAAAAACGCTGTTGCTTTTTTATTGATATATTTAGATTACAAATATTTTACTAAATATTCTTTCGTGTAAATATTTGTTCTTGTTTTGTTACGTCCTAGTTTAAATTAAAAAGTTTCTTCTATTTCAAATTGATTATTTGCTCCATATTTCAAACACTGAAAAACCAGAATGAAAACGACAAATCGGTCAAATATTTCAAAGTGATTTTATCTAATAAAATTTATCTGTGATCTGTTTTCTTGAAATTTGAATGTTGAACTTTTTTCCCAATATTTAGGTAATTAAAATTTTTCCTAATTTAATCTCATTTGATTATTAGTTATGAACCTTTTAGAATTAAATTGTATTGAATCAATATTGTACAAAGATAATATTTTCCCTTCACATAAGTTTTAAAATAAAATTGTATATTTTATCAGTAAATTTCTATGTAAACATTCGTATATACTGAAAGAAAACATTTTGATTCAGATAACAGTGTATGTGATCGTATAATATTATAGTTAAATAATATATCCTGACCATTAACATGTATACATTTGTAAAATAAATGAACTTCCATATAATAAGTAAGCTTCAAACTAAATAAGTGAGCTTCATTTCATTATCCATGAAACAGTCTCAAAACATACCATTCAATACGCGCGCGTTTGCTCTCTCTCTCTCTATTTTTCGAAATAAATTCATTTTCATACAGTCTTAATTTACAAGTAATGCTAGAATTTGTATAAGTCATTTCTTCTACGACTTTCTCTTCATTCATAATTTGAATCCTGCAACAGCTGCACACGTTATGCAATCTCTAGAAAATGCATCACGGGATATATTTAACGATATGTGAGTTCCAAGTAGCCATTTTTCACTTCTTTCAGCCGGAATGATGTAAAAAAAGTTCTTTTAAAAGATTAGGGAAGCTCGCACACCTGTTTCTCTCCTGCAGCGAATCGAGCAATCATTTTAACCTTTGGTAAAACGATGAGTTAACTCACCCGAGAATGAATTTGAATAAAAAAAGAAAGGCAAGGGTTACGGCATAATGGATTGGACGACAAAAGACGGTCTCTCTCTGTCAGGTTGAACAACGACGTAGATTTCTTTTCCAGATGAAAGAGAGAAGGGGAATGCACCAGTTTTACGCCTTAAATCTAATTCCAAGGTCAAGGTTTTTTTCCGAGTGTTTCTCGAAATCGAAGACTGCAGTGTATGAAATCGGAGTATTTGGACTTGAACTGCAAATTTATCAGAATCAGAGATAAAGAGAACTGAAGTCATGTGATTAAGTTCGAAATTGTTTTTAGTCTACGGTGGTTCAAGGTTTCAAGTTTTTCGGAGCAGTCTTATGATGCCGACCAACGTATTATATTTTATATTTTTATAATACACTCATTGCCATAAAAATTTACTCACCCAGAAGTAAAAAGGAGATTTTTATGAAATTTGGCATTAAGGTACGTACCAGGCAGATATGTAAATGATTATGAAATACAGAGTGATTGTGCATTGCGTAATGCCTTAAGAGGGCATTGAACTGCATTCTCTTCGGATTATAAAACAGATAAGCAGAGTTTTTTTTGCATGTATTGAATATGTTACAGAGGGGCGCTTTTAAATTAGAGATGTTATTACACCGCCATTGGAGACATTATGAGCAGCTGTCAGAGTTCGAGTGCAGAAGAATCATAGAAATGATGGAAACCGGGGGTTCAACTTGGTGAGTAGTTCGCCACCTAGGCAGTTCTGATTTTACCGTGAGGTGTTGGGACCAGTGGACAAGTGTCAGAGGTCTGTAACATGGCGACCATTCTCAGGATGTCTTCGACAGACCAATAGTCGAAATGACTGTCAAATCATACGACATGCATGAATAGCGTCAACTGTCGCATTCTCCGGCGTCAATACACAGACAGTACCTTCACTACGAGGCTCTATCAGTTAATATCAACGCAAGACGCCTGGCTGAAAGAGAGTTGCTATCGCGCCACCCATTACGTGCATTGCCATTAGCATTCACTCCCCGGCCCTTTCGTTTGGAGTGGTGTCACACTCGAATGAATTGGACTGCAATCAAATGGAATCAGGTCGTATCCAGCGACAAATCTAGATTCAATTTTGGGAAGTGAAGGCAGTTATATACGTTTGTGGAGGCCCCGTAGCGAACGTTTCAACCCTGCCTTCACTGTACAGAGGCACAACGTTCCCATAACAGGTGTGATGGTATGGGATGCCATCGCAAATGATACACGGTCAGCTGTAATATTGATCCACGGCATCATGACAGTCCAGAGGTACCTGCATGATATTCTTCAGCCACATGTGTTGCTACTTATGGCAGGGCTTCAATGAGTCAGGACAACGCTCGCTCGCTCTCGCGCAGCAAGGGTTTCATAGGACTGCCTCCTCCACATTTCCACCTTTCCCTTGCCTGCTAGATCTCAAGATTTATCACCGATGGAGCATATCTGGGATCCTTTAGAACAGCAAGTCAGGCAGCCGACGAGTTTGGTCGAATTGGAAGCGCGTTTACAGCAACTGTAGAACGAGAAGTCGCAGAACATCATACGAGATTTGTATACCTCAATGCCTGACCATATCGCATCATGCACCCATGATAGAGATACTTCGACAGTGTACTCAAACCTCCATTTTTATGTATAATTTTTTCTACAATAAATGATCATTTTGCTTTGATTTAGTAACCACTTATTTGTATCGACGTTGTACTTACGTAAGTAAAACTTTGTTTTAATCTGACAATTCATTCTTGGCGCGCAAATTTTTATAGCAATGAGTGTACTTTAGATTCAAAATATAATGTGATGCTTTGTAAAAATTAGATTGATTTAAATCTGATATAATTTCAAAATGGGTAACTTTGGCTTTAGAGAACTATAGAGAGAGAGAGTTCTACGGTTTGCACATACGACAGAGGTAGATATTTTTTTGAAATGTCAGATCTTGGTAAATATTTAGACTATGATAACCTGAGGAGTGAGACAATCATCAATCGAGATAGCAAAGTTTTCCGTACATTCAGTACACAGCTTCAAAATTTGTGCGTATTCATATTCCCTAGAGCAAAGGTGGCGAACCTTTTTGGGTCAACGTGCCATTTTTTTCTAAAAAAACGTTTAATGTGTTATAGGCGTGCCATCAAATAATTTTGACTTGTGATTATTGAAGAACTAATAAAACTAAATACGAACAAATCAAAATTCTTTATTTAATACGAAAAAATACATTTTGCACTGTATAGTAGTAAATGTTTCAGTTATACTTGTAATTTAAATTAAAATAACAATAGTGGGATTTCTGCTGTTGTAGATTAGATGACAAATAACTTATATCAGGATTATAAGATGTTACTTTTAGTAGAATGCATGCTGAATTAGAGTCGTCTGTTAAACGGTTTCTAAGCGAGTCTTTGATGCTATTTATCTCTGAAAATAATGACTCGCAGGCATAGGTAGATGAAAATATGGTTAAAATAGCATACGCCAACTTCTTCAAACAGTTAAATGCGTCTGGAATCGAATTCCATGTTTCCAAAATTTCGTTACTGGTATTTTTACTTATATTGCTTGTCAATCTTCCTGCTTCAATCAATTCCAACTTTTTCCTTGTTTCAATAAACTTTTGAATCCATATTAAACTAGACTGGAAATCAATCAGTTGCATTTCAAGTTCTTCAATTTTCATCCAATCGAATTGAGACAAGTTCAGTTTATCAAACGAAATCACATCAGGGTACATAATAAATCTGAACGTTTCCGATAATTCCTTGAACTGAGAAAATCTCGCTGAAAATTCTTGTATTATAAAGAATCCATTATGGAAATAAAGTCATCAATAACTTTTTCTTCATTTCGCTCCTCTTGGGCATCTAAATCTTTCATATTTTTTTTGTTCATGTTTGGGAAGTTTCAAGTTTTATCAAGTTTGGGAAGTACTTGTAGTTTTTTGTAATAATATCGTTTCTGAAAACATATAGTTTAGCTTCAAAAGCGCGAATGAGATCCATCATGACGATAACTGTTTTATTCGGGCCTTGAAGCTTTATGTTCAATTCATTGAAATGTTGGCATATGTCTGTAAAAAACATCAATTTTAAAAGCCACATAATATCCATCAACTGTGGGTATTGTTCAATTTTGCTCTCATTTTGTAGAAACAGTCTGATTTCTTCCGAGCAATCAACAAATCTTTGAAGTACGTTCCCGCGACTCAACCAGTGAACATTGTTATACATTATTAAGCCATTGTACACCGAATTGACTTCATCCAACAAAGCATCAAACTTTCGTTTATTTAAAGCCTGCGACGATATGAGGTTGACTATTTTTGTGACTAAACTTATTATATTATCAAGAGATGTTAAACCACTCTTTGCACATAAGGCTTGTTGGTGAATAATGCAGTGGCATTCAAGAATCGAATGTCCTACGTCTGTTTTAAATAAAGAAATGAAACCACTTTTTTGTCTACCATATTTGGAGCACCATCAGTGGTTACTGAAACAATTTTTTTTTCAAATCAATTTCTTTCTCAGCAAGCGAATTTCTTACTGCCGTACAAATAAATATCTGTGCCCTTTGTAGTTGCTAACAACGATGTTATCGCAATTAATTCTTCCTTAATGATGTTTCCTACACAATATCGAGCAAAGACAGCTAAACGTGCCGATTTAGTGTGTGATGTCAATATACTTTCGTCAAGACATAGCGATATAAAAGGAGCGGAGTTAATGTCACTTTTTTGTTGGTCTGCAACATTTTCTGCCAATTTGAAGATTCTATCTTTCATTGTGTTTCTAGATAGAGGAACTTCTTTGAGATGCGCTGAATTATCTTATATTTATTATCAAAATCATCAAAAAGTGAGGGCGCACATACCAACCAAGCTTCCTTCAAACACTCTCCCTCTTGAAAAGGTTTACCATGTCGAGCAATGGCATTTGCAGCTGAGTAACTTGCCGCACTTGTGTGACAATTTTTACTTACATATTTAAACATAGACGTCGACTGTTTATTTCTGTCTTTTATTGCACTTGCAATTAATTCTTTTTGCTCTGGTTCGCTTTTTTCACAAAAGGATCTGTGATTTGTTTCAAAATGCCGTTTTACAGACGATGTTCTGCATACCACTGTTCCAGAACATAAAACACACACCGCTTTGTCGCCTTTATTGATCATGCCATATTTCTCAGCCCACCAAGTTTGAAATTCTCTGCTACACTTACTATCTTGCACTTTTTGTTTTTTGTTGAACTACCCATGTTAAATAGCAGTTAAAAATAGTATATTTAACACAAAACTTTAAATATACAGTTGTGTCGATGAAATTGACTATTCTATGTGCTCTCGCTTGATTCCTCCCCCCGCCAAAAAAACTTTTTACTGACTGCGCACGACTGCGAGCGAGCTCATGGGCAGATTTATTTGTTTTTAGGAAATTGAGTGCTTGTACGAGATTTCTGTGGTGTCTGCTCTTTCGCGTTTGTCTCAGGTCATTAATTTTTTTAAAAATAAAGCAGTGAGAGTTATTTTACCAATTAGACTTACAAGACAAGAATTGGATCACATTAATAAATTAGATGTATACAAGCTGAACTATTAATGTTAACGTTAGAATATGTTTTTTAAACAACTTGAATATATTTAGAAATAGTTACATACACACACTATGCGTAGATAAACTTTGCATCATTAGCAATTTATAATATACGAGGAATTTACGCAAGACATAACAAACGAGTCTGCTCCCCGACTTGTCGGCGTCGCGAGGGATCACTCGCGTTTGTTCATAATAATTCAAAGTAAACTTAATTATTTTTTAAGCTAAAATGCAAATCGTTTTTGATCGATGGAGTGCCCAAAATATTCTGTCGCGTGCCATCATTGGCACGCGTGCCATTGGTTCACCATCCCTGCCCTAGAGCATCGTTTCTCAAACCGTGGAGTGCGTCCTTCTAGGAAGAGGCGAGGGGGGGGGGTGACCATATCGAAAAGTCGAAAATAAAGGATTATTTAAAAATTGTTATTTAAAAGTAACTTATTTAAAATATCTACTACTTATATAAAAGTTACATACAAAATTCAATACAAATTTTGATAATTTGTATGGTTTATAATAAAGATCATATCGAGCTTTAGCGTCGAAGTGCATTATTATTGCATTCAATACATTGTTATTGTATAGGGGAGGAAGACGCGATGAAAATTATAATTTAAAATTAGGTTGCAAATACTGAAAGTTTGAGAAGCTCCGCCCTAGAGATATCAAAGTTTAATAAATTACAGTTTAAAAAAAACTAAAAAACAAGCTTTTATAGCTAATTATTTTTTACTTTTTAATTCGATTAACTATAAAAGTTTTTTTTAAATTTTTTAAAATTATCATTTATTCATTGATGAATTAATCTTAAATGCTCCGTTTTTTTAGAATCTGGAATACCCATTGGCACCATATCAGTGCATGGATATGGCCTGGTTTATAAAATGCAGGATCCACCAAATGAAGGAAATCTGGAAGAGAGAGAGCTTTGAAATATTTAATACGGAAGAAGGTGCAAAGTCAACGATATTTTTTACTAAAAAGAGCTCAATATTCTCTCCGAAACTCATCCTTCTTTCAAAAATATCCTTCCCTTTTCCATATATATAAAGAACACTTATTTGTATTAAGCATGAGCGTTTTCGCATTAGGGTTGTAACTTAACCTTTTAGTCGCCAAATCTGGAAAAGGGAAATCGTTAATTCTGATGATCCTGATCAGGACAATGGAACAAAATTATTAAATTATTGTATTGCCATCGGTCCTGGACAAATACGCGAAATTTCGAATTAATCTGACTTTTTATAGTAGGCAAAAATCGAATTTAAAGATTCTGTTACATACAGGTCAAGCTAATAAAAGCGTTTTAAAAAGTAAGGTGCGTTTGTAGGCAAACTAATTTTGGAATCACTAAGTCTTTTACCATGACCTTTTGCATTGATTCCCTGACTTTTTCAATTTATCCCGTGATTATTACTTACAATTTGATGTACCGCATGATTATAAGTAATGGATATTTCTAAAAAAAAAAGATGAGGTGTTTTTATATAAGAATTCTTTTTTTTTCTGAAGCTTTTGATATGTTGGTGAATTTTAAGAGTATTAAAACTCTTTAACGGAGAAACATAATCTAATTAAATTGTAATTATATTGTGATACAACCTTAATAAAGACAAACATGATTACTAAATGAAAAACGAATCAGATTGTAATGACAATACACTACTGTTTGCGAAAATTGTAACACTGTGGAAGGATAACCAGAAATAAGTAACATTTATTCCACGTATTGAATCATATATATTCTGGATGCCATGCTTAGGAATGACATGTATGTATATGGTTCTATCCACTCCTCATTAGATAAAGGATTCGGATGATCTATATCTGGTGTCAAAGTTCAGCTGTATTTGTTCTCTGATAAGTGGTATGAGCAAGCTGAATGATATAATTTAACATACTAAGCTCATATCATATTCGAAGAATGTACCGTACTGGTCAGGGAGAAGCGAAACCTTTCGTGTACTAAAGAAGGCTTATGCATTTGGAACAACATGTAGACAAGCATTGTCCTGCTAAAATGTGTTGACAGAAGACTTATCTCCAAAAATTAGTTGTAGGAGGAGTATATATAGAAGCTTGGGCTCTACAAAACTTCACTGATTTAACGCTATTCACAGTCATGGTCCTCATAATTTTAAGATGGCGGGATCACCTATAATATCCAATAACACTCCAAGCCTAACGCCAGATGTTTTTCCAAGTATGACGCTGAATATCATATTCTGGGAGAAGGAGTAAACTCATTTTAGCTGAAGGTTTTACACCAAGAAAATATTTTCTATATATAGATCTATTGTATGTAACTCATGGTGCAGAAGATGTAGACTTATTGCGGAGGTTGATAAAGACACACCTGTAAAAGTGCCTCAATGTTTTACCAACGCACAGGAGCTGTGCGAGCCGTCATCACCATGCAGCTAAAGTGTGTGTTGATATGTGGTGACGTCATATAACGTGACTCAATGTCATGGTTTTATTTTGTCTGGTTCTTCTTAGTCCACTTCTTCCACTCCCACATCACTCTTGCAGCATTACGCCCAGTCCAAGTGTCCATTTCCCGATGCGGAAATTCAGTCTCACGATTACGTGACTTCGTTTGGACATTCAATGTTCATATGATACTCTATTTTTTAGACGAGACACAATCAGCACAATTACTTCTAATCATTTACACAAATCAGATGACAAATCAGTACTGTCCTTTTTTATATATACGGCTGATTTTGAATTTAAAATGGTATTTTTCTCGGTCCCCACATGCGTGCTCGTTTTGTAATTCTAATACTTTGCATTTATAGCATGTTTTGCATTTTCTAAAAATTTGCTTAACTTACTTGATTCCGTCATGGTGTTGCAGTTGTCTGAAACGATGGTGTATGATAAAACCTATGAAACTAATATTAAAAGAATTTTCATATTTAGTCGAATTTTTGAAAAGTACTGAACGCGTAAGGTAAATAAACGATTCTAAGCAAATATGCAGTGTTTTTAGTTTTGATGATGTAAATGTATATGTGTGCAGCAATGGCGTAACGTACACCGCCGCAATTCAGGGGAGGGACCCAGGGACTCTAGGGGGTCCAACGCTTGACTGACGCTAATTACGTATTTGGGATTGGGTCCCCAAAGCAGAGTTTGCAGGACCCCCAATATTCTCCGTTACGCCACTGGTGTGCAGTTTGAGCATTAAATACGTTGTACGGTTTTTATTCGTCTGCAAGCTTCTGCGACATTCGTGAAATTCTTTTTATAACATTCTTTAAAATTCAATGATACATATTTAAATGATTTACGTTTGAATAACGGATATGAAGAGCAGATTGTGTTGATATTTTAATATAATTCCTAACATTGTGTGCAACCAACGGGGGCAGTTTAATGAAACTGGACTCGTATTTTCGTTACTGGCTAATTAGTTGCTTTACTATCTAACTTTCCTTTAATTTAAATATTTAAATACGATTACTTTTCTAGGGTGGTTATTTTGTAAATGTATTAGGAAAATTTTTTAAAATAAAAGTAAAGATTTTTTTTAAATAAGAAAATTTACCCACCTACTTGTTTCAGGATAAGTTAATTGCAGTTTAAAAACTGCTGGACTATAACTTAACTACTTTTATTAGTACTCAGTTCATTAGGAAAAGTTAAAATCATTAGAAAAGTATTAATATCCCTAAAATACGCAACATTTTTACGATTTTTTTATGGGCAAATATATATTTCTATAAGCTTACATTGCTATGACTTTAAATAATCTTTTTAAAAGCTGAATAAAAATTTCGATTTTGATTGTTTATCAACATCAGACTAGAAGCAACAAGAGGATTATTACTAATAGGTCTCGTAAATTTGAGTGATGGTCACATGACGAAGTCGCCTCTGAACTCTGGTGTCCCCTCTCATAACTTTTCCATTATATCGAAGTGAGATCTTATAGTAACGACGGATAGATTTAATGTGCATCATTTCCTTTAAACGATATCCTTCGGCACGATGACAACTAAACTCTGCTCTAGTTACATTTTTCAGCCATGTTGTCGTTTTCTATGTTGCTCCCAGCGAAATTTGGAATCTAAAATAGTTGTTTTTATATATTTTAACAGTTTTTAAATGAGGAATTTTATTTGTATTGAACGTTATTAAAATAGTTTTCATAAAATTATTAGTGTACATTCAAACAGGTATACAATGCGAAAATCCCCCCCTCCACACCAAAAAAATTACTTTTGAACAAAGCAATTCTCAATGTAAGACATTTTAAATGCATTTCACAAAGTCATCATTTTTGTTGACTAGATTAAATTCACCGACATGTATGTCGATCAACGAATAGAATGACACCCCGCTGGTAAACCATCCATCATTCGTGTCATTTAAGTTATTCTTCTTTATAATATCTTTGTTTCACAGTTTTTGGGACCTGTTGAAATCATTTGTCTTGTCACTTTTTTTTTTAAAAAAAGGATAATCAATCTTTTTCTAACAGATTTTCTAAGAAGCAATCTGAGTAGTCACTATGGGTAATAATGGATCTTAAGACTCGAATTACTGTTTTATATTCGAAAGAGACTCGTCATCTCACTAAAATTATTTGTGTGTCGTTTGATGTTATAGTTTCAGATTACTCTCTAACAAATTATTGGTATACAGGCTATATCTTGGTGTGATCTCATTTTTCTCACTTTTCAAATATTTTATTCTAATCAATAGACTTTTGTTCAAAAGAAGTTTTCATGGCCTCAGAAACCAATTCAAGTCTAAGTATATTTCTATAAACACCCATAGGTAGCCTAGTGGTTAGAGCATCGAACTCCAGACCGTAGGGGGCTGGGTTCGATGCTCGATGCCATCAAATACCCTCCGCGTACACACGGAGTATGTGCTCGCTAAATCAGTGGGTCCAAAAGTCTGGTGGGTGGTCGCATCAGAAACCACGGGTGCGGGGGGATGGATAATATTTCTCTCCTCTTCAGTTCCATGCCTAAACTGTGGAGGTGGAGATAGGTGGTGTTGCCATCTATCATGCAGAAAACAACCTGTCTCAGGCTCTGGAAACTTTCATTCCTTCCTTTCGGGAAGGGCACGACGACAACAACAACCAAGTTTAGCACATATAAAACTTTAATTAGGCTTATTGCTCTGTATGGAAGTGAAGGTTGAACCCTCAATAAAGAAGAGGAAGAAAAGAGTTGCTAATTTTTGAAAGGAAAATCTGACCTATATATTCAAGATATCAATGAAAGGAGAGAATTCTTTATAATCAGGAAATATGGCGGGACTGACATTGTGAGAACTATAAAAGAATCACATATTAGGTGGCTGGGCCATCTGTACAGATATGCCGATGCTTTTCCTACTAAAAAAGTAACTTTTTCGAAAATTGAGGGACCAGACGTAGAGGACGACCACCTACACGATGGCTAGATGATGTTGAAAAGAATCTCAATCAAGACTCAACCGATGGAAGGTCGTCGTGACTGATAGGCTCAACTGGAGAAGGATCAGGAAGGTTAGTAAAGCGGCACGATTTGCAGCGGAGGTCTGAAAGGTGCGAACATTATTCCATCAAGAGCTCTATTCGGAAGAAAGAAAATTGCTAGCACTTTTATCTCGAAGTCTCAAAAAGTCTTCTCGAGTATTTGTAGATAAAAGTGAAGAATAAGAAGTGTTGGATCATTTGATATCTGTCTTCATCGAAGTTTGATTGCTCCACGGTTCACAGTTTAGAGTAAATGTCAAATAAATCAAACTAAAATTAATCTTGCGTAATTGTTTGTTAAAATACCTTTTTTCGGTATTTATTACGAAACAAAAGTTTTTAAACATTTAATATTAGAAAATAATTTTGAATTTTGATTTATTTGACATAAACTATTAAACAGATAAAAAACATATGGATAGAAAGCCAACTGATTTGATATTTTTCTACAAAAAGAAATTTAGATAAATGTATTTGAAATATCTTTTTTTAGAAACCTTTGTAAATCAAATGAATGAAAAAATGAGAATTATATTAACGTCGCACTATAACGCAAGTCTAAGGCTATTGGTGACATCGTAACTTTGAAACATGTTTAAGTGATGAGGTCGACGCCTGAGCTTATACCCTTCTCTCTCCTAACTAGGGATTTCAGTATAGAACCAAAAGCTCAATACCAGTATTCGGTATTTTTTAGATCTTAATACTGGGATACCGGTTTTAATACAGGTAGTAGAAATTTTAGGAGAAGAAAGAAAACACAGGTGTTTCTTTGTTTTATTTGACGGTTTTATTAGAGAGTGTAAATATCGCATAAAATAATATGTAACTTATAAATTATAATAGTATATAAAGAATCTCAAAAAAGTAAAGGAACATTCAATTGTACTGTCATTAAGCTTGGAACATAATTTTGTGTAAAAATTACCAGTTGCCGAAAACGCTCTTTTGGCCTCTACGCTAGTTGGTGGTACCATTAGCAATGCGAGATATACTTTTTCCATGTATTTACCTCTAAATCCCTCATCTTCAAATAAATCGATTTCTCATCGAATGGTTTGGGATCTAGCTGATTTCTAAGCTGAATTTTGGATTGCTGAAAATTTTTAAGTTATCGCTAATTTTAATTTTTGTTCAAGAGACAATTCCTTTTCACTATCGACATTAGTGTCATAATCTTCGATAATTGTACCAAATTCTTCTGAGTGTAGATAGGTAGATAGGTATCTCTTTTCATCTTTTTCATTTTCATTTTTAAAATCATTATAAACATGTAATGTATTGTAAATTTTGTACTATTATTATGTTGGCGATCCCTGAAAATATAGTGGAGACAGTTTAAAAATTTGCAGTAAATACAGAAAAACGGTATTTAAACTTGTAAGTACCGGTATTGCAAAATTGTGGGAATTGACTCAAAATACCAGTATTTAGTATAGCTACCGGTCCTAACTTCTACACCACAATACCGAGATGCCTTTTTCATACTTCGACAGATTTAACGAGCTCTCTACTAGGGGTGTCTACAGCGGCACTAGGCTCGAACTCATGACACACCAGCCACGAGTCCGTTACCTTGACCACTAGGCTACCACGACCACCGTTATAAATCAAAAGGTCAGTTGCTGATACTTTCGGGAAAATACACAAGCAAATTTTATACATTTTAGCGTCATACGTATTACATTTAAAGATAATTCATTGGAAATTCCAAGTAAATATTCTATTTGCGTGCTTTTATACTCCAATATTTTAAAAACACGTGAGCATTGAGATCAAGAACCTATCAATAAATCAAAATTCTAACTCTTCGACAATCAATCAAGACTGTCATTTACACAATGGAGGTCCTTTATTGAGATAAACTGAAAATCAAAAAGGAGTTTCAAATCCGTGACTTGTTGATAATTGATTCTTAATCATTCCTATTACATGATGTAATCCGAAAAACCACAACGTTCAGAACTGAATGCTCAGTCTGATCCCTGATCAACTGCCAGGGAATGCAAAAGGCCATTCTTCAGAGATGGAAAACCGTTTATTAAATTCACATGATACTAGACAACCTACTAATAGAACGGATAATTAGCCTGTTATTGAATTGCTCTGTTTCACGTGAAGAGTATAATTAGAAGGATTATAATTATAAAGACGCGTTTCGTGCAAGTAGTTCAACAGAAATTGTGTTCGAGAATTCGGTATATTTTTAGCGATGAATTTATTTTTTTAAATACAGAGATAGAGATAATGTTTTAATAAAATTATGGCTCATTAGATCCAAAATTATTTTAAAAACAAAAAATTTTAATGCGTGTTTACACAAAAATCTACTTATTTATCTTTATTCTTTTTGGCTTTACTCTGAATTTCATTGAGTTTTGTGATCTAAATATGTTATATTTTGTCTTGAAAGGTAATGCGGTAAATTTATGTGTGCTGTAGTTTTCTGAAATAATAATACATTTTTTAATTTTAATAATTTACGTCAATTTTATTTTTAAAGCGTATATTACATTTAAAAATATGTAATATTTAAGCTCAACTAAATTCAATTAAAATTCATAATCTTTATTTTACAGTGAATAATCTTTTAAATTTATCTAAAGCATGAGATAATTTAACAAGAAATCAAATAATCTTTTCAAAAAATTATTTTTCAAATTTAAATTAGTGCAGTTTTTCTATGAGTTTTTTTTTTACATTAATTTCATTTCTTCCTCATCACCCCTATCAAAGTTTAAAGAATAATCTTCAAAGCTTATAGCACAGTATTCATTATGAAATACATATATCTATAAATTTTAATTACTAATGTAATTGTTTTCTTATTAAAGTTTCTTTAGGAAGAATTTTATGTTATTGAACTGGAAGAGGATTATTTGTAAACGAATCTCTTACAAGTACTCTAGACTTCAGAAGCGTAATTTACTTTACTTATTATATTGTAGGGTAGCAATTGAAAGTGTGTGTCGATCGTTAAAAACTTGGATGCTTTTAAAACAAAACAAAAAAATCAATAAGTGACATCGTAATCAGTTAAATTAATATGCAAAATGAAATAAAGCTAAATGTTTCATGATATAAGAAATTATTTTTGAAGGAAGAGCTGTGTGTGTGTGTGTGTGGGGGGAGTTGTAAAGTTTCTTTTTTCTTGCGCCTCTGAAAAAAGGAAAGTTACGTAAATTTTGCCACCACCTGTCTGAATTACATTTACTGATAATAAGCGTTCATTGATTCGTCAATTTTTTTATAGCAAAGCTAATTTTAGTCTTAATAACTCAAACAGTTTAAATTGACGGAAAAGTAAAATATCAAGTTAAGGTATCCGACTACGTTCGGAACCGTGATTTTAAAAAAGCGCATAAATGGATAATTTTTATGATATTTAGTGTGTCACTTAGATTAGAATACATGTATAAAATTGTTTTAAGGACATTGTGACAAAAAAAAATTTATTTAAATACAACATTTTGGCAAAAAATTAACTTAGAATAACCTTTTTTCAAAATGTTCTCCTTTTATAAAAAATGCTTCTAAAATAATAAAAAATACTTTGCTTACATAAAGTAAAGACTTCTCCAGAGAGTCTGAACTATTTTTTTTTTCGAAAAATTCACATTATTTTCAGAGTTACAACCCATTGAAATAATTATCGGCGTTGTTTTCTTAAAATTTCTCCCCTCTGTTGTCGTAAAACATAGATAAATCCACTTCTAGGTTATATATTTCAAAAATTCTAGTTGAGCCTCTGTACAGAGGTCTGAGCTATATACAGGCAAAATATTATTATAATAGAAACATTTTTCACAAAAGGAGAATATTTTGAAAGTTCTAGTTGAGCCTCTGTACAGAGGTCTGAGCTATATACAGGCAAAATATTATTATAATAGAAACATTTTTCACAAAAGGAGAATATTTTGAAAATGGGTCATTCTATGTTAATTTTTTGTCAAAATATTGTACTTAAATAATTTTTTATTGTAATAATATTCTTAAAACAATTTTATATACATTTTCTAATCTAAGTGACTCTAAATATCATAAATATTACCCATTTATGCATTTTTGTAAAATTACGGTTCCGAACGTATTCGGATACCTTAAAAACTTCTAACATTCTAAAGCAGAAACGTAATAACAAGTAATGGAGTTAAATGTTATCATTTTGTAAAAAATAATAAAAGTGAATATGAAGAATTATATTTAAAATTCTTCTTTATCTCATTTGTCATCAGACAATGTCAAATAAAAACAAGCTTCGTCATCCTGAAAGGAGTTATTTGTATTGACAACAGTTTTTTTCCATGACACATAAAGAGTTTTTAAAATTATATACATTACAAACGCCATAGTTTAGTTTCAAGTCTGATTAATGCTTGATTTTTAACAATATTTATATCTAATTGCACTCCTTGTAGAAATATTCACCAACATTTGACAGGAAAATGTCAGAGACCTATTAGATATGACGTTGTTTGTTTGAGGAGAGAACAAACTTAACATCTACATACGCCAACACCAAGCAGTCTGGGACAAATACTTTCAAGGTTTTTCGCTTTGCGCAATTGCTGTCTGTGGTGTCGCATTGAAACTGGGAGTTAAATCTCGATACTTCTGAATTGGAATATGCACGTGGAAGACTATCAACATAATTTATGTTCTGATCGTAAAAATGATCCTGCCAGTTTCAAATGACCTCGCTGACCTTTCGAATAAGTTACGTAACAAAGTCAATGTTACGACGTCTTTCGAATTTGGCGCAATGTCTGCCTAATTGTGTTAGTTAATATGTTTTCAACTAAGTGTATAAATAAGACTTCACGCGTCATTGTATGATTCATAATTTAAACTCACTATGGTGGTCTGTGTTTGTGCCAGACATGAAGTTCGTGTCTGCTGTTTGTTTGATGTAAGAATGTTTATTTTAATGAATAAATGTTATAAATAATGCATACACACATATGGGGATTATAAATTGTCTAATTTCTTCACACATGCTTTTGAAATATTCTGTCAATGAAACTGAAATATAGCTGAACAGAACAAATATTTCATATCTAATTTCTTCAGAAAACGTTCTCTTTCTTTCTCATACGACATTATTATGTTAAATTTATTCAATATTACGTGGCATAATGCAAAAAAATTAGAGATGTACAGGGGAAATATTTAAAACAGTTTTACAAATGTGTCTACTTGGGTGCAAAATATGTGAAAATAGCTTGTATATTAATTTCGCTTATAATTTTGAATATTGCATTATGTTGATAAAAGAGAATTTAAGCACGCAATATATAAAATTTGAATAATCATCAAATTCTTAAAAGAGACATGATGTAAATACAGTAGAGAGGAGAAAATGAATTTGAGCTACAATTTCTAAGGTAAGTAGAGAGAATTAACACTTTTAATGAGTTCTCTGTTGTGTTATTCTATTATTTCTGTAACGCGAGTGGCAACAGCCTGATTGGGTATGGCTTTCTACACGAAGTACTGATTTCTAAATAAATCTATGTGTTTTATGCTTTAAAATTTATTTCTCTTCTTTAAACCATGTTAAAATATTTATATATAACATCATTACAATATTCTCTATCTTATTGTTGTTACATTTGTGTAAAATACATACTGATACACGCCAGACTGTCTTCTAGGAAGGGTAATATTTTTAAAGAAACGTAGGCTAAAGTACCGAGACGTAATCATTATGCTAAAAATGAAAAATCTGTTTGTGGGAGGGGGTTGTGTGTGAACTCCCGAAAATACTTGAGTATATGCCTCTTAATCTATTTTCTTCAGTGGCGTAACGTACACCCCCGCATTGCACGGGGAGCCTAAAGCTTGATTGATGCTAATTACTAAGGTGACCATTTTTTTACAATGAAAAGGAGGACGAAAAATTTAAGAAAAAATTACAACTTAAATATATGAAACGTTTTATTTATTCAAACAAAAATGCGCTAATTACCCTTACATTCTTTTTAATTATTATCTTAAACGAGTATTTTTCCATTGAATGAATTTTTTTTGTCAACATATCATTTTTTGATATATTGGAAAGTTCGGGCGAAAAATATCCTTCATACTGAATTTTTGCGGTAAGCACTGTAGCTAAAATATTAACATTCAATTTTGATTTCTCACTAGTCACTTCACAAAAATCATTACCAACTAAAAAAAACTCTTTCAACTGCTGCATTAGTTACAGGACAGCACAGAGTAAATTCAACAAGAATAACTACATTTTTATATGGGATGTGTTCATTTTTGAAACGGTTTAAGTAATTTCACCCATCTGTTACCAATTTCTCAGCATGTTGATTTTCAAATTGTTCTAATTTATTAAAATTTAAATATGCATTATCAGTTGTCTTTCTTCTTCAAACAGACCATTGGCATCGATTTTAATATTAGACATTTCTTTCGATAAAAACTCAACACAGTTTTTTTTATATTTGCCCACTTTATTTGGGATGAAGTCAAAAAACACTATTGAAAACTGTTATTTCCTGTGATACTTGTTTCAGAGCATTATTCGACGTTTTGGAAACACGTTTGGTTCATGTCTGAAAATAGAGATTAACAGAACAGTTTTAAAATACTGAAAAGGAGGACACTTTTCGAGGAAGGACAGAACCTATTAACCTATTGGTCCCCTTATAATTACGTATTTGGGCTTGGGGCCCCAAACCTGAGTTTGCAGGGGGTCCTAATATTCTCCGTTACGCCACTGATTTTCTTATACACCGAATACAACATTTTGTGGAATTAAAAAGATATATTGTATATATATCTTTTATATTAAAGTATATATATATATATATATATATATATATATATATATATATATATATATATATAAGGATAATTAAATTAGATTAAAAATTAAATTCCCTATCTAGCACTTGACTCATCTTTCTCCGTTCCCATATTTAAGTATCAAACTAATCACCCATTTATTTCTTCCGAACATATGGCCTAGCCAATAAACATGTCTAATTCCAGATCGTTAGATTTAATAGTCAACATATGTCAGCATTAACTTGCAAGCCCCTCTTCAAAGCAGCGATACTTACCATATGTTTTTCAAGTGTTATCCACTTGAAACCACCACCATGGCGTGCTTTTTCCTCCCTGCCCTTAGCGTCAGAACAGATGTACAAACGATTGAATAAAGATCTCCTTTTTTAAACTTTAATCTGATTCTGTCTTAAAAATCATGACAGAATTAAAGCCGGCAGGATATTTTATCTGCGAATGGATTTCAAATCTTAACGTAAAAAACTAATCTTTTTTATAAAATAATTTTAATATAAAAACGAACGCCAACTGCAGTAATAAATGCTATGGAGAATTTGATCGAACTTCCTCTATGCTGAAGACATCGGATTGCCGGAATAAAAAATGTTACAGAAAAAGAAAAGCGCTTGTAATCCCCGGAAGAACATCGCTCATAACACAGAGAAGAATGCAGTGTTTACCGCCGAATGTTATTTCTTCCGTTGCTGAAGAGACCAACAAGTTTGACATGAAAGAACCAACTTTCGAATGGTGGAAAAAAAACAATAAGAGAAGCGTGCATTCCCCAACTCAGGGATGAAAGACGTCAATCCCTTCCGCCAGAATAATAATAATAAATAAAATATGTTCTTCTCCGAATGGTATTGTGATTTATAGTTCCAGTGATACAATGATGGAAGGACCAATATTGAAAGAAAAATAAAAGGAACAAATCTTCTTCGCCGGAAAATCTGCATGGTAATACAGTGAATTGACCAAAATCACATGCCGTAGTGAAATACCAATATCGAAATAAATAAAATTTTACTAGTGAAAATAAAGTGACAACCTCTGGATTACCGTTCACCAAGGGTTTCTGCCGTTGCAAAGTGGAGGTCAGTTAAATTGTATATTTCCAATTTTAGTAACATTGAAGAACTGAGTTTTGCTGAACAGAACTTTACAAAAAAAAGAATAATATATGATATGATATGGTATTTAATTTTTATAATATAGTTGTGTTATAAATGAGATATTTTCTTTATATTTTAATTGAGAAAACAAAGTATATAGGTTTGGTCATACAAAATTTTGAGAAATTTTAATATACTTCTCATAATTTTATCTTAAGATGTTGAATGAGTTACTAGTTATGATAGAAATTGGTGTTTTAAAGTTGAAAAATATAAATTAAGTTTTTAGAAAAATGATTCATGTATTAATACTAATGATATTTTGATAAGAAGTACAAGTAAAGTCCCGTTGCATTCTCTTTTCTCCACTGAATTCAATTGTTTTGTTAATTATTTTATTCAGCAGTAATCTTATTGCATGTCATTTAATTTTTTTTTATTTTGAAATTGTGTGTTTTGATATACCGGCCATATATCAGGATTCACTATTTCTTAAAATTTTTCTTATCTAAAATTAAAATTAACTTAATAACTTGAAGTCTAATTTTTGGATATTATACAGTGGATAAGGGAGAATACAATCATTATAATTTTGAATATGTCTCGAAACATTAAGAGGACAAACTTGTTTAGTTTGATATGTACACCTCTCATTGTTTCTTATCAGCATCCCTGAACATCTGTGAGTTGATGACGCAGATTTCTCAGAGAGATGTGTTCAAAATTAAGTAAGGTGTACACCGTTTTCATATTATTAATAATTTCATTTTATTAGTTTATAAGTGAATGTGTGATGCAAGAGAAACTCAAGAATTTTTGTCTATGAAACGTATTTTTAGAAGGTTACGGAAAGATTCAAAATATTGCATGCGATATTAAGTTACAATGAATATTGTGAAAAATTTTCAGAAATACTAAAAGTTATTATTGAAGTGAGTCCACTTTTCCGACTAAAAATAATAAAAAAGAGCTCTTATATTCTTATATTTTATAACGCATATGAAATAAAACATTGTTTATTGTGTTGGATAGTGCATAGAAGTTGTATGTTTTACACCGTTTTCATATTATTAATAATTTCATTTTATTAATGTCTATATATTGTCTATATATTATTTTGTGATTTTTTTGCATTAAGTGTTTGGGAGAGTTTGTTACATAATATTAATGAGTGGTTTTATCATGCTCTCTGAGTTATCCATACTCTGAAGTTTTGTTTATTTTATTTTATTTGGTTTTCCTCTACCGAGTTGCAAAGGGTTAAATAAATTTCTCATTTTAAAAAAAGGAAGGTTGGCGCCTTCAAACTAGTTTAACCCCACTTATTCGGTCCTAAGTCCGAAATTGCTTTCTGACTCGCTAGGTTCTTCTTTTTTGTAGTTTTTTTATTTCTCTATAATTTTGTTCTTCATGTTCAGCTTTTATATTTTTATTACGCTATTTCTTGTTATGTTCTTTATCTATTATTCTTGTTTTTGATATATAATACATATTTCTTTTATATATATATATATATATATATATATATATATATATATATATATAACTTTTATATTTATATACTTTTATATTATTGTATATATATTTTATATAAAAGATATATATTAAAAGATATATTGAATTACTCCGTAACAATGGAAATGGTCTCATTTTGTAAACTTCTTGATTTATGAGGACTTTTTATTTGTTTAAAATTACATTTTACCAGAAGATTAAATGCACGTTGGATTTTTAGTAATGAACTTACAATTTGGAGTGTATGAAACAAAGAAGACACCTTGTATCATTTCTATAAAACTGTTGATTCAATTATGATTTTTTATTTGTTCCAATCTTCATTGTTCCTTATTTGTAATCAATCGCCAAACACATATGATTAAAAGAAGGGAATGCATATAATTACTTAATCAATACCTTACTTTATCGAGTATATTTAGATTAATAACAATTAAACTAAATTCTTATTTATTTATAAATATGTTCACAATCCCATGTTAAGTGATAAGAACAAAAGTGATCTTTTTGTCTTTGAAGTAATTTTTTTCTACTTTGAATAAGCTGAAGACATTTTGACAAAAATATGAGCATGAATTATTACTATATGATATTATGCAGTGCTGTAACTCAAGCTTCTCAAAATTTTAACCTATTGTCCTTTAACTCTCAGCCTTATGGTTATTAAGGTATCCGACAATGTTCGGAACCGTGATTTTGCAAATTCGCATAAATGGATAATTTTCATGATATTTAGTGTCACTTAGATTAGAATATATGCATAAAAGTGTTTTAAGGACATTTTGACAAAAAAAAAGTTTATTTAAATACAATATTTTGGAAAAAAATTAACTCAGAATAATCTTTTTTCCAAATGTTCTCCTTTTGTGAAAAAAATGCTTCTATTATAATAATATTTTTCCTGTATATAGCTCAGACCTCTCTGCAGAGGCTCAACTAGAATTTTTGAAATATATAACTTAGAAGTGGGTTTATTCATATTTTATGACAGCAGAGGGGAGCAATTTTAAGAAAAAAACGCTGATAATTATTTCAATTGGTGGTAACTCTGAAAATAATGTGAATTTTTCAAAAATTCTAGTTGAGCCTCTGTAGAGAGGTCTGAGTTATATACAGGCAAAATATTATTATAATAGAATCATTTTTTATGAAAGGAGAACATTTTGGTAAAAGGCTATTCTAAGTTAATTTTTTGCCGAAATATTGTATTTAAATAAATTTTTTTTTGTCAAAATATCCTTAAAACACTTTTATGCATATATTCTAATCCGAGTGACACTAAATATCATGAAAATTATCCATTTATGCGCTTTTTTAAAATCACGGTTCCGAACGTAGTCGGATATATACCTTAACATTACACAGTACCCTACAAATTTCAAAAATACCCCAATTTTTTTTATTTTCTAGTGGCTTATATCATTGCAAAACGTGCCACCAAATTTCGGATCTGATAACTAATTAGTTTTTAAGATATTTGAAATTTCTGAGCTAAGGTTTTGGTTTCGGTTTCATTTTAAAGCATATTTTCCGCTCTTAAGTTAAATTAATTAAATATTTTTGAGCACAATCATTTTTTTCAGTGTGAAAGGGTTATTAATTTAAATTTTCATTACTAAAATCATTTTTGCTCGTTTATGTTTTGAGTGTTTAGAGTTTTCATATTTAATTAAAATTGGTTTTAAGACGAATTTTTATTAAAAAAAAAGTTTTTATATAACTTAGAACTTTCATCATTAATTTTATCCCGTTGAGAAAACACCCCGACCATAACGTTCTCAGAGAAATAATAATATATTCTCATTGCTGTAAGTGACAATATTTCGAAGAGATGGAATACTACTGAAAATGATGCATCTAAAAATCAGTCCTCAGCTGATACTGCAGACTTCCGAATGCAAGTATTCTTAATTGAAGTATTGCAAATAAACCTGAATATTTCCATGATATACCAAATTACATTGTATTAGCAGTAAACATGTTGTACTACTATATTTTAATGTTCTAAAGTTGCGCAACAAAAACTCAAACTTGCTTAACTGCCCGAATTTAAAACTGAAAAAAAATTAAACAAACTTTGTACAAACTTTTGGTGATTTTTAACTTAAGTTAGTATCCTTATTATTTTATACACAAATGCTTTGCGTGAAAATGTTGCGTTGATTAGGCTAAATAACCTGTCGTCGCTATCAATATTATGCAAAAATATATTTTGAATTAGAAAAAATACTTTCAGTCGTATTTAATTAAAGCAGTGTTTAATGTAGAGCTTAAGTTGGAAAATAATATACTTAAAAAATGAAAGCTTTGTATGCATTATTAGATCTTCCTTTATCCCTTTACAAACTTTAAATGTGTTTTTCTCAGACTTTAAGTTTGGAGGTGTAAGTGATTTCTAATTCTTAAGGCTTTTTTTTCTGTTTAAGATTGATTCTTAAAATTTTTTGTAGATACTCCCAAACGTATGTTCTATAAAAGTTAGTATGGATTTAGGACTGGGATCTCTAGTTATTTTTTCCATAAATACTAAAGTTAATATTTTCAAAAATCTTGTGCTTTTTTTCATGTTTAGCTAGAAAAATAATTGTTAGAAGTCAACAAGGGAACAGATTTTCAAATTCATACTAACTTTTGCTCGCAATAATCTAAGAAACACAAAACACTTAAAATAATTAAAATTTTTTAAAAATTGAGTCTTTTATTAAAGTTTGAAAAAACTTCAGAAATCCTTAATTTTTTAAAACTGTAAACTGACTGGTCAAACTGACATTTTACTATCAGAATCAGCATAATAGTGTAATCTTAATATAAAACACAAATTATTTTTACTGTGTTACTGTCTCCAAAACTGGCAATTCAAAAGAGTTCTAAGACTTAACAATATGATCTGGCTAAATTTAAAAGGAAAAAATTCTTTCTCGAACTGAGTACACTTCTGACAATATAGTTGAAATAAATAACTTACATAAATGAATGAATTCTTAATTTTCAAGTTTATTGCACAAACCAGTGTTGTTCTTGATTAGCATTTGACTTCATTTGTACTAAATTTTTTTCCATTGATTGATTTCAAACTCTATGATAACCTTAATCCTGCTAGATTTAAGATTTAAATGATCTATAAATAATTTTCTTCTCCGAAAGTTGTCTTTTTTATATAGGATGAGCAAATTACGTTACCCGAGGGCAAGATTTAGTTCCCTGTATCTAATCTTGTAACAGGTTCTATTCGGAACTCTACTAATGCTCTTGAGGAAAATACTCTTTTTTAACTGTGATTTTAGTTTGAAAACCGCATTGCGTAGAGACGCTCCTGTCTATGATGCAGCCTCAAGGGTAGCTGCCACCATGGTCTCCGAGCTGAGAGTCCATACTGCTGCATGCGTCATCGAACTGTTTGTGTAGACACTTGTTGTCTTGAAAACTACCTCAATTCTTGACCCAGGGCTCGTGATGTGGCTGCAGGATCTATTAAGGCCATGTGGGTAACATGCCTGTCTTCTCGGCTGCTAGTGACACGGGCCATTGAGATCCAGCACGACGTTCCATATTACCGTCTTGAACCCATCGATTATATATTTTGCTAACAGTTATTGCATCTCGACCGACGCGAGCAGCAATGTTGTGATACGATAAACCATAATCCCGGTACGCTACAACTCGACCTTTATCAAAGTCAGAAACGTGCTGATATACATTTATGCTTCTTACACGAGACATCACAACAATTTTTCATCAGGCAACTACGTTCAAATGCAATTTGCGTACATGAGAAACTGGCTGAACCATTTTCTCATTTAAACACATTGTAGGTGTCGTTACCGCTATATGCTCTTCATTAAAATATAGATTTTCTAAAAATTTTATCCCATTAAACCAAGGCCTTCTGTCAAATTCCAAACCATCATTCGATTTTTTGTTTGAACTGAATTCACAAAAGACTCACGTTCTTCAATGTCTTACTCTTGCTCATTCATTTATACGAGCTCATCCATTGTCTCGGCTACTGATTGTAGGAATCCAACAATGCTTGAACGCCATCACTATCTACTTCTACATTTATTTGCCTTTCAAGATCGACAATTTCAATCACATTACCCATTTCATCAAGTTCTAGCACTGATTCCGCCTTAGCTTCAGTGATGAAAAAAAAAGGATGCAGTTTTTTTTAAAGGTGTCATTTAAAGTTTTTAATGAAATCGGAGTGAGTAACAGAGTTGTGTAGCATTCAAACAGAAAACGAATCGAAGAGATTTGAAAATCGTGAAACTCCGAGTTCCCGTAAGTCGAGGTATTTTTGTATTGAAATGAAATGATAGTGGAATTATACTTTTTCGTTTACAATTTTTCACCTTAATAAGACAAATGTTTAAGCTATTGAGACATATATCTTAGACAAAATCCGTACTTTTACTGTTTTATGCACAAATATTTTCTTTTCTTTATTGTATATAACTCAATTTTTAATATTATCAATACAAATTTACTCAGAACAAATAATATATATAAAAAAATTGAGGTCAAAACAGAAAATTTTTATTTTAGTTACTTTTTATTAAATAATTACAATTAATATAAATATGTATATACGTATGACAGAATTCCAATATTAAGTGGCAAAATAGAAAGCGATTTTCCTTGCAAATTTCCATTTTCCTTTCTGTATAGGGTGTTGGACTATTTTTTTTTGTTTGTTTTTATTTATTCATTAATTAAATTTAATTATTTTAATAAAATAGTATAGTAAAAAAAAGAAATCACATTCTCAGAAATGAGGCCATTCCAGGTGGGATTTGAACACACGACCTTTGGATTAGAAGACCAATGCATTAAACATTGCGCTTTAGGAACACAATGAACAATTTTCCTTTCTATATATGCTGTTGGATTATTATATTTGTTACTATTGATCTATTTTTAAATTTAATTAATGAATTAATATTTGAAAAAACTATCAAGTGTCATCCACTATAAGTTAAATAAAATGTATTTGAACATGAATGGATGAATCGAAAGTATTTTATTGAAATTTTGAACAAGATATATATATATACATGTATATATATTATATAACAAGATATATATATATATATATATATATATATATATATATATATATATATATATATATATATACATATATTTAGTGAGAGAGTGAACTAATAGTAGGGGAATTAAAAAATAAGGAAATAACAAAGTTCACTTATAATATAAAGTTTTGGATAAAGTTATTTATTCTTAAATTTGAAAGAGTTTAAAATATATATACTCATTTTTATTGTAAACATTGAGGGCCACTTAGATAAGGCTAATATACAGTTTTAGAAAGAAAACGCCTTTTTGTGGCTTTCACTCCTGACAGATCATTTACGTAAAACAACATTCATCGTATCATATTTGGTAAAATGCGGAATACTTGATATTTTCCAGAAAACGTGTATAAGTTGATGCTATCATTGTAATTATATTTATTCAAACATTGTCAAACTCCGGGTTTTTGAAAGAAACCAACACGATTCCTTAACCTTTTGATCCACGCTTAACTTCAAAAAGATATCATGACTAAAGAAATGCAAACTACACTCTTCCAACAGTTGTTGTGGTCGTGCTGACCTTCAGGTAATATTACAGCGAGATCTCCTTCCTTATTGCCTTATCTTTTATTTATCTCCAGAATTACGTTTTTAAGTTACATCTGCATGTTTTCATGGTAAGGTTGGTGCCCAGAGTGGTATGAGAGCCTTTAAAATTTGCATACATATGCCTCTCGTTATTTCTTCGATTTGAATAGCTGACCTTCCCGCTGGTATAGAGTAAAACGAGATTACCCCGTCTGTTTGATAGAGTGAAAGTTTGTAGATGTCTATCTAATCTAAAATTAGTTTTAGGATTAAATTAAACATTACCTCTGCTCTTGAGATCTTGTAAAATATTTTTAATTTATGTAATAAAAAGCGTATGAAAAATTATTGTTGAAAAATGAAAGTCATTTTTTTAAAAAAAATCGCATATGTTATTCCATTTTCTGGAAACAACTTTAAACTTCGCACGCACGTACAATTTTATTTATGTGTTGAAGCTATTGTTGAGTATAATACAATGTATTAAAATTCTGAAAATATAAATACTCTTTGAAGAAATTCTGACATCTTGTTGTCGATGGACGCTACATTTTTTCAACGTAATTCAGTATTCTTGTACGAAAGTTTAAGACGAGAATACATAATTAAAATATGCAGCAAGAAATCTGTAAGTGAAAAATGTGGTAGTTAGAAAGTCGATTTTTATTAACTTTTACGATTTATCTATCGAATGCAATTGGTAAAATTCATGAGTTTGCTAGAATCCTTGATCCACTTCTAGATATGTGGAAGAAAGAGAAGGAAGACTAGCCATACCCAAAATTACTCAATTTATTTGTCATACAACCAACAACACAAGTTCAAGCAATCTAAATTAAGAGATGCGTCCAATTGAAGCAATACGTAGATAAATAACGAGGTACGCGAAGTATAAGAAGACTTTAAATACCAATGCACACACACATACTTCAGGTTCGAATACACTAACTTCCTAGTTAGCTAATCCCTATTTAATCTCTAGTGACCAATCGTCCCTTTAATTATTACAATTATCGTATATCTGAGTTACACTGTAAATTTGATTAATATCTGATCCGCTAGCAATCTATCCTATCTCTCTCACTTTATATAACTCTCTAACTTGAAAGCCTAGACTGTATATCGTATACCTAATTTAAATAATCACGTTCTCTTCTTCAGAGGGTTCGTTGCAAATAAAATAGTTTTAAAAGACCAAAGATTTCCCAAGAGGACTTGTTATTCGGAAGGACGTGGATAGAGCCGTCACAAGTTATTCATTGAAAACACACAAAAGTACTTCAAGAAATGCAATATAATCTGGAAATAATAGTGACGGCGAAGGGATTCGAATAGAAAACTAATTTACTTAACGAATTTTCAGCATGGGGGGAGGGGAGGGGCAATTTATGTCTAGTCTGTACAATCGAAAAAGAGCAGAAACATCCCCTCTTTCTTTCAGCAAGGGACACTACAATAGGAAAGTAATAAGAATTGTCTAATTACATGATAAAATGAAGAATAATAGCTTTCTAGGAAATTGCGCAGATGGATTTAGGAGAAAATTTAGTACTAGACAGTCGCTGAATAAGGCACATGTAAGATATACATACGTAATAACTAATTTAAACTTTCTCTAGAGATATTTTTATTCATAATAGTCTTGAGCCCTCCAAGACTTCGCATGATAATTAATTTTTAATTTACCCGCCTAACGGGAAATAACCACAACCTTATCTCCCAAGAGACTGAAAGGTTAGCGTTTTTAAATCAGGATGAGGCAATCTTGAATCCCCCACGTATTCGGACCAATCAGAAAAGTCTTTACGGGAAGTTATGTGATTCTAGCAGCTTCCGGTTGATCAAAATTACAAAAAGTTGAGATCTAGAGAGCGAACAATGAATGCTTTTGTGAAGGTCTTAAATGTGCGGATGTTTATCTGTTTGTGTTTGTACTGTACTTTTCGTGTCACCACTTTACCCGTTTGTTCGTCTATAAAATGTGGACTTCTAATAAACAAGATGTTGTAGCGGCCCATCGGTTGCGGGTATGAGAGGGCTCGAGGAAGAAATATACATGATTAGAATCATTATATATATATATATATATATATATATATATATAACCTTTAATACTATAGGAATGCACTTTAATGACTAGACATGAGGAACAATAAGAAACCTTTACCCAAAGTTATATATGAAATATATGGAATACACTTATCTAGCTTAATCTCTTGTAAAGGGCGTTTTTTAAAGGTATAGAACTTTAAATTGCAATAAAACAACGATGTATTATTCAATTGACATGAATTTTTTTTATTCGAAAGATAATCTTGTGGCATTACATTTTAAATATGATTTCTGGCATATGACTGCCACGGCTGGCTCGGATGTAGTCCAATCTGGACGTCCAATTTTCGATGACTTTTTCCAACATTTGTGGCCGTATATCGGCAATAACACGGCGAATGTTGTCTTCCAAATGGTCAAGCGTTTGTGGCTTATCCGCATAGACCAATGATTTTACATAGCCCCACAGAAAATAGTCTAGCGGGGTTACATCACAAGATCTTGGAGGCCAATTCACAGGTCCAAAAGGTGAAATTAGGCGGTCACCAAACGTGTCTTTCAATAAATCGATTGTGGCACGAGCTGTGTGACATGTTGCGCCGTCTTGTTGGAACCACAGCTCCTGGACATCATGATTGTTCAATTCAGGAATGAAAAAGTTAGTAATCATGGCTCTATACCGATCACCATTGACTGTAACGTTGTGGCCTTCATCGTTTTTGAAGAAGGATTCCACCAGCCCATAAAGCGCACCAAACAGTCAATTTTTCTGAATGTAACGGTGTTTCAACATACACTTGTGGATTAGCTTCACTCCAAATGCGGCAGTTTTGTTTGTTGACGTAGCCATTCAACCAGAAGTGCGCTTCATCGCTAAACAAAATTCGCTTATGAAAATCGGGAACAACGGCAATCTCGTTTTGGGCCCATTCGACGAATCTACGCCTCGCTTGATGATCGTTTTGATGAATTGCCAAACCAAACTGAGAATAAATCACTTGACAGCTGTTAAATCGGTCGCCATCTTGGAAAGTAATGCCAACTTAAACTTATATACCTGGAAAAAAACATTCTCTATGATCCGACTTTCCGCTTGAAAGCTCGTTTAGACGTTAAGTTGACGTCCTCCACTATTCCATGGATCCTTCTTCTATATTTAATCTTACGATGTGAGACCATTAGTCGCTAACACTGGGATTTCAGCTTACGATCACTCTTAACCATCACCTCGCCAACTCAACGACTGACATTGAAAAAGAAGTCTGTATTTGCATAAATTAAGTCCTCTCTACGGAAAGCGGTTTTTAAACAAACATCACAGTTAAAAAGAGTTTTCCTTTATTAGAAGCGCGAAAAGAGCCCGTTACAATGTTTCTTCCTCAATTTTGCCACGACAATCACCAGAAAAATGATCTTAATAACAAAATGCTCTTAGCCAAGTCAGTAGTACTTCATATGTACAGTCAATCAAAAAAGTATTGGGACACACTACCAGTTCATAGATTTTTATCGTAATATTTTACTTAAACATACAAATGAAACCAAAAAAAAGAAGTAAACATTATTTTGTTAAATACAAATAATAATAATTTGCACAAAACTCACATACATTAATGAAATTATGGTTAAAATTGAAAATAAAGGAAATCGAGATACAAAACGGGCTCAAAAAAGTATTGGGACACTTCCCAATAAATTAAGAAAAAAAATTCAAACTTAAAAATTAATATCTTGTCGGGCCCTCCTTGCTTTTTATGACCTCTCGAAGTCTACTTGGCATGGATTGGATCAATTTTTTGCAAAATGATCTATCGATTTTGGTCCACTCTCTCTCTCTCTCTTCGAACAAATATTTTCTCAAATCCTGCTTGTTAGAAATTTGGTGCTCAAATAGTTTTTGCTGCAAATAATCTCACACATGTTCAATGGAATTAAGATATGGACTTTGTGCAGGAGTGTTAATAACTCTAGGACAATGATAGAGGACCCATTACTTGCAAATATCTGCAGTATGTCACGGGTCATTATATATCTTGATAAAATTTAAAATATCCTGAGATTCCCAGCTTGCTCGCACTTTGCTTTAAATTTCGCTTGAATAAGTCAAGATATATAGACATATGTATTCATTATACCATCAATAAAATGTAAGTTCCCGAAACCAGAGCTTGCCAATGCATCTTCAGACAATTTGGTTACCCATTCCATATTTGACAGTAGGCCGTAAATTTTTGATATGCATTGCTGTATTTGATTTCCGCCAAACTTTTTGCTTGCCATCCGATCCGAAAATGTTATATTTGCTTTCATAAACAAAAATTATATTTTCCCAATATTCTGTTGGCTGCCTTACATACATTTTAGCAAATGCCAACCTAGCCTGTCTATTTGCTTTTTTTTTTTTTTTTTTTGCTGATGTAGGGCTTTCTTTGAGGTACTCTACCATGATATTTATATTTTCTTAAAACATTTCTGACAGTTTCAGGACTTGCTGATTTCCTGGGCCTACTTTTACATTGCAAAGTCATTTTTAATGTACTAGTTCTTGGATTAATATGTATTTGTCTCACAATTCCCCTCTCTTCACGTTCATTAAATATCCTTGAACGCCTTGATCTTTGCTTGTTTTCAGTGGCGCACACAGGAATTTTTCAAGGAGGGGGGTTCGGGATCGAAAGTTCACCATTCTTGTATCATGCTCCTTTTGATTTTGTCGATTTTCGGGAACAAAACACAGTAAAAAACTAATTATTGAACAAATAATTAGCATTAATTAATAAAATTAATCATTAATAACAAATACTTAATTAAATTTTTTGTACTATGTACTTAGAATTATAATCAATCGGAAAAAAATCAAGGGATTTGGGAGGGTACGGACCCCCAGGACCCCCCTTGTGTGCGCCACTGCTTGTTTTCAACATTGTTTGTTTTCTTGAACCTGTTAATGATGTTAAAAACAGTAGACTTATTCAATTTGAATATTTTTCCTATACAGCGAATTGATTTCCCCTCTTTCCAATGACTTCTTATGAGACTTCGCACGTCAACCAATGTATCTTTGATTCTCGCCATTTTTTCTATAAATAATCTTATCTGTTGAAACATTTGTGTTTAAACTTCTAGTCTAAAAAGTAGTGCGAAATTAAATTCTATTGATACGCTGTATATTTGTTAAATTTCTCATTTGAAAAGTGTCCCAATACTTTTTTGAGTGTCTGTACGTAAACCTTATTAATGTATTAAAAGCAAAATATATTTAAATATAAATATGTGTAAAAATAGCCACATTACTACAATAGCAGACCCTTAGGCTTTGTTCTAAGATTGAAGATATAGTTTTCGTTTTTTTAAATTTGATAACTAACAAATGTAGCTGCGACTGATCGGAATCCTCGATATGCAATATTTTGTGGGCTACAATACCATGAAAGATTAGTAATTGACTGAATAATGCTATAATGATCTTCAGGTAAGACGAATTTAAAATGAAAGAGTTATTTCATCGAGTACAAGAAAATAATAATGAAAAACACCAAGAATAAGATACTTACATCATTCTGCAAAGAGATAGTGAAATACTTTTAACGCGAAAACGCCTAAGACGAAATATCGGTTAACACGAAGTAATACAACGGCCCGAACAAACTACTATGTGTTTTCATGCATTTTTCTTCACTTAACATGAAAAGAAAATCGCTTAAGGTATCCGACTAAGTTCGGTATCGTGATTCTGTAAAAGCGTATAAATGGATAATATTTATGATATTTAATGTCACTTAGATTAGAAAATACATATAAAATTGTTTTAAGAATAGTATTACAATAAAAAATTATTTAAGTACAATATTTTGACAAAAAATGAACATAGAATGACCCATTTTCAAAATATTCTCCTTTAGTGAAAAATGCTTCTATTGGAATAATATTTTGCCTGTATATAGCTCAGACCTCTGTACAGAGGCTCAACTAGAATTTTTGAAATATATAACTTAGAAGTGGGTTTATCCATGTTTTACGAAAACAGAGGGGAGAAATTTTAAGAAAAAAAAAAGGCCAATAATTATTTCAATTGGTTGTAACTCTGCAAATAATATGAATTTTTCAAAAAAAAATAGCTCAGACTCTCTGGAGAAGTCTTTACTTTATATAATATAAGCAAAATATTATTATTTTAGAAGCATTTTTTATAAAAGGAGAATATTTTGAAAAAAAGGTTATTCTAATTTTTTGCCAAAATATTGTATTTAAGTTAATTTTTTTTGTCAAAATGTCCTGAAAACAATTTTATACATGCATTCTAATCTAATTGACACTACATATCATGAAAACTAGCCATTTAAGCACTTTTTTAAAATCACGGTTCTGAACGTATTCGGATATCTTAACAAGAAAAGTTTTCCTTCTGGGAATGAACAAAATACGGAAAACATAGACGGATTGGACTGTCTTGCTGTATCATTGGAAGAATTCGCTGCATTACATGATGATAATGTGTGTACAGAACCAATTAAGGCATTTTGGAGCTTGTTCAAAGCTCAAAAAATATCATTGATGCAGTTTCTGGTGACGAAAATGAAATGAATAATACGAATAAAAAGCTTCGGCTCCCGCGTCATCCGAAATACGGACAGTCATGAAAAGTATTCGCAGTTATTTAGACTGTTAGCTATGGTGAAATGAATAACAAAATGGACGATTTCGAACAGTTTTATGCTAAAAAAAGATAATATCTTTCAAAAACTCAGTAAATGTTTTGTTTTTCAAAAAATTGAAAATTTTATTTTAAATTTCTTTAACTTCTCGTGATTGTTTTTGTTGCGTTGATTTTTATTAAATACATATGCAATTATGGATATATAAATGTTTTTCAATATCATTTAACACGAAAGTCTTTTAACACGAAAAAATATTTCTGTCCCCTCAGTTTTGTGTTAAGCGATGTGCACTGTATTTGAAAAGTCCAAAAAATGGCGACCAGAGAACGATAACCTAAGTCAACAAGTAGATGATCGAAATGCTTCAACGCATGATTGTGGGTCAAGTCACGGCAACCATTATTTTTTGAGTTGAAAGACATCTTTTGTGAAAGGACCAATAATAGAAGTGTTAGGTTGTTCACAGGGATAACTTTTATTCAATTACCCTTGCATTGGCACCACAGTTAAATTAATCACCAGAAAGGGATTCAAATTATCAAACTGGATAAATAGTTTGCTTCAGCGATATGAACTGCAATGAGCTTCACGGCGTTGTTTAAGTAAAAGCTGTATTTGAATATTTGTTAATTTTTGTACATGATTTTTTATAGAAATATGATTCTTGTACATAAATAAAATGTAATTTACTGTGCATGAAAAATGAGATATTCGCTGAAATTAAATCTTAATGTGTCATATACAGCAAAATATAATATAAAGATACCGAGTTTTATTTTCGGGGAAATACGATAAAAAGAGTTTCTGAGAATTTGCCTCTAATGACTGAAATTTTTCTTATAGGGTGAGCGAGTGAATATTAAAGTCGCACTCTTCAGCTACACGAGGGTTTTTTGCGACGGACCTCGTAATTTTGAACCATGGTCAAGTGATGAGGAGGACACCTGAGCTGCCCCCCTCTCCTAGCTTCTACACCACACCCACGAGAGGGCATTTGAGCCTAGACATATTTAACGTGCATCGGCCCCCTCTGCTCGCCGGGTCTTCAGTGGTACAAGGCTCGAACTCATGACACGTCGGCCACGAGTCCGTAACTTTGACCACTAGTAAAAATTTGAAGGAATCAATGTTCTTAAAAGAAAAACATTCCTAAGACATTTCTTAATTGTTATTAAAAAAAACTACGTTTCCTTATCTTGTAATGAACATTTCTTCTGCCAAGACTATGTATAAGTACTCCTTTTTTAATAAAAAAATAGTAATAATAAAATAAATAAGTGAATAAACTGCAGTAATTTGTCATCGCAAATAAGCTTTTTCCATACTAATTCCACTTCAAATAACCATACATGATTTTCATCGGCCCGCTACAACCTTCTATGTATATTCTTTCAGCATCAATTTAGAGGGCGCTGCTCACACCACGTATGCGCGGTGGTTCTGAAACTTTATCACTCGGCATAAAATCCTATAACTGATATTTGCTGCAAATATAATTTCATTCGGATGGTTCCTTCAAGGTGTTGCATTTCTTACAAACATCAGTTCATGCACATAGAAAACGCCAAAGTGAATCTGAGATTTTGTATGGAACCTTATGTCTACGGGGATTAGTGTTATTAAATACATAATATTATTACTCCTTATATAAAGTGAAATAATATGTCAATCTCTTAAATCCAAATTAATAATATAATTGTATTATTTGCCAAGTGTTATGATTAAGCCAAGCAGCTTTGTGCATTCCTTATTTTTTCGATATATATGTGTTACATTCTTTTATTTAGATATTCCTGCTAATCTCTTTTCAATTTGTTATCAACCTTTTATGCGTCCTTAAAATTTTCTCCTTTCTTACAAATGACATTTAATAATCCTGAGTTTTCATATAAACCGTTAAAATATTTGATGCATTCAGATTCTTAAATCTAATGTTTTTACCATGCGCATCATAGAACTAAGAGATATATAGAGAATTGCGTTATCTTTGTTTTTGCAGACAAAAATGTTATTCATCTGTAAAAAAGATACATCCAATAAAAGAGAGCATATATTTTAATGTTGGCTTTGTAAACAATATAAATTGTATCCCCCAGACATCTTTAAAGATCTATACTGAGGCTGGCAGTGGTGATGGGGGAATTTCTGGTAGTGGAGTACACATCCATTCTTCTACCGGAGTCGTGGACATTAAGATCAAAATTCCAAATTTTTGTTCAGTTTTTAGATCGGAACTTATTGTTATTAGATGGGGTTTGCTATTCGCATGTGAAACCGAGGGTTAGTTTCAAGACGTTTAGATTCTGACTGACAGCGGTGCTTCAGTTCAACGTCTATCTAATTGGACATCTATATCAATTGAGCCAGACTAGCCTTGATATCCTTAACCTTCTTGATCAGATTTCTTCTAATCATCGTGTCCATTTTCAGTGGGTCCCATCCCATGAGGGGATTGATGGTAATGAGAAAGCCGATATCTTAGCCAGGACTGCGGCTGAGGTGGAGATGAGCTCTACTGGGTCTCTTACATTCAGTGAATTATCCTCCCTTAAGAAGATTGAACTCAATTAACTTGGAAGAACTCTTAGTCATCCTTGGTACTTTGGAAGAAAACCTGGAGGTTTTTTCAGAATTTTGCCTAGGAAATACCAAATTGCCTTTTCGCGCTTTGTAAGTGGCCATATGAAAGCTCTCACTTTTCGTCAGGCTCAAGATATTTCCGGATTGCTATTGGTTATATTCCGAGCTGGTCTCTCCTGCCCACATCTTGACTTGTTTGGATTTTAAAAAGGATGAAGTCCTTTTGGACCCTCTTTTGTTTTTATAATTTCTAGATTTTTTTTTTGGATTCATGGAGATTGTCTAACATTGCTAGACAATCTGGGATTAGAAACAACAATATATTTCAATGAATCATTTCTCGTTCCAATAATATGAACAAATGAAACTTCACTGATGATCCTTTATCTTATTAAGGTATCCGACTACGTTCGGAACCGTGATTTTAAAAAAGCGCATAAATGGATAATTTTCATGATATTTAGTGCCACTCAGATTAGAATAAACGTATAAAATTGTTCAAAGGACACTTTGACAAAAAAAATTTATTTAAATATAATATTTTGGCAAAAAATTAACTAAGAATAATCTTTTCCCCAAATGCTCTCCTTTTGTGAAAAATGGCTCTATTTATTAGAATAATATTTTGCCTGTATATAGCTCAGATATCTATACAGAGGCTCAACTAGAATGTTTGAAAAATTCACATTATTTTCAGAGTTACCACCGATTGAAATAATTATTCGCGTTTTTTGCTTAAAATTGCTCCCCTCTGTTGTCGTAAAATATGAATAAACCCACTTCTAAGTTATATATTTCAAAAATTCTAGTTGAGCCTCTGCAGAGAGGTCTGAGCTATATACAGGCAAAATATTATTATAATAGAAGCATTTTTTTCACAAAAGAAGAACATTCGGAAAAAAGATTATTCTAAGTTAATTTTTTGCCAAAATATTGTATTTAAATAAATAAATTTTGTCAAAATGTTCTTAAAACAATTTTATGCATATATTCTAATCTAAGTGACAATAAATATCATGAAAATTATCCATTTATGCGCTTTTGAAAATCACGGTTACGAACGTAGTCGGATACCTTAAATCTACCTCTTTTAATTTCATTATTACAAATCGAGTTATTTTGAAAGAAATTCAATAAACTCTCAGATAACTATGCTAAAAAATGCATTGAATAAGACACTGATTTTTTAAAATTTCCATTAAAATATTGTTAATATTTTTCTTTTTGAATAAAAAATTACCTAATCATGACAAAAATGTTGGGAATTGAAATATAAAACAGAAAAAATTCTGTTGTTATATTGTTTTATCGTTAGATGTATCAAATATTTCTGTAAAGAGAATCTCCATAAGAAGTCTTATTTTACTTTAAAAATGACTCTTTGCCATGTTTCTCTTAGTAATCTTTCTTTTAAAATATCGTCATGTTGACATTGATTGAGTGAAAGAAAAACTGAAAACACACAAAGCAGATAAAAACATGCTAATTATTATCATTACCTTCAGAAATAAACACATGAAAGACAACCATTAGCAACAAAGCATCTACTGAAAGTGCTTACCATACCATGCAAGTGCTTTTTGATAAGAAACTACGATAACTGGGATCTTGTATTCCAATATTTCCAGGATGTACGAAGTAATTTTATTTGCAGCTTTCAAGGAGAAAATATCTAATACGTACCATCGCAGAATTATCTTTTATTTCAATCAAGAAATGGCGAGAGATATTTATATATATTCAACAACACAATAACAAAAAAAGTAGAAGAGGAAATACTGCGTACTTCTAAAAAATTAAACAATAAAAATTTTTAATCAATTGAAGTTGCAAAAAAGCAAAATACTTAAATATAGTACTAGAGATATATGTAATAATTGACTTGAATACGAGATATCCTGTTTGACGAGCTTGCAATTTTTCAATAACTTAATTATACTTCGAGATTCTGACAAAATTGCCACTTTACTTACTAATAGTGGACAACACGATAAAAAAAATTCAAAACTTCATAGTTGTTATTTTTCAGAATTTTTTCATGAATATAGTTTTTAATTAATAATTGCCTGCAATTAAATATTTTAAATACCACTGGTAAATATAGAAGAAATAATTACAGTTAATCCAATTAACTGAGCCGAGTTAGAAAGTCCCATTTAATTAATCTAATATCTGACAAACAAAAATATGTCTTTAATTCTTAAATTTAAAAAAAATGTAGTTAAAAGGACAGTTTACATGCTTATATTTTATTAATAAATAAATGAAAAGGATAGTTTTGATCAGAAAACTTTAAGGAACCTTTTTTCTAAGATACAGAAAAAAAATACTGTTCTTTAATGTTAGGTTAGCTTCAATTAATTAAAATAAAAATATTTGGTACAAACACATTTATAAATCTAATAGTTATGATATTTATAAACTACGAATATTTTTAATTTCGAAGAATAAATGTGACTTTTTTGGCAACTTTATTTTCATAAATTAGTTCCCTTTCTCTCTCGATAAGTACTTTAAAATGGCAGTGTATTATGTATGTATGCAAATGGTCAACATATAAATGCGCAATAATACACTCTCACTCTGTAATAAATTTTCAACAAGCATCATTTACACACACAAAAAAAAAGAAGAAAAAAAGAGAAATTTTTCTGATTTCAGAATATTTATCTACTGAAGTGAAATACAGAGCACTTGATCCCACAAATTAATAACATTTTTTATTTTAACTTCTTACATTTACATATTGTTACGTAGATCCGGATTCGAGGATTTTATGCAAAAACTATCACAAAGAAAATAAACAGTTCTTTAAGAGCGGTTCGAATTTATTATCGAAAATCCAATGCTTTAAATACAGGATTCAGCAGCAATATTCGTAGAGTAAATATCCGAAGGTCTTCACACCTTCAACAGCAATCAAACACAATCACCAGTGTTTAAAAATACACGTACGTAAAGATTATTCACAAGCACAGTCGAGCTAATCGCTAGTCAAAACAATCCTCACTACTCACTGGCTTAATTAAGACTCATCACCGTACCGGCGAGCATCCTTTTTATATGCGCGACAGAAACTTCTAGAAATATAACCGCTCGGGTCATTGAACGTAACACTAGTGGAGAGATCTACTACTTTCTAGAAGATTCCAGAGGGTTCCGAACTCGCCAACATAGTCGCCAATAACGCCAAAAGGGTCTCCAAAGTCGCCAAAATTGGCCGCCAACTTGGCTCTACCGCCAGGATTTCGCCAAGTTCTCATTGAATCGCCATTATAACGTAAGGGCGGCACTGCTTGTGAATAGTACAATTTTAACATGAAATAAATATAACATAGAGTAATATAAATGCTTTAAACCCTCAAATACAAATTACACTCAGGGACATTGAAAATATCGACCCAAGAAGGAAACTAAGTACAATCGCGAAACTTTGCAAATAAGTACAGAGTAATGTGATATGCAAATGATCCAAGTTTTGTGCCAATACGCATGCTCATACACTACAATCAGGAAGAGGGTGCTATATAAGCCAGCGCAAATTCGAAGATTCTTAAACGTGACGATTACCCGCCGATTGTAAGAAGACTTTGGTAAGGGAAACATGCCAGGTAAACGTGCTAGAGGACATTTCTCACAGTTAAGCGAGTTTGAGAGAGGCCATATCATCGGGATGAAAACTGCAGGCTGGTCGACGGGCCGTGTTTCTGGCCAGGTGGATCGTTCGGAGTGTGCCATTAGAAATTGTTGGAAGCAGTGGACACGAGAAGGTACCCACGCACGGAAAACCGGGTCTGGAGCTACCAGGAAGACCACGAGGAGAGAGGATCGAAGGATCGTGCGACAAGCACTTGTGGACCCCACAGTGATTCGATCAACGATACGAGCAGACGTAGGCGTAGCAATTGTTCCACAAACAATTTCCAGACACCTTGCAGAAGCAAATCTTAAATCCAAGCGCCCTTTCCATGCACTTCCCTTAGCACCGGATCAACGGCAACTGCGTCTACAATGGTGCCCAGCCAGATCAATGTGGAATGTCACAGATTGGAAAAAGGTTGTGTTTAGGGATGAATTCCGGTTTGTTTTGGGGACAGATGATAACCGTGGACGGGTTTGGAGGTGCCCTGGTGAGCGGTACAATTCCCCCACACTGTTCTACGTCACACTGCCCGCACAGCTGGTGTAATGGTCTGGGGGCCATAGCCTATGATAGCCGGTCCTCTTTAATTGTGATGCGTGGAACCTTAACGGACCAACGTTACGTTGATGATAGTCTTCGACCCCATGTAGGACCTTTTCTAAATGGTCTCCCAGGGGCAATTTTCCAGCAAGATAATGCTCGTCTCCGCATACAGCAAGAGTTGCTCAAGACTTCCTACGTCATTTTCAGACTTTTCCATGGCCGTCCCACACCCCCTATTTGTCCCCTGTAGAGCACGTGTGGGATCAGCTAAAACGGCAGATGCCATCGTGTGACTCTGTACATCAGTGTTTCTCAAAGTGTGGGGCGCGCCCCCCTGGGGGGCGCGATGACCCTACAAGGGGGGCGCGAGCGTACCGAAAATTTAAAGATTTTTTTTAAAAAAAAATAACCGGAAAGAGAAGTAAAACAAAATGCTTTCTTCCATAATAAAAAAAAAATACACACACAGGTGTTGAATTGATGGGGCTGGAGCTCCTGATCTCATTCTAAGATCTTCATCTCCTGTCATTCAAAAATTATGGTTTGTTGCTCTCAAATGGTAATTTGCCCTTTTTTGATTTTTAAAATATTCAAAGTTAAAATTTAAGTGATTGCCAATTAAGATTTAAAAAAGTACGAAAGGTGAGTGCTGGAAGCAGATACACACACAACAACACTGACATAATTTATATTTATTAACTGGCTTTTTTCCGTCATCAAATAGCTATCTTTGATCCCAAAACCAAATTAAAGAAAAAAAAACATTTTGTTTTATTTGCTGTTTTTCCTCAATGAGAGATTTTTTTTATTACGTTTTAACATAAAATATTACTCGTTAAAAGAAAAAACGAAACCCAGACTCTGAGAAAAATTCTAAGAAGATAAACAATTCTCCGCTGTAATTATTATTGAAATACTGTACATTAGTTGTAGAAAAAGAAAAGGAAGTCATGATTCACTTTTCAGCCAGGCTGCATAGTACGTTTGCTAACCATTTGATTGACCTTCAATCTTATGGTATGGTTATTATCAATATTAGTTCCCTCCCATCTTTTATGCGTTTGCTTTTCGCTTAGGGAAATTGTAAATAATTGAGTTTTGCGATATTTGGAAAAGAATTGATTGGTTTAACATTTCTGTAGGATAATTGAAAAGTGTCTGATTTGCGTCTTTTATTATGGTCTTGTACTTTTGAATCATTTTAGTTCAGTTTTATTGGATTTTTCTCAAATCATCAAAGAATTGAATAGTCCTTGAAAGAAGGTAAGTATACTTTCTATAAATTAAAATATTCACTAGAATTCCGATTTGTATCGTGTACAGTAAAAATAATTCTAAACAAATGATTGGGGTGACTGAGTCCCCCCGCACTACCATTAATGTTAGTATCGAGTACGCGCCTGCTCCCGGGTTAAAACATTTTGAAGTCTTCTCGCTTTAAATGTTAAAAAGTAATACAATTATTCTTCATCGGAATTTTATATTCTTTTTCATAATTTAACATTAATTCTAAATGCTAGTTGTGTGAGGTTTAAAATTACAGTTCTTTTAAACAGTTATTTACAATTATAGCATTTATCTAAAAAAAATCATTTTACATTTTTGTATACAATGTCGTGCACACAGTTTTACTCTCCTTACAGTTCAGCTATTATATCAAGAATAATGTTTTATTTTTTAAAAAAATGAACTCGTGCGAAGAGTCGGTGTTTCAGCCAGTATACGTTTGATGTATCAGTACTGAAGAAGGTATTTTATAAATAATTTCTTATTACTGAATTTGGCCGCGGTAGCCGAGTGGTATAGATATCGGATCGTGGCTTGCCTTGTCACGAGTTCGAGCCCAGTACCACTAAAGACCCGCCATGTAGGGCAGCGATGCATGTTAAATCTGTTGAGAGTTGAAACGTTTTCCCGTTGGTGTGGTGTGGTAGTTAGGAGAGAAGGGTGCCAGCTCAGGTGTCATCCACGTCACTTGACCATGGTTCAAAATTACGTGGTCCGTCGTCAAAAGCCCTCGTGCAGCTGAGCAGTGCGACGTTAATATTCAATCAATCAATCTTATTACTAAATTAAGAACAAGCTTAATAATAATTAGGGACTTCCACGGGCTTTTCTTGTAGAGGAAAGTTTTTCAAAGGAAGGTTTTAATATCAGAAATTGACACTTAAAGAGTTATTTTTCTATATTTAGCTGAGATCTATATTTTGTCTTCAAGGCATCCACTGCAGAAAATCCGGTTTGAAAAAGGTAGGATGTTGAAAATGGTAATAGTATACGAAGTGCTTTTGTTTTCAGTACAGAAAATTCCTCATCCACCTCTACCCCAAATTCAAAGAGCGATTTATTACAAAATTGCCTTTTAATTTTTCACTGGATGTGAAATCTATGAAGATTTCTTCTTCGGAAGTTGAGAGCCCTTCTGGAGTATCTTGAAATAGATCACTAATCCACTCGTAACTTGCTACCAAGCTGTCCTCATCCAGAAAATATTTTTAAAATTCTTTGCCAACATAGCTAAATGATTTTACATGTTTTAAAAACAACTTTCACATGTTGTTCTACAGATTTGTAAGTTTTAACACATATGGAGCTGGGGCTTTTTTTTTTCCATCATTTACTTCAGTAGTGGTAAATCAAAAATTTAAGTATTTTTGAGAGATCGCCTTGATTTAATTTTCGGAACCATGCTCGTTCGTCTGTGTACTTGTTGATTCTTTATTATGGTCGAATGTTTGCTTACGACTTAAAAATGTATGTATGATATTGTTTTAATCTACTGCCGTAAATACTTAATTACCGTGAATTACAATTAACGAGGAAATTAAAAAAATGTACATTCAAGCTAGATTCGGTAGCTATAGGAGTATCGAGTCGACCAAAACTGACTGGAATTTACGAGGAAAAGCATTTTTACATGTTTTGCGCAGACGTCCGATAGGTTGCCCAGACTCACGCAAACGTACCCTATAATGCCAGATGTGATGGATATGATAGAGAGCGACATTGACTAGACTATTTTTCTAATGACATTTGTGCTTTGAGAAATGAATATGCTGAAGGAAATAAATCTTTAATTAAATACATCATTTTGCGATCTGTTCCAATTTAAAAATTATAGAAAGAAAAATAAAATAATTCTAAGTAATATATATTTTAAGTAATTTTCTTAAAATATATATTACTTAAAATATACACAAAATTTAATATACTTATCGTATTAATTTGTACGGTTTATAATTAAGATCGTATTGTAACTTTAGCGTCTCTCTCTCAAAGTGCATTTTTATTGCAGTAAATACATCATTGTTGTACAGGGGGGCGAGACAAAAATTATGATTGAAAATTGGTTCGCCAGTATTGAAAGTTTGAGAAACACTGCTTTTAATGTATGAGTGGTGCACAGAGTATTTTATGACTAATTAATTAATACTAAATTAAGAACAAGTTTAATAATTATTAGCTACTTCCATGGGCTTGTCTCACAGAGCAAAGTTTTTGAAAGGAGTTTTAAGATAAGAAATTGACCCTCTGAGTTCATTTTCTATATTTAGCTGATATCTATATTTTGTCTTCTAAGCAACCACCGTATTTTGTAACATGTTCCAATTTAAAAATCAGAGAAAGGAAAAATAACTTAGTAATTATCCTATTACTTAACTTTTTTTTTGCTTAAAAGTAACATAAACAAAATTTAATACTTATGTCATGAATTTGTACGGTTTATAATAAATATTGTTGCTTTATCGTAAAAGTGCATTATTATTGCATTCAGTAAATTTTTATGTATAAGGGGGGGCGCGATAAAAATTGTGATTGAAAAGGGGGCGCCAGTATTGAAAGTTTGAGAAGCACTGCTGTACATAATTTAGAGTTGGGTGTTCAAGATTTGTGGGCCCATCTGCCTCAAGACAACATAAGGTGTCTAATCAACTCAATGCCGGAGCGTGTGGTGGCATGTATTGCAGCTGGAGGTGGTCCAACGCGCTATTGAAGTTACCCAGTATTTGTGTCGTTGCACACCTTGTATTCGTTGAATTGTCTTGTTTTTGAGATCAAGTGAATCTCTCATCTGTGTCATTATGTGTATTAAATTTCATTTCAATCCGATGCTTTCTTCTTGGGTCGCTATTTTAAATGTTACTGAGTGTATTTACAATATTTACACATATTTCGTAATACTGCCTCCTCCTCAAAGACTACACGTCCCGGGCAGTACAATCCCTGAGTAAGAGAAATCTGTTTACAGGCAACCTATTCACATAGTAATCACATATAAGGTAACAAATGTATTTCACAGCATATACAATACAAATAAATCGAAAGCACATGAAGAGATGTAAACTTAAATTCCAATATTAAAATAAAACTAAGGAATTAGAAAAGAGAAATAATTTACATCATTTACAAAATTATAAATGACCATGGTCCGAACTTAAGGATCTTATTCATCTTGGCCAAGATAAAGGGCTAGCCTATTGTAATGTATTACTTTTGGTTTTGAGTGTGGTGATTTCTGTATCCGCACCACAACCTCATTCAGTCTCTTTAGGACTGTGTAAGGACCTTCCCAGTTTGTTTGTAGCTTTGGAGAGAGTCCTTTGCGACGTTTCAGATTCCATAACCACACTTTGTCGCCTTCATGGAAGTCGTGTCCGGCTGCTCTTGCGTCGAATCGGGTCCTCATCTTCTCGGAAGCCAAGCCGATTCTTTCCCTAGCCAGATGATGCATTTCCTCCATCCGTGCCTGGAGTTTCTCGATATACTCCTCAGGCGCCAAGGGTGCCTCTGGTGGCCGGCTGAACAGAAGATCTGCAGGCAGATGAAGTTCACGTCCAAAGCGCATCTTGGATGGGGAATATCCGGTGGTCTCGTGAACAGCACTCCTGTAGGCAAGCAGGAAACAGGGCAATTTCTTGTCCCAGTCTTGTTGATTACTGGATACCAGGAGAGATAGGCTGTTCCGGATGGTCCGATTGAACCTCTCTACCATGCCGTCAGACTGAGGATGCAAAGCTGTTGTCCTGGTTTTGTCGATGGCGAGTATTTTGTACAGTCTCTTGCAAACTTCAGAATCGAAGTTTCTCCTTTGATCCGAGTGCAGTTGTAGAGGCACCCCGAATCGGGAGATCCAGTGTTGAACTAAAACCTCTGCAACAGTTGAGGCCTCTTGGTCGTCAATAGGATAGGCTTCAGGCCGCTTTGTGAAGTAATCCTTGACAACCAGGATGTTGTTGTTGCCATCTGATAATATCGGAAGTGGACCTAGGATGTCAAATGCTATTCGTTCGAAAGGCGCTCCCACATTATACAGCTGCAGTCGTCCTCTAGTGCGTTTTCTGGGACCTTTGCGTGCAGCACAGGGATCACATGTGCGACAACACTTTTCGACGTCACTACGCACATTGTTCCAGTAGAAGCGCTCACGAACTTTTTGTAAGGTCTTCATAACACCAAAATGACCTCAAGTTAGACTGCCATGCAGTTCCTTAAGGACTGTTGAAACTCTTGTCTTTGGGAGTATTAATTGCCACCTGAATGCTTTTCCGTCGTCAGACTCCCATTTTCGATATAAAACACCGTTTTTCACATGGAGAGAGTCCCAAAGAGCCCAGTAACGCTTCGTTGTAGGATGGAAAGGGGCGATGTCTTGCCATCTGGGCTTTTCATCAGACGACTCTTTGAATTTTATAATTGGTTTTATTTCAGGATCTGCCAGTTGTTCTTTTCGGACACTGTCATCACTCCACGGGTCTAATTCTGATGTTAATGGTGTCGTGACTTGGCAGACTACTGGATCTATCACGCCAAATTTCCTTTCGACTCTCAAGCTGTTTGAGAGATTCTTGCTGCTCTCCGAACAGGGTCTTTTCGAACGGACATCTCCATTTCCATCTGCTGATCCTTTTCGGTTGCTAAACACTTTCTTTGATTCTGTTACACTTGTACGACAAGGATCTTTTTGATTTACTCGAGGGCAGTTGCTTCTTACATGCCCGGTACTACCGCACCCCCAGCACTTGATATTGCGATCTTCTTTATTTATTCGAGGGCAGCTACTTTTCAGATTCCCTGCTCCACTGCACCCCCAACACGTGATTCTACGTCTCCTCAGGGTCTGACGTTGAGCCATTAAATCTTTAATTTCCTCTTTCAGTTTTTCAATCTCCTTTACCCATGGAGATTCACAGGGCGCATCTGTATTCACTCTAGTCCCTCGGATGGAATGGCGGTTTCTGCAACTGGCTTCATTGGCGGCCTCCAATTTCAGGGCATATAACAGGGCAGATTTAAGATCTTGGACATCTGCCATTTTTACAGCCATCTGGATTTCTTCATCCATTAGCCCGTTCACGAAATACTCGAGAGAAATCATTCCTCGCACATTTGCTGAGAAATCTGAAAAGGCTAAGGTGGTGAGCCTTTGTATTTCAAAGGCATACTCCTGAAAGCTTTCTCCGGGGTTTTCTGAAGTCTTGTTTTAATCTGCAGACGTGCATATCCTTGGAGTATTTCTGGCCGAGCCGAAGATCCAAAGCATTACACAGGGAGTTCAAATCCATTCGCTCTGTGTCGGGAAGAGTCTGAAGTACTTCAGCAGCTTCTCCTCTAAAGGATGCAGCTAGCTAACATGCTTTCACTCCTTCAGTCCATCCGTTAGCTTCAGAAATTATGGAAAATTGTGTCGTGTATACTTCCCAGTTCGTTTTTCCGTCATAGGTCGACTGTTTCACTGGCCCCGTAAAAACAGTCACAGGAACTGGAGAAGCAAGCACAGATTCTGGAAAGGTAGACACAGGCACAATCTTGTTTTTGTTCTCATTTCCGCCAGCTAGAAGTTTCTTCTCATCTTCCATTTGCTGTGATATAAGACTAAAATTTTCAGCCACTCCTTCAATTCTTTCTTCGACTTGCTCTATAATTCTTTCTTCAACTTGCTTTTTCTTTCTATTTCTTCCCCTACTTTCTTCTCTATTTTATCATTAACTACTGCAATATTTTCTTCAACTTTCAATGTTATTTTCTCTTCCACGCTATCAATTTTCTTTTTTAAAGTATTTCTCGTCTCTTCTTGACCTTTCTGCATTTCTTGTTGGCCTTTCTCCATTCTCTCCTTCAACTCATTCTTAGTATCTTGGCTTTTCTGCATATCTTCCAGAGCTTTCTGCATTTCTTGCTGGTCTTTCTCCATTCTCTCTTTAGTCTCTTCTTGGCCTTTCTCAATTTTCTCCTTCAACTCATTTTTAGCCTCTTGGCTGTTTTTCAAAGCATTGATGCCTTCCAACAGAGCCTTCAGTTGCTCATCCATCGCTCTTGTTATTGGCATAAAACCCCACCTCTGACACCAAACTGTTACGTAGATCCGGATTCGAGGATTTTATGCAAAAACAATCACAAAGAAAATAAACAGTTCTTTAAGAGCGATTCGAATTTATTATCGAAAATCCAATGCTTTAAATACAGGATTCAGCAGCAATATTCGCAGAGTAAATATCCGAAGGTCTTCACACTTTCAACAGCAATCAAACACAATCACCAGTGTTTAAAAATACACGTACGTAAAGATTATTCACAAGCACAGCCGAGCTAATCGCTAGTCAAAACAATCCTCACTACTCGCTGGCTTAATCAAGACTCATTACCGTACCGGCGAGCAGCCTTTTTATATGCGCGACAGAAACTTCTAGAAATATAACCACTCGGGTCATTGAACGTAACACTAGTGGAGAGATCTACTACTTTCTAGAAGATTCCAGAGGGTTCCGAACTCGCCAACATGGCCGTCAATTACGCCAAAAGGGTCTCCAATGTCGCCAACTTGGTCGCCAACTTGGTCGCCAAAAATGATGCGAACTTGGCTCTACCGCCAAGATTTCGCCAAGTTCTCATTGAATCGCCATTATAACGTAAGGGGCGGCACTGCTTGTGAATAGTACAATTTTAACATGAAATAAATATAACGTAGAGTAATATAAATCCATTAAACACTCAAATACAAATTATTTACACTATTTTCACAAAATTCGTAACAATATTAATTTTTTAATTTTAATATTGTTACGAATTTTATCTAATATAATATAATTATTTTAGATAATTATATTTTTTTTATTTCTTTTATAGGATTAATAAAGATTTTCCGTACGGTATTTCATAACTTTAATGTAGGAGTTGAAGCCCCAGAATCTCAGTGTTTCTTCAAATTCCGAAATCCCGAGATTAAAATAAGTAATCGCGGGATTTAATTTTTGTCTGAGTTATATTAAAAATTTTTTTTCTCATTAAAATTTTCTAAGAATTTAATTCTCAGAAAATTTATATATTTTTTAATGAAATATGTATATAGAATTCCTCCTATTTAATGACGATACAGCCTACTAGTGTAGAGTCTGAACGCGCATTTTCTTGGCAGGACAACTTGTCACAAAAATAAGAAGCCGTTTGAACGATGAAACGCTGAACGCGCTGTGTTTTTTAAAAGCTTATTTACAGAAACACAAGAAATGAAGAAATGTTTTTTATTTAGATTTTATTATGTACTATTTTTGAAGTGAAACTTCTTCAGGCGCGATTTTCTGGAGAGTGAACTTGCGTTTTAAAAAGCCATGCATTGTTACGCTCGGGTTTGTAACAATGATAACAATACTACTCGTAACAATACTACTGAATCATTTGGGTTTAATGAGTCATGTATCAGAGAAATGTGTGCAGCAAAATGTAGAGCAGAAAATGGACAAATAATTCTAATGGTTACTATTTATATTTCACCGAATCAAAGTGTAGAGAAAAATATCGAATTCATTCACAAAAAATTAGTTGCCGACACCGAAGCCAGAACAACTCTTCTGAACAAATTGTCTATTATTTTAGCGGGGATTTTAATGTAGATTTTTCAAAAGACAAATCAAAGCCTTTAGTAGATTTTTAAAAAATCAAAATTCAATTTAATTATGTCAAGTGATTCAAATGAAAGCACAATAAAGTACGGAACAATGCTTGACGGATTTTTTTTAGATATTTAAATAATTTTGAATCTAAAGAATTTATAACCTATTTCAGCTACCATAAACCTATTGTTTCCTTCTTCGAATGCAATTAATTTGCAAATATGATTGTATATATGGCAAAAGTATTACTTTATGAGTAAAGACATATGAATAAATAATTTTATAAGACAATACTAATATACCTTTGTTTTTTATTCACCTAACTATTCCCTAAAATAACAACACAAAGTTTGAAGTTATCACTTCTATCGTGTGGTCATAAGCACACATGCTTTTTTTTATCATGAATTAAGGTATCCGACTACGTTCGGGACCGTGATTTTAAAAAAAGAACATAAATGGATAATTTTCATGATATTTAGTGTCACTTAGATTAGAATACATGTATAACATTGTTTTAAGGACATTTTGACAAAAAAATTATTTAAATGCAATATTTCGGCAAAAAATTAACTTAGAATAACCTTTTTTTCAAAATGTTCTCCTTTTATAAAAAAGGCTTCTAAAACAATAATATTTTGCTTATATAAAGTAAAGACGTCTCCAGAGAGTCTCAACTATTTGTTTTGAAAAATTCACATTGTTTTCAGAGTTACTACCAATTGAAATAATTATCGGCGTTTTTTTCTCAAAATTTCTCCCCTCTGTTGTTGTAAAATATGGATAAATCCACTTCTAAGTTATATATTTCAAAAATTCTAGTTGAGCCTCTGTACAGAGATCTAAGCTATGTACAGGCTAAATATTATTGTAATAGAAGCAATTTTCACAAAAGGAGAATATTTTGAAAATGGGTCATTCTATGTTCATTTTTTGTCGAAATATTGTACTTAAATAATTTTTTATTGTAATACTAGTCTTAAAACAATTTTATACACAATTTCTAATCTAAGTGACACTAAATATCATAAATATTATCCATTTATACACTTTTGCAAAATCACGGTTCCGAACGTAGTCGGATACCTTAAATTTTGATTTAATTTGTTTCAATAAATAATAATATTAAACCAATTTTTTAATTATGTTTTCAGTTTAATGATGTAATTTCAACTACCCTAATGTGTCCAGTAAAAGCCGGCATATAATGCGCACTTATACTTTCAAGCCGAAAAATTTAGTTTTTAGGTATATTCGCCGTGTAGCACTACTCCCCCCCTCCATCTCCGTTTTTACGAAAACCTGAAGTGTACATACGCAATGTTCTTATGTTTTGAAGTTATTTATTCGAGGTATCATTCCAAGCTTTAGAAAAGACTAGTATACTTCTACTGCTGCAACCTTTTAAATTCATAAGGAATGTCATGTCTTTTAAATAACCCCTCTAATTTTTTTTCTGTGATCCCTTCTTTTTTCCTTTGTGAAACTCTCATTTCTATACCTGATGTATAACGCGCACCCATAAATCTCGATCTTATTTTTTGTTTTCAAAGTGTGCGTTATGCGCCAGATTTTACGAATAGAATTTTTCATAAATAGTCCAATTCTAATCCTGAGATCGAAAATATAAACGGGATTGCAAACTCGTCTTTAATGACCTGTTTTTCAGGTACAATGCTCAATAAAATTATTAGTGAGATCAGTGCTTTAAAATATTGTACGACTGAAAACGCATAGTATTTATATGATGAATTACTCTTAGAAATATAAGCAAACTTTTGACTTTTATCACGACTGTTTCAGACATATACTTTTAATACAACACTTTAGGTGAACATCACATGCCACAAGTATAATTTCTTGCTTTTCTTTATCCAGAGCTCTAAGCATCCTTTATGTGAAAAGATGAACTTTGAACTATTAGAAATACATGAATTACTTTGAACAATTAGAGTCAACAACGGGATGTCTTAAGACTTTTTCAGCACAACTCTTGCTACTCAAGACTTTATTCTACACAAACTGAATATTTCCTTTCCTTATATACTCCAACCGAAAGTTCCAGAAATTTCCATAATTATATAATTACAGTTAAACTTATAAATACAAATACAATAAAAGAAAGAAAGAATTACAATTAGTTAAAAAAAATGAGCGCGTGGCACAAAAATTAAATTTAATGCAAAGAAAACAAAAGAAGTTATTTTTGGCAAATCGCCCCCGACAGGGCGCGTGAGTCCTTGTCCATGGCAGCCGAAGTGAACTATTTTTTTCGCTACAATATTTGACCATTAAAATTATCCGCATCATGATCTTATTAAGACTGAGTCGAGAATGAAACGAGGGCCCCACCGAGGACGAGGCCCTGAGCCCAGGCCCGGTTGTCCCATACCTTACGACGTCCCTGAGAGTAAATAATATAATTTGCAGCATACAAACAAAACAAGTCTTTTGAATTGTTGAATCCTGGTATTAGAGAAGGAATAAGTATAGCGTGTGGATGATATTTAAGAAAGATATTTTTGAATGGTTTTGCTCAAATGTCAACAAACTTCTCTGATCAATAAATGGGTAGAATGATCAATGGGGCACATGATCTGCGAAGAGGTCTTAATCCCCTATCTTCAAAAATATGGGGTTGACATTTACAGATAGAGCTTATCATGATAAGTTTATAGTAGTAAAAAATGGGGAATAAGAAATAACTATTAAAATTAAAATTAAAATTAGAAATGATTGCACTCTGTAAATTAAAGAAGATTTGCTGGAGCCATTGTTGAATAAAAATGAAAATAAAATAGAAAATAAGAATATATTATAAAAATTTAAAAAAGAACAGTAGTAACCTGTGTCAGCTGATGATCAATCTCGAAAGCGAATTGAAAACAGCCGACTTAATCATGATTGATTGTTGGCTTGGTCAACGTGTTCGATGGTCGGGAGAATCCAGCTCCTCACTGGCCGATGATCAATAAATGTTATGTTAATATCCTTTTACACAGATATTTTTTTTATAATCACCACGTTATATCTTTTTTTTTATCGTAGTTGTCCTATTTAGATATTTGCCACAGCAAATATTCAAAACAGTTATAAAATAGTTCAAATCCAGTTTTAAAAATATTTATCAAATAAATAGTTTGATTCAATAAATAACTTCTAATATCTCTAAATACTAGAAGCCATCTAGAAAAAAAAAAGAGCGCATATAGAATGGTCATACTGTGGTTTCCTAATTGTGATATGTACCATATACAGGGAAATACGTTTAACGCTAAAACGCTTAGAACAAAATATCGGTTAACACGAAAAAATACAACGGCCCCGACAAACAACGTATTTTCATTCATTTTTTCTCTTAACAAGAAACGAAAATCGCTTTACACGAAAATATTTCTCCTCTGAGAGTGAATAAAATTCAGAAAACACCAGCCGTTCAGGGGCACATCATCAGAAGAATTCTTTGAAGTATATGACGATAATGAGTGTACAGCCCTAATTATGGCAGACAAAGCCATTTTGAAATTTGTTCAAAGCTTAAAAAATATCATTGATGCAGATCCCGAAGACGAAAATGAAATGAATATTGCAGCTCCTGTTCCCAAATCATCCGAAATAAGGAACATCATGAAAAACATGCGCAGTTATTTAGACGCGCATTTCAATGATGAAATGAATCATTGCATTGGCAACATCGAACAATTTGTTGACAATTTGATGCTAAAAAAGACAATGCAAATATATATATTTATCGTACTATTTTCACGAAAATTTTATGTAAAATTTCATAAATTTCTTGTGAATGTTTTTGTTTTATTGAATGCTGTTGGATACACGTATATGCAAATAAAATGCACTCTTTTAAACTTAATTTTGTTGAATATACGGGGTTTTTTTTGCAATATCCTTTTACACGAAAAATCAGTCTCCTCAGTTTCGTGTTAAGCGATTTTCACTGTATTACATTATATAAGAGACAACAGTTACGTCGAGGGAGAATATGGTACTATAAAGTAAATTTAAGAACAACTAAATTAATTACGAAATTAATTTAAACGAATTGCAAAATTGTAATAATATACTGTGTGTAACTGTCAAAATTATTCTTAATTTACAAATGAACATCAAAAATATGTTATAACAAGATACTTGAACGTTGTTAAAGACAATATGCTGAGAAATATTATGAATAGATGTACAGCAGTGCTTCTCAAACTTTCAATACTGGCGCCCCCTTTTCGATCACAATTTTTATCGCGCCCCCCTTATACATTAATAATGTACTGAATGCAATAATAATGCACTTTGACGCTAAAGCTACAATAAGCGATCTTAATTATAAACCATACAAATTAGTAACATAAGTATTAAATTTTGTATACTACTTTTAAGCAAAAATAAATAAATAAAATAATAGGATAATTATTATGTTATTTTTCCTTTCTCTAATTTTTAAATTGAACATATTGCAAAATGCGGTGGCTGCTTAGAAGACAAAATATAAATATCTGCTAAATATAGAAAAAGAACTCAGAGGGTCAGTTTCTAATCATAAGCATTCCTTATGAAAACTTTGCTTTGCAAGACAAGCCCATGGAACACATAACAGAGGGGTCATAACTAACTGTATCAATAACTTACAAGGTCAAACAGATTACAGCTGTAATATGCAGTATTTCAAAAATAATGACAGTGATGAATTTTTCATGTTCCTAAATTGTTTCGATTGTGGGTCTGGGATCTGTTTTTTTCTCTGAAAGAGTAGTATGTTAGGTTTAAAAAGAAAGCGTAATAAAAAAATCTTTCATCATGGGATTACAGCAAATCAAATAAAAGTTTTTTTATTTGGTTATAGGGTCAAAGATAGCTAATTAGGTATTGAAGACGTTTTTATTTTTGATGACTTAATATCGCGCGCGAGCTTATAAATTATATCAGAGTAAAAGTGCATTTTTTATTATGTCTGAAAGTATTTTGTTTTAATTCATTCCAGTAAATTAATTATTTTTTAAATCTTTTATTTTCGATATGCTCGCGCCCCTCCCATGGGGCGCGTCCCACAGTTTGAGAAACTCTGATGTACAGGATTTGGATGGATGATTTCTAATAACAATGGGACTATTAAAGAACAGCTTACTAAAGATATTGATAAATTTGTCGCCAAAATAGCTATTAAACATGGATATCAGCTTGAAGTTTATAATGAATTTAAATTCAAAGTGCTACAAGAATTAATTAAACATAACTAAAATTGAAGAAGGCATTACTTTCAAAGATATTTTATAAACAACAAATTTTAGATCTACAAAAAGACTTTGTGATTGTATATGTTGATAAAGTACCGGGTAATTTAAAAATGGCGGCTCATTTAAAAATGATGTTTGTATAAATGATACAAAAACATAATCACTACATCAGTCAATAGAATTTTCCCTTAGAATCCTGTCAATTTTATAAGAAGTTTCATACAATAAGAATGAAAATCTTACGAAATTAATAAAAATATTTTTAGCTCATAGCAAGTTTATAATTACCAGTAGTCATGGTATATAAAAATAATGATTCAAATAAAATTCACACACACAACTCGAAAAATCCAATGTACAACAACTGATGAAATTATATGTCTGTTTGTGAATAACTAACTGATTCTTGTGAATCTGTAATAAATTACGGAATTCTTAAGAATTCTCTTAACACTAAAAATAACGCTGAAGGATGTTTAGGTATTTTTGAAAATGTATGAACATTAATCTTTTAAGTAGCAAATTAGTTTTAGAATGTTTTTTAAAAGGTTCTATTCATAGTTGCTATCGTAATTGAATATTGTATAATTTGCCGTTTGAATACATTTAAAAATCTTCAATGAGTAAAAAGTACACGAGCTGAATTAGAAGTACACGCAGAATTCAATTAAAATTGGAATTCATTGAATTAGTAACTATATGTTATATAATTATATATAAATGAAGTTATATAAATTTAAAAATGCACAAATGCTGAATGTTTCAGTGTGCTTAAGTAATTTTAAAAAATATATTTATATCACTAATTATATACGATTAACTCACCCATAATTCTTAAATAGAAAGTTTGAAGTAAACATTTCTCATAACAACAGGAATTAATGCTAAAAAAGAGACGACAGTTACGTCGAGACAAAAACATGGTATTATAAAGCAAATTTATGAACAACCAAATTAATTACGAGAGTTGCTAAGCTGTTTCTTTCATCTAAATGTCATCAGTTAAATGTATTGAGATTCATTATAAGGTCACCCATAAGCAATTTAAATGAAGCATAAGAACTAGGAAATGATAAACCCAAACCCAAGTTTAATCAAGGTCACAGTTATTTAGCATTTTATGAATATTTTAAAAAATGTTTAGTATAATCGGAGAAATGAATAATGATGTGCAGTTTGTCAAGAGTGTGGAAAAAATAATATGCATATTATTTTATGTGTGTGAAGTGCATACCAATATCTAGTTTTTTTCTTTAAAAAAGTACATAAAAATGAAAACAAAAAAGTAATTAAAAATACCATTTAAATTCTGGAAAACCGAAAGATTGCTGTTTCCGGATTTTGATTAAAAGACATAACGTGTAATGTGATGTCTTACTGTCGTTATCTACGTGTAGATTACCCGCAGAAATGCATCTCAGTTAATATAAGAAAAGAAGGATTTAGTCATTTTAATTTTGTAATTATCTTATTATTTTGTTAGAGTTATTTGACTTTATTTTTCTTCAAAAAAATAAAGTACACAAAAAAAAAATATTTTTTTAAAACTTATTTATAACCACATTGAAAAATGTTAGACTGAGACTTCTGGATTACGAGGCAAAAATTAATGTGGGTATCAGAGTAATCTATAAATATTTTTTTCTATTTTTTAAATCTTTTTTGGATTCCTGTTCATTTATAAATTTTGTCAATACGTTAAGAAAATGTCTATTTTGTACTTACATTTTGTTGTAATTATTTAATACTGAATAATTTTTTGAAGTAATATTTTTAGTAATCTGAGCACTCACATTCTTTCGGTTTTAGAACATTACTAAAATTTTTTCTAGAATGGTTTCCTTAAGAGCATATTTCGTTCAAAAATTATTGTGTGTGTGATGGGTGGGTATATTTTAAATCTCAATTCATTATTTCAAATCAGATATACAACGATTTCTTATGAATATTTTGTAACATGACGTTTTTTTACGGTTGAGCCGAAAGAGATGTCAAAATCCAATGGACTAAATTCATGACGGTCACATGATAAATACAGTCACGTGTTCTACATTGAATTCAAAACAAATTGACATTTGACTTGTTGTTCTATTTGTGAAATTTAGGTACAATTTCAAACAAGAAAACTGGGGGGAAATGTTCAAGTGTTAAAATTCTTCAAAAAGTGTTTCAATTTTTTTTTTAAAAAGTCTTATATTGCGTGCATATTTTTAAATCAAGTGCATTTTGTTTACTGACATAAGTAATTATTATTGAAAAATATGACTTTTAAAAAGGAAGTTTCAGCAAAAAACAAACGTTGGCAACAGCGGAGCGCATGAATTGATTATAGATGGAAACACATGATAGTATTAATCGTGCGGCTATGACGTTACATGAAATAATGAAATGATTGGTAGGATGCCAAAATTTTTTCATGCAATTTCACAATGCGACGTTTTAAAAATGATAAGTATATAATAATGCATTTTTTAAACCTGTTTCACAGAAATAGATAATTAAATATAAAAATAAACTACATTTAATTATTTAATAAAAATGCATTTTAATGATTCAATCTAACTCTAAAAATGTATATAGGTATTATTAGTCGAAATTTTAATATTTATTTCCCCAATTGGTGAATAGTTTGTTTAAAATTTCATCAAGAATCTAAATGAAATAAGTTTAATTTTTTTTTTTCTTTTTCAGTAATTTGGCTAAGTAAATGTATTTTTTGAGTTATTAATGTAGTTGTGGTGAGTAAATGTTCGTTAAGTGAGATGATTTTTTCCGCTTAAATACTTCTGCTATCTATAGCTCAATATTTAAATTTAGAATAAACTAATTTTTTTTTCTTAAAATGATGCACATTTTTGAAATATGTAACCGCAGTTTCTTTAATGCGCTCTTATTAGGTTTTAGAAAAATGTAATGTTACATTATTAAATCACAATAAAAAGAAACACAATCTTCCAGTATAAATTTTTTCTCATCTATATTAAAGATGAAAGATAGATCTCACTATATCAGAAAAAATTTCAGTTTGTTTGAAATTGATTAACGTAGACTTGATATTTTAGTTGATCTTAGGTTTAAAGGGTGTGGCACTTATTCTATTTAGATATGTGTTTACTGTTATTTACGAATGCTTGCTGCTATATTTTTCTTATCAATTTTAACTAGAAATGATGTTCATTACATTGACTATGTAAGCATGAAGAAAGGAAGGAAAACACATTTTTCTTGAAATCATGCGAATATTCCTTTTCTTATTACTTATCTGCCTAACAGCTTTATTATAAAAATAATTTCTTGTTGTAGTTGTTACTTATGCCACTTTATTGACAGTAACACGGATCAAAGTCCACGACATTCATCGTGGTGAAGGGTAAGATTTTACGCTTGTCGTTACTCTTAGCTTTGAGCATCATGCACGGCTTTGCTCGATTTCCCCACAATTTTGAGGAAGAACAATCTGGGAAAATAATTTCTGTATAGTGACTTTCTTCTGCATATTAAATTGAATAGTATTTTGATCAATAGTCCATTTCTTTTAAATATGCAGATTTACAAAAGTCCACTAACTTTGTTATTTTAGGTATATTAATTTTTTAATGAATTAACTAAGTTAATTTATAAATTTATTTTATACATTTCGTACAGCTTTTTTTAATGAAAATTTTTTAAAAAAATGTTGGCATAAAAGTATGTGAGCAACATATTTTTGAATAACGGTATCGGAGTTTATTAATATATATGGGTATTAGAGAGTAAGTTTTAAAATGTAGCATACCTGAAGAATTACTTTGGCAAATTAGAATACAAAATTTTCTGTTGTAATTAAATTCGTTTCATGATTTTTTCACTCATTAATGTTTTTCCATAGTATTTAAATTTTCAGGAATGGCGAGACAATTTATGAGTATGTCAATTTAAATTGTATTATTAATTCATTCATATTATAATGTATTTGCGGAACTAAATTTTTTAATTAAAATATGATAGGTTTTAGAACATACGTTTTGGCAATTAACGAATTGAAAAGGTAAGGTATTTAGTGACGTAATAAGTAAATAGAAAAACCAGAATTTAAATAAAAATATGTTTTGATTACCTATAATTTAATTTAGGTAACTGATAAGAATTCATGCACATAAAATTATACATTTTTTATTTATTCAACGATTAATTGAAAATAAGTAATAATAATTAAAGTGACCAATTATTTTTTACAATGAAAAGGAGGACGGAAAATTTAAGAAAAGTTTACAACGTAAAAATAAGAAACATTTTATTAATTCAAACAAAAATACAATATTTACGCTTACATACCTTTTAATTACTTACTTAAACGAATATTTTTTTATTGAATGAATTTTTTTATTTTCAGTATATCATTTTCTAATACATCGGAAATTTCGGGGAACAAGAAATATCCTTCATACTGAACATTCCGGTAAGTGCTACAGCTAAAGTATCAACATTCAACCTTGATCTCTCACTTGTCCAAAATTCATTACCAATTGAAAAAACTCTTTCAACTGCTTCATTACTTCCAGGGCATTATAACGTTAATTCAACAAGAATAACTAAATTTTCACATCTAATGTGTTCATTTTTGAAATGGTTAAATATTTCCATCCATCATTTATCAATTTCAACATGTTGATTTTCCCATTCTTCTAATTTATCATAATTTATATATACATTCTGTCTTCAAATTTCTCAAATAGACAATTGTCATCGGTTTTAATATGAGGCATTTCTTTTAAAAAAGCACAACGCAGTCTTCTGTATCTGCCCAATTTACTTGCGATTTGGTCAAAAAATACCATTGAAAACTGATATTGTCTGTGATATTTGTTTCACACAATTCTTCGACACATCTTGGTACAATTTCTGCACTTCGACAAACATTTCCGTTATCCCTGGATCTAATTCTTTAAGTTTGACAATTTTATTTTTATTATTAAAAGAATAAATTTTTCTTCAAATCACTATTTTTATTGAAGGACAAAACCGTTCAAATAAAAAAAAATTCTGTAGCTGAAATATTTTCATTATCAATCTTTTGAATCGTTGTTTGGAAAATAGATGCCTAATAATGAACAAAATACATTAATATCTCATACTGTACCGGTACATGATGCGTAATAGTTCGCCATGGCATTTCTGAATACAGAGATTAACAGATTTTTTTAAAAATTTAGAAAAGGAGGTCAAGAGTAGGAGGACACTTTTTAATAAAAAGACTGTCCTCTCTAAAGGAAGACGATTGGTCATTAAAGTATAATTTTGGGTTTCTCAAGTGTCATTTGCTGCTATTAAAATGAGCCTCTACAAATAAAAATCCGTGAAATCTAAGATTTATATGTAAAATTTGCTGTTTCTGAATAATGTTTAACCAATATTATTTATAAATTAAAAGAACTCTACAGACAAAAAAAAATGTTTTTTGAGGTAATTAAAAGTTCAAATTTGTGGTAAAAATTTTAACATAGTACGTTCAAACAATATAAAACCAAACTTTTTCTCTAGATTCGAGCCGAGCAATGATTTTCCATGATAAGCTTCCGTGAGCAGTGTTACAACGAAAGGCTTTTTCGAACAACGCCTTTTTGAGAACAAAAATAAATCTCCAGATTTATTGCTAGACAACCACAGTAGTCAAAGACGAATATTGAATATAGAACAGTAGCTCCCATGATCCTCAACTTGTTAAACCCTTTTCCAGACAAAATTAAAGAATTTTTTTTCGATAAATAACTCGTTAGGATCAAAGGCTTTTCAGTCAGTAAAAGAAAAAGCAAGGAAAAAGAAGAGGAACTGTGAAACTGGAGAAAAAAAAAGTGTATTTGCATCTGAAAGCTGTTAATGATCGCCAGTAAGACGATATGAGTTTTGACTTGGACACGTCGTTACTGACGTCCATCATCGCAGAAAAGAGGTTAAAATTCAAGGTTCTTTTGAAGAATGGTGTGCTAAAGACTGAGGTATATGAAAATAAAAAAAGGATAGTCTAAATGACGGAGCAAATGTGCAACGCCCACATCAAGGTCCAGTAATCGGAAGATGCGCTTCCCTTCAATAAGGTGGAATAAAATGCAGTTTCCTTATGAATTTATTCTTTTCAAATTGAGTAAATGCATTTTTGTTTGATTATTGAAAATTTAAGTAAACATAAATAATATATTATTTTTTTGTTTACGTTTACATTTTTCAACAAGGAATTATTCATCATGTTCCTCGCAAGGTGCAATGTTAAACAGGAACAAAGAGACGGTTATTTAAATTATCATGTTAATGCAATACAATAAAACACCATTTCTTATTAAAATATCTGTTTAAAATATTGGAAAAGAAGGCTTTGAGTCGGATATATATTTGCAGTGTACTAACCTTGTATTGAATATTACGAGGTTTGATATGGAAATATAGAGATTTTTAGAGCTGAAATGTTTGTTTTGATCAGACTGGATTACTAAGTCCTTCGCGTGTCGTACACTGTGCAATTCGATTTCAATTTGTCACAATAACACAAACAATGTTGAATTATTCAGTTCCCTCTTTAAGGGGTCCGGCACATCAATTTTAAAAAAATTATCGATTTTGACTTTTTTACATTTTTTAAAAGTTCAAACATTTTTGCTTAAAATGATATATGATATATAGAAAAGTGATAATTAGAAGTGTTTTTATTTATTTTTTAAAAGTAAGCCACTCTCATTGACAAATTACAAATTTTTACTTCAAAACCTGTTTTCTCAAAATGCAATATTTTTCTCTTTATGGACCTTTTTCTCAAAAACTAATTAATGTAGGATCCTCAAAATTTCAGTGAGCATACTTTCAACATGTGTACACATTTTAATGGAGGGAATAAGATATATCTAGCAAATTGCTTTAGATAATGTATTTTTAAATAAACTTTAAGGAAAAAAATTCGGCAATTTTTAAAAATTCATAATTATTTTAATTTTTAACAAAAAGACAAAACCCTCCATTAAAGTCTTACTGATATAGTACATATAACCTACTGTGAAAATGTCATCAATTAGTAGCTAGAAGTTTCTGAGAAAAAGGTACATAAACTTACGTAATTTAACATGGGCTCCTATGGAAATGCCGGGCCCCCTTAAACAGATAGGGATTTGTTTTATCAGTTTTTGCTAATTTAGTGGTCAATGGCCTTAATGTATATAATTAAAGAAATCGATGAAATAAATTTTAATGTTTTCATTACTTTAATTAAATTAGTGGTCTATATAGGATTACATTTTACTCTAAATGTAATTACTAATAAGGTTCCTATCACCTTTAAGTTCTCATCTTTGTTTAAGGAAAAAGTTGAGTAAGAAAGACGTAATGTGATTCTGTGTCTGAAAAACTAACATTAATAAAATAATGATCAACTGTTCATTCAACTTATATAAGAATTGTAATTGTAATTGATTTTTTAAGCAAAAAATATGGTTAAAAATGATAAGTGTAACACAAAATAGATACTAAGAGCAATAATATGATCACTGTTCTTACACAAAATAACAGAGCAAGATTATTTAAAATAAATAACACTTATCTATGTTCACAGGTTTTCTGGATGAAAATATTATTTATTCGCAGGGCGCAAATCTTGTTTTTGTTGTCGGGTGACACTTCAACACCTAAACCTAAGTGGAAAAAGCGAGCGAGAGAGTTGGGAGCTGTAGGTCGGCCCGACGTTTTTGGGCGCCAGAATTGTAACGGTTCCTTACGTCATTACTGGGTAAATCAAAGTAATCGGCAGAATCTCGGGGTAATTAAAATATTTTAATGACATAAAATAACACAGTTACAATGGACAGACATTTAGACACAATACAGGGTAAACATTTAGAGGAAATAAGTGAAAATTAGTTAAATTACATAGTCCGGGATTGGACAGCGAGACGGGTAACGCTCACTCATTCAATTCCAAACTCTCTCAGACGGTAATACAGTGTTTCGTTCGGTAACACTTCCGTTACAAGTACCGCCATCTACATTTCGGTCTTAGAATTAAACCGTGTGTTATATAAGTAACAAAATAAAAAAAGGACTATATGTTAATTTCGAATATTTATTCATATAGATCAGGAGTGGGCATTAAACCGATCGCGGTCGACTGGTGGACCGCTAAAACATTTTGGGGGACCTTCTGAAGATTAACTGTTAGTAAATATATACCGAAATAGTCAAGATTGGCAGACAATTTGCAGATTTAGTCTTCTACTGACCACTAACTGCACAGATGAAAATGTTTTATTTTTTAATGTATTTTGAATTGTTTCGTAACAAATGCATCCTTTGATATCATTGTATTTGAAATGTATTATTAATATGTTTGTATCTTGCGTTTTGCTTTAAACCCAGTTTTAAAAGTGTAAAATTGTTTTATTGCAGTTATGTAGGTAAGTATATATTCCGTATTTATTATTAAGTTACAATAAATATTGTAGGCCTTTTTCTTAGTTTACCACACCTACGCCACTGAGTGGACTGCAACACCTTAAAAAATTTTAACGAGCCCGTACCTTTAGAAAGTTTGCCTGCCCTTTATTTAGATGAATCAGCATAAATATCAACAAGAAATACAAAAAAAAGTCAATTCCTACTTAGGTCTACATAGAAAAACTTTGTTTTAGTTATTTTTTTATTAAATAGTTACAAAATTAATATAAATATGTATATACGTACATATGACAGAATCATAATATTAAGTGACAAAATAGAAAGCGATTTTTCTTGGAATTTTCCATTTTCCTTTTTATATAGGATCTTGGACTATTTTTTTTGTTACTATTTATTCATTCATTAAATTGAATTATTCTAATAAAATAGTATAGTAAAAAAGATTATTGAAGAAAAGATTATTTGAAGGCAGTTACAATTTAATCGTCGATTGTTGGTTTAAAATGTAATATTTTAAAAAATTAAAATGTAATATTTTAAAAAATTGTGACTTAAGAAAATAGATAAGCCACTCGTCTTGAAAGATGTAGAGTTTTAGACATTGATCCTTGTCCTAGAGGGAATACCAAGTTATTTCTCAGGTGAGGATTCTAAATAATGTAAGTTGTAGCATATTTATCATTCAGTTTTTTTCTACAATGTCAATTCAGGAAAATCAAGATTTCAACATATTCTACATCAATGTTAGTCGGATCGACAAATTAAATTATTAAATTAATTTTAAGGTCAAAGTTTTGAAATTATTTCGCAAGTGTAGAACTTTCTTTTTATTTAAAGTTCTGAAAAAAAGAATTTATGTTTCTAAATAAAGGGGTATATTTTGTAGAATGCTTCTCAGATTTGTCTGAGGTATTGCTTTAGGATTATATTCTACTTATCCCGTCGGGAAATCTACATAAAAAATGACTTAAAATCTGAGTGAGAACAAATTTAATGAGATATTCACGAAGGAAACAATAAAATGAAGCTCACTTTCAAAGGAGTAAGAAATCCCCGTTAAATTATATTTTTTCTTGCCTTTCAACAAAGCTTTTAAAATTGAGGAAATGTTAATATTTTTTTTGCAATTCTAATTGCTTCAACTTATACAATTGAACTTGTTTCAAAACCTATAACTACATCTTTGTAAAACATCAGTTACTTCAACTGATTTTAGTTAGGTTTATTTAAATTTATTTCCTACCTTAATCCAAGTTTAAAATAATGTTAATAACATGGAATTTAAATTATGTTAAGTATACAGATTTAAATTATATTTTGATAGAAAACTCGTTACGTTATTTAAAATCATTTTTACTGAATGACATTTCAGTAAAAATTATTAATTACTATTATTAATAGAAACAAACTAAGGAAGTTATGCTAAAATAGGAAAATTTCCAAATTTTAACACATAGAATGTGTATGTGCTTGAAAAGATCTGTTGGTAAAGACTTTTGTGAACTTTAATTTGCACAAACCTATTTTGGGCAAAGTAATCCCGAAATAAAAATGTTTCAATACTTTTCAATAAGGAAATAACAAACGGTTATTAACTTTGTCTGAATGGACAATAATATATTTTACTTATAGTTTTCTTTGTATCCGACTACGTTCGGAACCGTGATTTTAAAAAAGTGCATTAATTGATAATTTACGTGATATTTAGTGTCACTTAGATTAGAATATATGTATCAAATAGTATTAAGGACATTATTACCAAAGAAATTATTTAAATGCAATATTTTGGCAAAAAATTAACTTAGGATAACCTTTTCTCAAAACGTTCTCATTTTATAAAAACTGCTTCTATGAAAATAATATTTTTCTTATGTAAAGTAAAGACTTCTCCATAGAGTCTGAACTAGAATTTTTGAAAAATTCAGATTATTTTCAGAGATACCGTCAATTGAAATAATTATTGGCGTTTTTTTCTTAAAATTTCTTTCCTCTGTTGTAAAAGATGGATAAACCCACTTCTAAGTTATATATTTCAAAAATTTTAGTTCATCCTCTGTACAGAGGTCTAAGATATACACAGGCAAAATATTATTATAATAGAAGCACTTTTCACAAAAGGAGAATATTTTGAAAATAGATCATTCTATGTTCATTTTTTGTCAAAATATTGTACTTAAATAATTTTTTATTGCAATAATATTCTTAAAACAATTTTATATACATTTTCTAATCTAAGTGACACTGAATATCATAAATATTATCCATTTATACGATTTTGCAAAATCACGGTTTCGAACGTAGTCGGATACCTTAATAGCATTGACGTAATTGATTAAAATAGCAGTTAGTTTTATGAATTAAAATCAGAATTTGCGATATATTTGCTATTGTAATTTGTTAGACTCTGTTCTATGCTGTATATTTATGTTTTTGCATTTATTGTGTATTTGAATTATGCGTATAAACTTAAAAATTGAATAAATTATTTATTACAAACTCTCTGAGTTTATTTCAAATATATTGTTCATTATCCTTGTATTTTAGAGGAAGCCTTTGAGTTAACAACCCCAAATGTTGTCTTAAAAACATCCGAACAAAGTTTACTTTTTACCAAAATTTTTATAATTTTCCTTCTTACATTTACTTAAATAAGGGCATTTTCTTCAGGAAAGAAAGAATTTTAAGATAAGATAATTTAGAAAACATAACATGCTCAATGTTTCGAAATTGCACTGCCGGCCACCCAAAACACAACACCATAAAGGAAATGTTCACAAAAGGCATATCGCAATGGTATGAGCAAATGATTACCATTTTAGCGCAGACTAACATCATGGGAGCCTGTAGCGCCACCAAAAAACACCATATGAAGGGAAAACAGATGCCGTTTTGAAATACAACAATATCTTTTTCATGAGGTTGTTTTGGGAGATCATCTTCAATATGCCTAGAAGAAGAATTCAAGTAACATTTGATCATATTTCATGAGATCGACCGTAGAAGAATTGTTGCTTATAGAAAATGTGAATTATTCTTCCGAAAAATCGGTGATCGGGTCCGATATAAGCAAATTACAATCTTGAGGATCTTTAATCAATAGATACAAGAGGAAGCAACTGACCTAAGCGTACAGATTTGACTAGCCTTGCTGGATCATTACGCGTGATGATAGGCATATTATGTGGGTGGGATCGCTCTTCCACACACACACACGTCAGGAACCATATAACAAATAGCTCTGTAGCACCGGTGCTCACATATACAATTCGTAGTCAGTTGACACGTAGTGAAATGTCCGCAAAACTTCCATTTTTGCGATTACCGTTGTCTCAAAACAACAGGCATATGTCTCTGCATTGGTACATTGAATAGCGGACATGGACAACAAAACGATTTTATTTACCGAGGAATCATGCTTTTGCTTACAAAACCACGATGATACGAGGGCTATTTTTAAAGTAAGGTCCGTTGGCGCGTATATTTCCCTAGTTCGTGCGTGCGTCGCAATGAGTCTCTGCGTCATAGACCAGCATCCTCTGTGAACACACATGCGCTATTTCCACCTCTATAGCAGTAATGTAGGATTCGCTGTGCGTCTTTAAAATGTTTAAGGTGATTGAATCGCCCACCAAGTGTGAGATATGGTCTGTTATCCGTTTTTTGACTGCAAAAAACATGTCGGCTGCAGACATTTATCGCCAGACAACAGAAGTTTATGGCACAGAAACAATGAGTGACAGCAAAGTTCGAAAATGGGTCAGGAAGTTTAAAGATGGGCGAACAAACGTCCATGACGAAGAATGTTCAGGCTGACCCTCTGTAATCACTGATGATTTGATGCACGCAGTTGAAACAAAATTCGTGAGAACAGGAGATTCACGATAATCACTCTTTCATTGGAATTTCCCGACGTTTCTCGGTCGGCGGTGTTTCAAAATTGTGACTGAAAACCTCAACTTTAAGAAATTGTGTTCTCGGTGGATACCCAGACTACTCACAGCGTGAACTCTTGACTGTCCAACCAGGTGGCAGACTTCTTTGAAGAAGGTTTTTAAAACTTAATTCTAAGTTTTGACAAGTGCAAGAATAAACACGGCAACCATGTAGAAAAACAGGTAAAAGTATGTACAATTCTAAAATAAATGGGTTTTTTAACAAAATATTGCCGTTATTTTTGTTAAAACAAACGGACCTTACTTAAAAAACAGCCCTTGTATATTACAGTCTGTATAGACTATGGAGAGAGGTGTTCCTTTAATTACTGCTTTACGCATCGCCGTACTAGTTCTACATCCAGTATTATAGTATGAAGTGGTAACGTGGATTTCACTTCCACAGTAGTCCGCTATACATTGCTAGTCTGATGACCGACCAATGTTGAGGATTTGGAGATTTTGGAACCTGTTGTCCTCCCTTACTTTCAAAACATGTCTGCCGACACATTCGGGCTGCACAATGCCTGAATACACACGGCACGCAATGTTCATTCTTTTTTGTCTACAAATTTGCATTCATGCTTTGGCTCCTCTATTCTCTCGATTTAATGCCTATTGAGAATGTTTTGCCGATGATTTGTCGAACGAATGACTTAGCACACATTTCCTATTGTTACTAGATCAACTTTGGAGATGTATGACGGTAACATGGAGTGCCATACACAATGCAACAAGATATCCATCCAATTGCCGAAGCGTGTGGCAGCGGTTATTGCTAACCATCGTGAACACTGGATACTAACTTCATCGTCTATCTCACCTCGCAGCAGTAAGTACTTTCAATTATTTCTTCTTTGCACCGGGGGTAGTATCTTCCTAACATATTTGGCTTTTATATCTCTTGTCTTTCTGGGTATAGTTCACGCTTAAAGAGAACCATTCATAAAATCAAAAGAAATAAATCCTGTTTTTGACCTTCATAAATTTCCCCTGTTTCATAGTTACAGCATACTTTAAGTTCTCTTAAACTTGTACATGCGAAATTTTAATGTAGAAAATTTCTCGTTCAGTAACTACTAGTGTAACATCAAAACACAATTAAAAAAACACAAACTACGTACATGAACACATTGCATAGAGAGTTTGCGTTTTTTAAAATTTTTTTACAACTGAAATACATTAAATTTGCTAAGTTTAACTTTTATGTAAATCAATATTAAAGAGATGTGCGTGAGTTAATATACATGTAAAATTATTTTTCATCTTTTGCTACCAAATGTAAATTATTTTACAAGTATTCAAGTATTGTAATAGTCAAAATTATTTCTAATTAAATAAATTATTTGAAATAATTAACCACTTTCTAAGTGATAAATCATTGTATTGCTTTTTATACAGAGTTTTTATCAATATTTTCTTCACGATTTAAGGATAATTTACCTACTTTTCCAGGTCGCGGAGGGTCGCCTTGATCCTTGTATATCGAAGGTAAGCCATATTTTATTATCAATGAATTGCTGTGCGTAATTTGTAAATTATTGCATTAATTTTTATCTATTTTTCTCCCATATCTTTATAACTTTCAATATGTCTGATTTTTGAAATAATCATTAATAATTAGTAATGAAATTGAATTATTAATACTACAAATCTTTCATTAGAATAAAATATTATTTTTCAAAAAAATTATTTAAAAAAATATTTTTAAGAAAAAAGGTCTTACAAAACTCTAATAAAGCAATATTAATATATAAAATTAGTTTATAGTTTTAGCAAATTTAATGGAAACTCAAAAGATTTTGTGTAATATTTAACATTTATGTTACTGTGTTTTTTTTCCTAGAATATTAGGCCTACATATAAATCAAGTATAAAAAAATTATTTTTGTAAATATTTATCTGGCCATTCTCTAATTTTAAATTTGACTGCCGTTGAAAAAACAATAACGCTCACTATTTGATTGACTACTATGGCTTTTTACTCGCCTAATGAATTCGAGGAGGTTGCTATAAATAAAATATACATGTTTAATAAAGCTACGCAGTTGATTTAAATTTGAATATACATAAAAAATGTAACATATTTGTAAATATGAAATATGTTCTTTAAAATTATTTTTAATTTGTTTAATAGCGTCGGTAATTATTCTCTTTTTCATGCTGTTTTATCGTCTGCTTTATTTAATAATCTATATAATTCTAATTTTTCTTCCTATTTATTTTGTTTGCAGATATTTAATCGTTTGGTATCATAAGTTTTGTTACAAAAGTTAGCATCCTTTTTGTCATAAATCTCGAAGTGAGAATTCGCATTTGACTTTTAGAACTCGAATTGGCATATGTTTTTGACACGTAATAGAAAAAGCCGCTACTTTTACAAATTGATTTCCTCAAATTTTCGATTGAAAAGTTCTTTTTTTTTTCAGTGTTCTTACGTGTGAATAAGTGTTATTGTTTGTTACGTCATAGTTTTAGTTAAAAAGTTTATTCTACTTCGAATTGATTATTTGCACCATATTTTTGAACAGAAAATCCCCGAAACAGAAACGACAAATCGGTCACTACTTCCTTGGAATATTAGAACGATTAAGAAATGAAAAATCTGATTCAGAACTTCGAATTTATACTTGTGTGCCCTGACATTCCTCCCAAACTGCATCTAAAGCAATTTCTAAGTAAGCATCTCAATGAATAATCAAACTGATATGCAATCCCTCTCCCATCTCTAGCCAAGAGACAATAATCCTCCATCCCAGCCCCCAAGCACAAGTCAGCAATCCCAGTTCACATTGTTGACAAATTCAAGTTCAGACTGGGAGACCATTTTTCTTGCGTCTGCTTAATGAGGATGAACAGGGCAGGTGCGGGTGACCTAGGCCTTGCCCTTTAGACGGAAACTGGCTCTCACGTGATGCCAAAGGGCTTTTATAAAGGAAAAACTCTCTCTCCCAACCGATCACTCTCTCCACGTTCTAGTCACCAACATCTCTTCTCATCTCCAGGTGAGTTACTCAACTTTTACTCTCGTTCTTTCTCTGCCTGATTTATTTGTTCTCTCTAAAATTAAACAATTCACTAGGCAATACCTATTTTACATTAGGTTACCCGGTAAAATGTCTGTTTATTGGTGATAAGTTTGGGAAATAGTCTTTTCATATTAGTTTATAAGAAGGAAATATATGCAAGAGGATTATAGAGAAATATTTTTCTCTATGTATTCTTTCTCTCTCTATGTATGTAATATTATTTATTATCAACTTTATTGCTCTGAGAAGATGAATATATTTGCTCATTGACTATTAGCTATTGATTGCGCTTCATTGAATAGAGATAACTTTCTGTGTTCTGGATATTTTTTTCAGAGTAGAGAAGCATTTATAATAATGTTTAGAAAGTGAATACATAATATTTAAATTGAATTTTTAAGCTCTCTGTTTTTTAATTTTTCACTTATTATTTTTCTGATAAAATTCGTTAGTCCAGAGATGAAAATACTCACTGAGTTTTACGTGTTATATTGGATTGCGAGAGAAATTTAAACTGTTTATTTATTGAAGATAATTTGGAAAGTATGAAATTCTTTTAGTAAATTTATATATAGGATTAGAAACTGTAAATATTATGGTTTTACTAGACGCTTATTATTTTTTTCTCACATTTATTTTAATTTTTATTCTTATTTTTTTCCTTTTATGCGTCATACCTTACGAATAAATTTAGAAACTTTCACTAGGAAAATATTCACTTTGTTGCCCTATATCTTAAATTGTATTATTGAGAATGTGTTTATATATTGAGTAAAGGAAAATTAAAACCATATCAACATTTTTAGGATGAATGAATGTGGTTTTAAATGTTAAGTTTTACACATTTGTAAAAATTACTTATTTTTTACATCTCCTTTTCTTCGATAAATTATGTTTATGAACACATTGAGTGCTAAATTATTAAATTGTATTTTGCATTAGTTTAGAATGAAGCAGAGAGTATTGGGGATAATCCGAAAAACATGCGAGTTAAAGAATACTTTTTAGTTGTGATAACAAATTAGTAAAAAGTTGCACAAATTCTTTACTGTTCTGTATGTTCTTTCTTATTCTTTGCTTTGATATAAATATTTTTCTCATATTTTAAGGGATTCAAAATGATATTGCAATACAAATTAAGACTAACCTTTAGAAAAAAGATTTCTTTTAAACATTTAATTATCAAAGTATTACAGAATTCAAAGTCCTTCTAATTAATAAAATGTTTACCATATTAATAATACAAGCTTAAGGTTGTTTTAATCGTATCGTTTCACATTTAGTAAGCTTAATTGTTGATTGTTAATTCTCGAAATTCTTATTTACAACTGACATACATACCATATACGTAAAAATCGTGTAAAATATACTTATATTTAATAGATTTTAGATAATTTAATTTCTAGCAGCAGAGTTTTAGAACAATTTTTAATTAATGCATGTGTTACATGGAAATTGTACAATTTGTCGATGTGTTCTATTTTTACACAGATTAAAGTCTAAAGACAAATATCTTCATGCTTAATATTTCTCTTGTGAGGCATATTAACCTTATACAAAAGGCACCGGTTAACGATATTAATGAGAAGAACGTACTTCATTCAAAAGTAAATTAATTATATCTCCTATTGAAAAAAAACTCTATGAATAATTGACACAAAAATTTAAAATTCTGATAAAAATTCTTGAGTATTAATTGAAGAGTTAATGAATTATATAAAATGAAAAAGCTGTGAATCGAATAATTGATTCTAATCCATTAGTATATTAAAACAAATGAGTAAACAGTGAGTTTAGTTTGATCCAGGAAACGCTATAAGTTTCCATTAGTTAAATTCTTTACTTCATTTCACTTCACAACAAAGAATAATTGAAACTTGAAAATTTTATTTCTTTAAAATTTTTAACTTTTTAAAATTGTATTCTAAAATATCAAGAAAATAACATTTTAATCCAAAGTTCTGAGAGTAAAGTTTAAATTATTGGACTAATTTTTAAAATTATAGGTGTAACTCGGATAAAAATGGTATTTAAAAAAGTATCCTCTTATAAATAGTTAGGTCAACAATTAGTTTTTCACGTCCTTGATAGATGGCGCTGTAATTACAAACGGCATACCAAAATGCTTTTCGGCAAGGAATTTTTAGATCTGATGCTTAACTTTTCTCTCTCTCAAACTTGTAATAATAATAATAATAATAAAACGTAATTGTACGTTATATAGGATGATGAAAAGTGTAAAATGTTTTTGCAAAAGCAAAGAAAAGAAATTTTAGTGTTTGCGGTATAATGGATGCTATTAATTTTAGTTTTAAGGTTTCGGATTTTCGGTTTCGGTCGCGCAAAATTTTCCTTTTCGTATGAAAATGCACATATAGAGACACGTGTTTAAAATGAATTAAATTTCAGGAATTTTTTTTTGAAATCTTCTTTTATATTCAAATTGAAATTGAACTTTTTTTTATTTAAATACAAAAATATATTTAAATTTCAGAAACATTTTTTTAAATTTTTTCTTTTGTGTTGTGTTGAATAATTTATACTCTTCGAATATAAAATCACAATTAAACCTTTTTGAAACACAATTTAGATTAGTGACTTTTTTTAAAGTCATGTCTAGTTAATTTCTCTCAGACAATAAAAAAACAGGATATGAAAAAAATAGTTAAAATAAAAATGAAAAAGTCCTTCTTTATACGTATAAATAATAAAGCCTTTGAAAAATGTCGAAAATATTTATAAAAGTACAACTTTCATAAGCATAAATATTTATTTACAACAATATATAAAATAAACAAATTAGAGATACTATATTTCTTTAAAAATAAATATCTTTTACGAAAATTTTTTGGATTATTTGAAAAGTTTTAATTAAATTTACTAAATAACTATAAACTAATTCTTTAAATGCTATTTATTTGATGCTATTTTTCTTTAATTATTATTTTTTCTAAAAATTTTCTTAAATATAAAATTGAATGTTTCCGTTCTAGTTCTATTTTGCTTCTAAATTGTAAAATAATTACATTTTTTATTTCAGTACCTTAATAGAATTATAAAAATTAAGCATTTACATAACATTTAATTTTAAAAATAAATAAACAGCCATAAAAATTTGAAAAAAGTAATTTTTATTTAAAATTTAAATCACAATTTTAAAAAAAATAGGAATGTGAAAGCAAATATTGGATATAAGAATTAAGTCATAGTGAAATTTCTCCCATTTAGAGCGATTTTTAAATATTTTCACAATTTTTTAAAGGTAAACTAAACAGTTCTGGATGTCTTAAAAAAACACCGCGATTTCGGGTTTTTTTTTGTTGATAAAATCGAAAAGATAATGCTTTTAAATCTAGAAGCCATAATGAAACTAAACGGAAATAATTATCTTTCTATTCTGCCAGTAATTAATAATTTATCGTGATCAATGAAATTAAGACATCTGCAAATGGCATGAATTTGTAAAATCATGCTCGAAAGAAATCCCTACATTTATTTAAATTTCAGCAATTAAAGGACTATATCACGAGATTGAACAGGTGGTTTTATTTTAAATAATTTGCATATATTCTCGCATTAATGGATGCTAAATTAATTATTCAAGTTCGTTAAAGGTATAATAGGAATTTCTAGTATAATAAATAATTCGATATTAATGCAACGTTGGCTAAGTGCTCGATTTGTTTTGATTTACATTTGATCTGGCGCAAGATGAGAGATTTTGTAAACGGGGGGGGTCCATATCCGCATTCCTTTAAATACTAATCCTCATGGGAAATATTGGATCTTTAAAAATTATTATGTTATAAAGCTTCCTTCCTTCCGAGAGAAGAAGATGTGACTATGCAAATTAAGACTTGTAAATAGAGAAGAGAGTTTATACCAGGGATGGCGAACCAGTGGCACGCGTGCCATCAATGGCACGCGACACAATGTTTTGGGCACGCCAGTGATCAATTTTTTCGTATTTTATTTCAAAATAACAAAGTTCAATATGAAGTATTAAGAACAAACGCGAGTGATCGGTCGCGGACCGGCTGGGAGCACACTCGTTTGTTATTGTCTTGCTTAGTTACGTCGTGGGCAGCAGTTGCTTATGATGCATAATTTGTCTACGCACAGCATAGTCAATTTCGTTGACACAACTGTATTTTAAAGTTTATTTGTGTTATATTTACGATTTTTAACTGTTATTTTTTTAACATGGCTAGTTCAACAAAAGAACAAAAAGTGTAAGATAGTAAGTGTAATAGAGAATTTCAAACTGGGTGAATCTAGAAATATATGGCATTATTAGTTAAGGCGACGTGGTGTGTGTTTTATGTTCTGGGGTAGCAGAACATCGTCTATAAAACAGCATTTTGAAACAAATCACAAATCCTCTTGTCAAGAAAATGAACGGCAGCAAAAATAATTAATTGCTTAGAAACCATTTAGCAGATGACTCCAATTGAGCATGCATTCTACTGAAAGGTAATCCTAATCTAAGTTATTCGTCATCCAATCTGCAACAACAGAAGTCACACTGTGACTTTAATTTGAACCCCAAGTCAAAATTATTTGACGGCACATCTGTATCCCATTTAACACTTCTTTTTAAAAAAATGGCACGCTGTTTCATAAAGGTTCGCCACCCTTGGTTTAGACTGCTAACGGCTAGCAGTGATTGATTAAACGTGAAGTGAGGAGTGGATATTTCGTAGCTGATTATTGTAATATTAAAGTTGACGATCTGTCAATAAGAAATCGAATTAGATTAAGTAGCTAAGAATTAGAAGATATTGCCTAGAAGTAAGTGATCTGATTATTCAGTCTTCTCTTATCTCGCACACCTCGTTAATTGTTTTCCATGCTTGGTATATGTGCGTCTCTTAACTTGGTTAATTGAAATTGTGTTGTTGTTATCTGAAAATAAATTGAAGTTATATTTTATTTTGAATATGGCTAGTCTTTCTTCCAATTCTCCCACATCAATAGACGCGTCGGGCTTAAACACAGAAAAATTATTCTAAAAAGTACTTAGTAAGAATAAAATAAATGATACTCCAATGCGTGAATGAGAAGTTTGAGTTAAATTCGGGCATCGAAAGAATTGACTTCTTAATGATATTCAACTGTTTTTGTATAAAAGAAACTCTTATTCGAAATAAAATATAAAATTGAAATGTCAATATTTACATGAAAGATTTATACAACGATTTCTAAAAAAATTTAATAGGTGCTTTTTTTTAATTTTTAAAAAGTTAAGTTTCTTTGTAACAAAGGATTTAACGAACTATTTACAAATTATATAATAAAATAAATAAATGATAATAACAGTAAGTACAGAATCAATTCTTTAATTTTAAAATTGTATCATTTTTAAACTCCCTCAGTTAATGATTCATTTAAGTACAAATATATATATATGTACGATATCCTAATTTTTTTGGCGAATTAATTCTCTTCTTTTTATAGCATAATTTCAAGAAGGTAAAAATAATAAGAAATATGGCTAAGTAGGAAATCTCTAGAAATTTTTTTAATTAACACTCTCTTTACTTTAACATAATTTTATTTACATATAAGTCTTATAAAAATACCTTTGAGGCATTGATGTACCATATACTAACTAAAATGATCAAAATAATTTAACAACAACGATAATAATAATGATAGAATCATTATAAAATTTAAAATTTTTGCATTCCTAATTTTTTTTCTAATTTCACCGCTTATATTCAGATATAAAAATAACCACATTTCCAGTGGTGATATATGATTCAAAATTCAACTGAAAAGTTCAGTCGCCTTGCGTGATGAGGATGCTTTAAGTTCCCTAAAATGGGATAGAGATAGCTTTTCCTTTTCTCACTTGCAACCACGCAAACCTCAAAATATTCCAGGAAGTGTAAGCGCGCGCGTAACAAAGTTTACCTTTTAGACCCGCTTTGGGAGCTGTTTCCAATAGATAATTATTTCATCTTTCTTTTTTCGAAATATTATCCTTGTGTTACTATTAAAGGTTTCTATTAAGAATACAGCTTATAGTTACATTTTTGAGAGATAATTCATTTCCTTGATGCGTACTTAGAAGATTATAATTAATAATAACTATCACTTGAATTTCAAGACAAAACTGCTAATAAATTTCTCATGTATTTAAGGTATCCGACTACGTTCGGAACCTTGATTTTACAAAAGCTTATAAATGGATAATATTTATGATATTCTGTGTCACTAAAATTAGAAAACGTACATAAAGTTGTTTTAAGAATATTTTTACAATAAAAAATTATTTAAGTACAATATTTTGACAAAAAATGAACATAGAATGATCAATTTTCAAAACATTCTCCTTTTATATGTAAAATGCTTCTATTATAATAATATTTTGCTGTGTATATCTTAGACCTCTGTACAGAGGCTGAACTAAAATTTTTGAAATATATAACTTAGAAGTGGGTTTATCCATGTTTTACGACAACAGAGGAAAGAAATTTTAAGAAAAAAACGCAGATAATTATTTCAGTTGGTGGTAACTCTGAAAATAATGTGAATTTTTCAAAAATTCTAGTTCAGACTCTCTGGAGAAGTCTTTACTTTACAAAAGAAAAATATTTTTATAGAAGCATTTTTTATAAAATGAGAACGTTTTGAAAAAAGGTTATTCAAAGTTAATATTTTGCCAAAATATTGTATCTAAATAATTTTTTTTGTCATAATGTCCTTAAAACTATTTGATACATGTATTCTAATCTAAGTGACACTAAATATCACGAAAATTATCCATTTATGCGCTTTTTTAAAATCATGGTTCCGAAGGAAATCAGATACATTAATCCCTTTGGGTATTATTGCCGCGATCATGACGCTTCCGCATATATTTGCGTACACAAAAAGTTTTCAAGAGAGGCGTCCAGGCTCAAAAGTCCACCATTCTTATACCATACCTCAACACGCCCCCCCCATCAAACATTTTCTTTTGATTTTGTCGATTTCTGGAACAAAAAACAGTAAAAAGTAAATTATCGAATTAATAATTAGCATTAATTAATAAAATGAGTTATTAAAAACAAATATTTAATTAAATTTTACGTACTCTAGAAAAGGTTTATGATTAATTGAAAAAAATAAAGGGCTATGGGGGGGAAAGGTCCGGACCTGTGGACCTCTCTCCCCTTGTGTGCGCCCCTGGTGCAGTATCTTATATACAAAATACGTGGTTGCGAACACGAGGCCGATGTTATCGAGTCGCAGGTTTGAATCTTAGTGCCTCTGAAAACCCGCCATTTAAAGGGGTTGATGCACGTTAAACTTGTCGATGCGCTAAGTCATTTCTTGGTGTGCTGTGGAAGTTTGGAGAGTTGGTTGCCAGCTTAAGCATCGACCTCGTCACTTGACCGTGTTTCAATATTACAAGGTCCGTCCCCAGACGTCATTGTGTTGCCTTAGAGTGTGATGTAAATTAAAATAAAATCAAACCAAACAAAATACAGCCATACCTCTATTTAAAGATGTCGCTAAATCCCGACAAAAAATTCATTATGTGGAAAATTCGCTAAATAATAGAGATTCATCTTTCAATATACTTTATAAACCACTTAAAACACAAATTTAAATTAATAAGCACTATTATTACTAAAAAAGTAATTATTTTACATTAAAACTGAGGAATTTTGATGACAGTCTCTAGTTTTAAACATAATTTTTTATAACCAGTAATTTTAAGCATATATTACATGCGTCCTTAAATTTAATTACTGATAAAATCTGTTAGCTTTCTATGAAAAAAATGTTTTTTCTCATATAATATACTTCACATCTTTCCAATGCACCCAATACCCTTCAAGCGTATTTTCTCCACATTGTAATCCGTCTATCATTTCATCATCAAGACATATTTTAAAAATAGGGAGAAAAAAAAATTCGGATCACAAGAAAAATATTCGTTAAATAGAAAATGTGCTTCGCTATTTAGAGTTTATTTAAAAGAAAATCGTAAAATGTCTTGAATCCAGGGAAAAAGAGAAATTCGAAAACAGAGGTTTGCAAAATGGAGGTCCGACTATATATACATAATACTTAATTTTGGGTAATATTCATAAAACAAGCTTTGAAGACATTTTACAACTACATGATTTACCGAACTTTTTCGAGTTAAAAAGTTAGCTTGCACACTGTTTAGCAGGGACACATTAAATAGAGATGTAAAAATCATCTACTTTAGAATTTTCATTAAAATTACTTATTTAGAGAAATAAGTTTTTTATACAATTATTTATTCTATTCAGCTAAACTATCTTTGAAAAGTATATGCTACTTAATAAAAAAAACTGAAAAATATAACCTTAAAAAACAATAATCTTTTTTCTCTTCTTACAATCCTTTATAAATATTATTCATTGTTTTGATCTTCTCTCCTCCCTATTATATAACCAAAAAAAACTTTAGCAACCCTATTTTTTATTACCGGGAAATTACGTGTTCTCAGAGGAGATTAATCTCGAATAGAAATCTAAAAAGTTCCCTTCCTTCGCAAATACATTACCAAAGAAAAAAAAATTATCTAAAAAGAAATAACAAAAAAAGTATGAGTTTTTTTTTACCATTAACAATCTTATTCCCAGGAATTCAAATGCAATTCTTTCTAATGAATACATAAAGACTTTCTTTCAAATCCTAAGCATTTGTCATCCTGCATATTTTTTGTTACGTAAAATGTAAGTTAAAAAATAAATGATTTACAAAAACAAAAAAATAATGCAATTTAATTTAATGCACTATAGTTTTTTAAAGTTGGGGAATCACCACCTTAACTAATAGAAACTTAAGATGAAAATTTGAATAAATTTGATGAGGCGAGGTAGAAGAGAGGGGAGAAATTAGGTAAAAAAAGTCTTAAGATACACATCCATTGTAACTAATACACAATTCATGTGTAAAATTGCAAACAAGAATTGAAGGAATTTGAATATATATAACTTGGGATAGGCACCACTTGAATAAATTTTGAGCTGTGGTCGCCAGTCTCTGATATAAAGCAACAAAAGTAGTCTTATAGGCTTAACGAATCATATGTTTCTGATTCTGGAAGTTTAACTAATTCAAAATGGCTTAAATAGCTTTAAAAATTGACGACAACTGTCAATATTACAGAATTTTAATTAACATTAAGAATTATGAAACATTTAAGCTTTTCGCAAAAAGCTCATTATAGCGCTCATCATCTTTTATAAACCAGAGTTGAAAAGATCTGATTGGACTTTAATTTAGAATAAGTTCTTCAGCACTTATTGTTCATTTAAAGTTATTGATTAAAATTTGAAGTTTTTCCAGATTTTCCTAATTTTAGGTATTCAGAAGTTATTGAAAATGATTTAAGAAAATCAGGTTTTTAAAATGTTGAAACTACCTTGATGATAGCATGTAAGATATTTTATGGTAATGCTTTATATGAGATAATAATCAGAATGTTTTAAAAAGAGACTACATCTTCAACATACCTGAAAAATTTAAACTTATTGTTTTTTACAAGAAAAAAAAGAAGCTTAAAACTTAACTTTAAGTACCTGATTAATCTTTTTTTGACATCGTGTTCAAGGTTCTTTTTTAATGTTTATCTTAAGTAATCTTACGATAAGGTCAAGGTGAGGTGTAACGTGTCAAAATGTCGCTGTCCAAAATGAACTACAGGATGTTTTTAGTGCTATTTTTGTTTCCATTTTATCTTTACTTTTCTTATTCGTTTATTTCAAAAAGTAGACATGTCTGGATACCATCTTCACTGAATTTGTTTAAATGTACGTTATCTTATTTCAATGTCGGTTAAAAATTGTATTATGCATCATTTTCTTTTTTTATGAACTAATCTATCTGTAAGTATCTCAAATTAGTATTATTACACTTTTTAGCCAACTAAAAAGTGTAACAATGCTAGTGTGAACACACTCAATATTCTCAATAAAATTATGCACCCGATGTGTAAAATAAAATAATCATGGAATTTATGAATATACACACAGATATATCTATATACAAGCACACATTTATATACTGTAAAATCCAGTTTATAACGAGCACCTGTACTTTCAAGCTACTATCTTTAATTTTTAGGCACATTCGCCGTATAACTCGTATATCATTTTTTTTATGAAGAAACCTGAATGTACGAGCACAATATGCTCTTACATTTTGAAATCATTTATCCAAGTTATTATTCCAAATGTTGAAAAAAAAATAGTATGCTTCTAGAACTACAACCCTTCATGTTCATAAGGAAGTTATTTCTTTTAAACAGACATTATTTCGATCTATGGGAGTCTAATTTTTTTCTACGCTCGTCCTTTTTTTATTCTTAAAGCTCTCAATTTTCTACCCGACGTATAACGCGCACCTATAAATTGAAATCTTATTTTTCGTGTTTAAATGGTTGAAATAGCGTTATATGGAGTATTGTACAGTGAGTGAGTGTTTATTAACTTCACTCTCTAAAGCAGGGGTAAGCATTAAGTCGATCGCGATCGACCGTTAGACTTCCAAGACATCCACCTTCACTAAGACTCAATAGGATCTTTAAATCTTTCGAAGGTTCAGAAATATTTAAAAAAACACGGAAAAAAATTGAATCATAAAAGAAAATTTCGACAAATAGAAAATGCGCTTCGCTGTTTGGAGGTTATTTCGAGAAGAAAATCGTAAAATTTTCTTGGTTCCAGGTAAAAGTTCGCTAAATAGAGAAATTCGTAAACTAGAGGTTCGTAAAATGAAGATCCGAATACCTTCTTTAGCACACTACCCCTATGCCACTGGGTGGACCGCAACACTTTGAAAGTAGCCCGTACCCTGGAGAAGTCTGCCTACCCCTGCTCTAAAGCAACTCGAAGGCTATTGGCGGAATGCCCAAGAGGACTGAGCTCGAGTTCACATACAGGGCTTAAAGCCACAAACCGGCCTTCCAGAAAAAGATCACCCCTCATTCAGTCTTTATATTGAGGAGAAATATTCTTCTTTTTTTTTTACAAAATTCTGTCGACAAATTTAAACATAACTTTTTCACAAGAACGTAGTTTCTTCATACAAATAAGTTTTGCACAACATAAATTACTTAATTTCTACTAATTTCTTTATCTTTCGTATATGCATATCAAGAACAACCCATGTTTTTGAAAGAGTAAGGAACAAAAGTATGCATGAATCATATACAGAGGGAAAAAAATGCAAGTACAATATATGGTACAAAATATATATAAAGTTTACCAAGGAACAGAATCAATAATTTTACTATCATTTGTGCATATAAAATCAAGAATTACAGTTTCAGTTAATTGTATAATTATATTTTAATCAGAAAAGAGAATTCTGTGCTCTGAAGGAGTTAAAAAAAGTAGAAAGTAATATTGAATCTTGCCGGAGATATCTTTTGCTATTTTAAAACAAAAAATTAATTTAGCATGAATATTTCGATTAACTAAAAACTTAAGTCATAACTTACGGGACATATAGGTAAGCTCTTAAAGGTCATAATTTGTTTGTGAAAGTGCAGTGGAACACACAGTGTGATCCGCATCCCCAATACATCCACTGAGACACTCGGAGTTGGTTTTTAATTTAAATCTGTGTAAATAGTACAGGAACGGGCCATGGTAAATTAATAACTGAACAATGTACCTAGGATTTGGATTAAGATTAATATTAGGGATCGGTAGTTATATATATATATATATATATATATATATATATATATTGATTCGTAGAACAGTATTAGATTTAACGAAAGCTATTGACGAAGGACCGTAGAACGATACCTGGGCTAACTCCTGCCTCTCCTATCTTCCCCAACACACCAACGTGAGGAATCACAATAGGTGCATCAGCCTTTCTAATAGACGTGTCTTCAGTGTCAACAGGACTCGAAGCCACGACTTGGTAAAGCCGCCCACGGGGTCGTGGCCACGAGCACTAGATTACTCTGGCTGCGAAGAGTTGTATAAATACGGTTGACAGTGCTAAAGAAGTTTCAATGCTCGTTTTAAATGACATATATATTTTTTTTTAAAAAAGTGGAAAACTTTATATGGATTAAGTGATTTTTAAATGTTTCTCGAATGCTTGCTCTATCTTTATGTTACATTTTTTTTAACAAATGCAATTACATACTTGATATTAAAAACATGAAACATTATCTGGATTTTACAAAATTCCAAATGATTTATACTGCTAATACATTTCTTAGATTTCATTTCATTTCCTTCATCTCAATCACAAAGGCAATTATTCTTTTAAAGAATATTCAAATTTCTTTTTGATCAAAGAACAATAAAATTTTATGTATATATACAATTTATGTAACAAACGCTTGATACATTGTATTTGCTGAATACATTTTATAGTTTGATTCAATGCCTTTGTCCTTTCTTTGATTACAAACCTTTTCGATTATATTAATGCCAATTTTTTTTGTCAATGGCCGAATCGGGATCATCGAAGTCAGAAAGTCTCTCAATGTGATAGACCTTTTGATAGCAACCGTTTCATTTGATACTTCGTGAAGAAAGGGATCATTTGACTACTATATTCACGGACAGAAATGTTTTAATGCAGATGTCTTCAACCTGGGATTCTTGTAGTTCTAGGATTCCTTGGCAGGGATTACGGAAGAGATCACTATTTCTTTAATGAAAGCAATAAAACTTAAGTAAAATTTTAATTTGCATAAAAGATCGAATTCTGAAAGGCAGTTTGCTTGTAAAAAAACAAGTAATATATAAAAAAATTAAATCAATTCTTATTTTGGTCAACAAAGAAATTTTTTTATTTTAGTTACTTTTTATTAAATAGCTATAATTAATGAAAATATGTTTAAACAAATGACAGAATCACAATGTTAAGCGGCACAATAGAAAGCGATTTTCCTCGCAATTTTCCATTTTCCTTTCTATATAAGGTGTTGGATTATTTTTGCTTTTTTGTTACAATTTATTCATTTTTAAAATTTAATTAGTCCAATAAAATAGTATGGTGAAAAAGAAATACATTCTCATAAATTAGGTCATCCCAGGTGGGATTCGAACTCATGACCTTTGAATTAGAAGTTCAACGTGCTACCCATTACGCGACAGGGACACAACGAGCGATTTTCCTTTCTATATATGCTGTTGGACTATTATTTTAGTTTGTTGCTATTTATTTAATTTTTAATTTAATTAATGAGTTAATATTTGAGAAAACTGCATTAACATCAAATATCACCCGCTACAAGTTTAAAAAAATGTATTTGAACTTGCATGGACGAATAGAAAGTATTTTATTAACGACTGAAATTTTGAACAAGATATATATACACATGCATATATATATATATATATATATATATATATATATATTTAGGGAGAGAATGAACTAATAGTAGGGGAATTAAAAAATAAGGAAATAACTAAGCTCACTTATAATATAAAGTTTTGGATAAAGTTATTTATTCTTAAATTTGAAAGAGTTTAAAATATATATAATCATTTTTATTGTAAACATTGAGGGCCTCTTAGATGAGGCTAATATACAGTTTTTTAGAAAGAAAACGCCTTTTTGTGGCTTTCACTCCTGACAGATCATTTACGTAAAACAACATTCATCATATCATATTTGGTAAAATGCGGAATACTTGATATTTTTTCCAGAAAACGTGTATAAGTTGATGCTATCATTATAATTATCACACAGTTATGATCGTTTGAATATCATTCTGAGAACAATTTATTTAAGATAAAAATACTTCTTAACGTATGTAAAAACAAAAACAAAATGTATTGCTTCAATATATCGGGCCTTCGATACTTTGTGTAAAAAAAATGCAAGCATCTATATCCCAATTATTAAATGTAATACAATGGTAGAGGACACCTGGAGCACGAATTAATGAAAAAATTAATTTAATTCTAAGTGAAAAATTTTGAATGAAGAATACAGTATTTTCTTAATTGTTTTTAATTAAAGTACCCATTAACGTGTTGGTCTATCTTAAATATTATTTTAAGGTATCCGACTACGTTCGGAACCATGATTTTGCAAAAGCGTATAAATGGATAGTATTTATGATATTTAGTGTCACTTAGATTAGAAAATGTGTTTAAAATTGTTTTAAGAATAGTATTACAATAAAAAATTATTTAAGTATAATATTTAGACAAAAAATGAACATAGAATGACACATTTTCAAAATATTCTCCTTTTGTGATAATTGCTTCTATTACAATAATATTTAGCCTGCACATAGCTTAGATCTCTGTACAGAGGCTCAACAAGAATTTTTGAAATATATAACTTAGAAGTGGGTTTATCCATGTTTTATGACAACAGAGGGGAGAACTTTTAAGAAAAAGCACCGATAATTATTTCAATTGGTTTTAACTCTGACAATAATGTGTATTTTTCAAAAATCGTAGTTGAGCCTCTACAGAGAGGTCTGAGCTATATACAGGCAAACTATTATTATAATAGAAGCATTTTTCACAAAAGGAGAACATTTTGAAAAAGGCTATTCTAAGTTAATTTTTTGCTGAAATTTGGTATTTAAATAACTTTTTTTGCCAAAATGTCCTTAAAACAATTTTATGCATGTATTCTAATCTAAGTGACACTAAATGTCATGAAAAGTACCCATTTATGCGCCTTTTTAAAACCCCGGCTCCGAACGTAGTCGGATGCCTTAAGATATATTCTTCTAAGGGGCTTTTTTTATGAGGTTCTCCAGAAACACCTTACAGTTTCAAGGGTAATGTTAGTCCATAAAGCTTGAAGTTCACAGTTTTATTAAATATTTAAGGTATCCACTTACGTTCCTAAATCAATGCTTGACTGAAATTTCAAAAATGTTTTTATCCTTGCAATTTTTGGTAGGGAAAAATGTAGAGATGGGCAGAGAAAGAAAAAATTTAGTAAGATAAAGAAAGAAGAAAGTATGCTATAAAATTGGTGAATTTTAAACATTTAAGCATTATTTTAGTAAAATAAGAATTAAAACTTTTATGAAGATTGTGTATTTTTTTGTCAAAGTTATGCGACTTTAAAAACTGATATCTCAAAAACTTATGAATGTATTTCTTTTAAATTTTGTATTATTTTTACAAAGACAAGGGACATCAATAGTTTTTTTTTTTATTTTTAAAAGTTTATTGTTAGGAACATCATGCATTTAATAAAATCTTCGGGAAGGAAATGTGCAGCGAGCCATAACCTTTTGGTAAATTTGAAAATATTTTAGAATTTATTTCACACATTTGCCTTTATAACTCTGTTGAGCGTGTTGTGCGAAAAAATGATTTAAATATATGACCTTAAATTCCATGTGGAGTGTTTTGAAATTTGGAATAATTTCCCCCAAATATTACCTAAAATATATTTTAATAAATTTAAATTGTCATATAATTTCTTGATTGGTGTTTTTCATTAATTTAAGTCATAAACACCAACAGAATAGCATAAAATTATTAATCGTATCACATTTTAGAAAACTTGTCTCCAAACGTATAGGGATATTTAAAATTTTAAAATATTTTCCATAAACTTATAGAATTCGCAAAACCGAAAAATATCTTTTTGACCAGAAAATTTAGTTTTGTAGAATTTTGAGAAGCGTCATTAATAATTGAAAGCATTCATTCACATATTTGCAACATGAACGTTACAGAAGTATTGCTTTCGGAGAAAGAAACTCTCCAAAGACTTTTTATTGTTGCAAATGAACATTGCCGTCTAAATTATGAATTTTTTTTGTCTGGAGCTCTATGAGTAGTTGTATTTTGCCGGAGCCACAAGATATAATTAACTAACACAGCTTATAAACAAATCATCATTAAATGCAGACATGACCACATTTAATATTCATATACACACAATCATGGTAATTCCCCACTTACTCATCCATATTCAAGATCTCACATCTGTTTAGCACCTCTTTAGCGTACGTTAAACCTCGGAAAATCCATTCTGCATTACCTTCAGTTTCTTAATGACCGATCATCTCGCTCCTGAGGTCGTACCACTTCGAGAAGAAGGGTTTTTTTTTTCGAATGAGTCGTGAGTGACCGTGGCGGGAAAGTAAGTCACCAGGTCGTGGGAAGATGTGGACTCCCCCACCTCAGGAGTGGGAGAGTTTAGTTGTTTTCATATAGCTTGTGCATACATACATACGCATATTGCTAGGTGTTGGCCGATCATTTCTCTTTTCAATTGTTTTATGTATGGCAATTTGAAGTGTGGCGAAATCTGGAGGAAGGGCACGCTTAGAAAGAAAAGGTCGAGAGAGAAAGTAACGTTCCGCTCCAACAGAAGTGCCAGTAGATGTGACATGAATTTCTAGGGTGATTTATTATGGGTAAAAATTTAGAAACGTATGTAAGAACAGCAATATATTCAAATATGCTACCATTATTTATATTATTGAATAATAAATTAGAGTTTGTAAATATTTTATGCGACGATAACTAGAGTTATATAGAACTCACGCCAAGAAAAACACACTTAGAAGTTTTGAAACATAACTGTTGTATTTGTTACTAGATTAAGATGATTCTTCTAAAGAAAAGGTTACCTTAAAAGGAGAGTGGGAAATTTGTCTCTTGCATAGTACAAAGTAAATAAGTTGAAACTTTTTGATAACTATCAAAAAGTTAAACTTATTTTAAACGCTCAAAAAACAAAACATACTGAGTAGATGCAATGCAATAATTAGAACCAACCCTTGAGGATTTTTCAGTAAAGTTGAAGTATTTCCCTAATTTGTGCATACATTCTAACAAATTATATATACTGTTACAATTCTTTAAAAATTTTAAATTTTAATTTAAATATTCTTAAGCAAAATCAATTTTTATTTTTTTATTTTAATGATACTAATTAATACTGGCTCAGGAAGAGTCTTTCTTAGCCATCTTAAATGTAAAAAAGGGAGATTAGAGCCCGATAGGGCGAAGTGCTCCAGAAAACATCCCTACATTCATTTTCTAGCATTCCTACCCTAAATTTTCTAACAAATTAATTTCCGGAATCCTTTTTTGTATTAACATGCTAATATTTCTTCTGTCTTCTATAACAGCAGTTTTTTTAACACGATTAACGCACAAGTTAATAATCCCTAAAATTTTTCTGAAGCATCTTTGTTTAGTAAAACGCTGTATTAGGAAGTTAAATATATCACAGTAAGCGATTGGGGGATTTGCAAACCTAGTTTAAATTCCAAAATTAAAAGAAATAATCAACATTTAACTAATACTTTTATTTATAGAAAGTAATTCAAATATACTTTGACCGGGCTGGGAATAGGGGTCTCGTAAATTAAATGCGAATTAAAAGGATTCATTTTTAGGAAATTTTTTTCACTGAAACTCTTCCGATTGTCTAAAGTAAGAAAAATATTAAATATTGTCGAAATTTCAGCTTCAATTTCCTTTTACGCTTATGATTCATTTAACTGTGTGTGTAAATTTAGATTAAATATATCTTTTTAAAATAGTGTCGTAATTTTTGATAACCTAAAACGTATCCTTAATGTATAGATTGTCATATTGTTAAGAAAACATTTTTACGATTCGTCTGTGAATGTAAATATATATATATATATATATATATATATATATATATATATATATATATATATATATATATATATATATAAACTCAAATTAAATTATTACTAACAATTTGTCTTGAATATCTAGAATAAAAATATATTATGTAAGTTGTATCTTCAATAAGAATTAAATGTTTAATATATGATTAACTGTACACATAAATTGATCTAAGGCGAAATACCATGCAAGTACAAATACATTTCTCTTATAAAATTATATAGGTACAAAAACAATTACCTATAGCTATTGAATACAAAAGGAGAATCCAATTAAATGAGATAAGGACCCTTCCTGCTTCAAAAACGTGTCTTGTCATACGTACAATATATCATCCAATGAAATTATGCGACCTCTACTTTTACCGGAATGTAATCCCCAACCTTTTTGACTCGAACCTTTCACCACGGTAATTTGGTAATCAGTGAGAAGACATATTCTAATTTATTATTTTGTGAAAACTCTAAGGTTTGGCCAGCAGATTTTCATCACACACACACACACACACATGAATACCATCGTCAAATTATATGATTATCATATAACCCTCGTCTATTTTATATGATTGCTTCGCATGAATTTCGCGCCTATATTTTTGTCTCTGGTCCTAAATTTAACGAGAAAGATTTTTTAAATTCTTTGTGTAAGTTGTCTCCTTACTAAGTTTTTGCTCTTTCTTCCTCCACAGCTGCTTTTTTAAAAATTTCCAACCTGTCAGTCTGTTTAGAAAATTAAAAAAGGCTGTTTATACGTATAAGGAATAAATTTATGTAAAATTGATATCTTTTGAATGTTAAATGCATTGTGAGATATTGGTGCTATGAGATGAAATATTATACATGATATAAATAAGTTACTAAAATTATTCAATGAGCCTTCTGAAAGTTATTTTATATCAAAACAGACAAAAATATCCAAGTAAATCATGAACTTGAATCAGAATATTCATTGATTTTGATTGATTATTTATTGACAATGCTTAGAGGGAGAGTGGTCAATTGTTTTGATTGGAGGGCAACATTGCAGAAACGGAGGATTATGAAGGGATTATAAATATGATTACATTTATTAAATTACTTTGCATCTCAGAAAAGGTATAAATTGTACCATAAAAATCAGTACATAATAGCAGTTTTAAGGTATCCGACTACGTTCGGAACCATGATTTTCAAAAGCACATAAATGAATAATTTTCATGATATTTAGTGACACTTAGATTAGAACATATGCATAAAACTATTTTAAGGATATTTTGACAAAATGTTTTTATTTAAATACAATATTTTGGCAAAAAATTAACTTAGAATAATCTTTTTTCCAAATGTTCTCCTTTTGTGAAAAATGCTTCTATTAGAATAATATTTTGCCTGTATACAGCTCAGACCTCTGTTCAGAGGCACAGCTAGAATTTTTGAAATATATAGCTTAGAAGTGGGTTTATTCATATTTTACGACAACAGAGGGGAGCAATTTTAAGAAAAAAACGCGAATAATTATTTCAATAGGTGGTAACTCTGAAAATAATGTGAATTTTTCAAAAATTCTGGTTGAGCCTCTATAGAGAGGTCTGAGCTATACACAGGCGAAATATTATTATAATAGAACCATTTTTCACAAAAGGAGAATATTTGGATTTGGAAAAAAGATTATTCAGAGTTAATTTTTTTTCCAAAATATTATATTTAAATAAATCTTTTTTGTCAAAATGTCCTTAAAACAATTTTATGCATATATTATAATCTAAGTGACACTAAATATCATGAAAATTATCCATTTATGCACTTTTTTAAAATCACGGTTCCGAACGTAGTCGGATACCTTAATCAATTTATTTTTTGTGTTAATTTCATATCATCTATTGCTGCAAGTACACTTAATTTTAGAACCAGTTTAATGAGACAAATGTACTTTATCACATTTTTCTACAATTTTTTTATAATCAGGAGTGAGAATGCTTGTTGAAATTCACATCACAGCCTGCAAGTTAATGTCAGCTAACTGGCAACTATATTTACTCATGGTGATCTTTATGCAAGAACAATTTTGCTCACAACTATACATCGATTCAAATATATAGAGCATTTTCTGTCTATTTGGTTTTTTCCAATTGTCTTGGGAGCCACAAAAAGTCCTTTGCGGATTGCATGTGACCCACAAGCCGCTATTTGCCCATCCCTGGCTTTGAAGCAACGTAAGGGCTCTTGAGAAGGACCTCGCAAATTTGAAGTACAGTCAAGCAAACAACACGGTTCCTGAGCTAAAAAGACATTCTACTTAACTTTCACACTAAGTAAACTTGAGAACTTCGAACCTTGGCAATTTAGCATTATCATCCCCGCCACACAATGACCTTTAGAAGAACTAGACCCGAAACCTCGACCCTTTGGTTACGAGTCTTATTTCTCTACCAATGAGATATATTTAATTCTTTCAGCATGCTCGAGGAAACTGTTTGAGGTTTTGCTTGAAAGGGCGTGACTGTGTGGAAAATAATGGCTCCAGTTTTATGAATTTTTTAAATTTAATATTTAAATGAAGCAGACTCTCTCTCTCTATGTGTGTGTTTTAAAATATAAGATATCAACACATAATTAAGTTTTCTTCATAAAATGAAGTAGAGTATTTACTGTTTCCCCCCTTTAAATAGAGTTTTGCTTTACATACTGTATTTTGTTCATTCTCACATTGGGTGTTATATTTTATGAACTCAATATTAATATTGTCCATTATTGAATTTGATTACGGAAAAGTTGCTGAAATTTCTGTGCATTTTCATCTATTATTATTATTAATATATCAGAAAGCATATCACTCTGCCTAATTTTTAAAAAATTTCGATAGAGCAATCAACGTACGATTAAAAACTAACAAAAATGAAATAGAAATACTTTATTTATTCTTTCAGTTTTTTCATACATTTGAAATATCGAACTGTTTCAAGAAAACAATTTAATATTTAATTATTAATATTTAAAACTAATATTTAATATTTAATTATTTATTAATTTTTAGCTTTTAATTTAACCATTCACCCGTATGAAGAATGGATAGCTCAACTAGTTGTAGAAATAATCAACGTAAAAAGAAAGTGAAAAAATAAAATTAAAATATCATTTTCTCATTTATATGCATAAATGCATCCTGGTTGTAAAATATGAACCACAGGACACAAAAATTTGCATAATTTTGGTTTCTATTATGTTTTTGAATTCATCAAAGTTGTTATTCAATTAAATCTTTCTAAATTTATCATCAACTCTCCCTTTCACATTTATTTTTCATCGCTAATTTATAAAGAATGTCATCTTGAACCTAACCCTTGACTTTACAGGAATCTCCCGCAAACACTTGAATGGATTTAGGCCCAAAAGCGATGCCTATTTTTCTGTTTATTAATATTTTGAGAGAGTTAGGCTCTTTTCATATTTCCTTTTCCTTTAAGACGTAGAATTATCTCATTAAGAATTCGTTCATAGTTCACCTCACCAACCTGGGGTCAGCATTTTTCAATGTGAAATATCATTTTTTATACAGGAATGACCCTGAACTTGGATCCTTGTGAATGAAAGTTCAGAACTGTAACCTTTAAGTCATCGGCCTTAGTAGGACTTTCACTTTTAAAATCACTTAGAAAAAATACGGATAAAATGAGAATTACAACAATTTTTAAAGGAGAAATACTCTTAATAAAACATAACAAATGACGCTTCAAGAAAGGGTTACTTTCGGAAACGAGAATGTGTATACATACACCTTGCCAAAGAATTTGCAAATTGTTAAATTTCGGTGTCAATGACTGACTAGGAAGAGCTCTAGTACATAGCAACAGAGGGTTCAGATGATGTATAAAAAGAGAAAATAGAACAACCAAAGTATAACTTCCTCATGAATGGGATTCCATCGATCCACGTATGAACTGTACCAAAGCTTTGCAGATGGATTAGAGAATAGTATGAGCAAATGTTACTATTAGAGAGAGGACGTGCAATCGGACTAAATGAACCAGTGTGTTCAAATCGTAGGATTGCTCGAAATTTAGGCTAGAGTAAAGCTGTCAATCGACGATGCTGACTGGACTTCGTGAATTATAGTCATACAGAACATCAAGAAGGTAGCACTCTCCAGAGAGGAACAAGGGAATGCTAGGAAAGAAAGATCATACTACCGGTGCTCACAGTCTTTGAAACACATACATTCTAAATTATGATACGATGCGTAATCAGGACACTAGAGATTGTGATAGCATCAATATGTGATTCAATAAACGAGAGTTGAGATCACAGTGGACCAGTGTCGGGAGCATTCGACTTGGAATCTCATGGACTAGAGAATAATGTTTTCCAATGGGGAGTTCCGATTCGAGCTGACCCCTTTTTATATGCGAGAACGTGTCTGGAGTTGTCCAGGACAGCGGCGGGATACTCACCTCATTACCTTCCACACAGTACAGCAACTAGGAGTTATGGCATTGGATGTCATTTCCTTTGCTAAAACGCCCCTTTGCTTGTCATCCATTATACTCTTACAGCTCAATGGTACGTCGACGAGACTCTACTCCTTGTAGTGTTGCTTTTACTTTTGTGTATTCATCTGGACTTACATTTTAACACATTAATACCCAGACTCACAAGGCACATTTTTACTGCTTCTTTTTGTATTTCTCCAACACTTTCCCGATCGGTGCGATTTCCAGATCCATCATCAATATATCACGGTTGAACTGTGATGAGCAAGCATCTGCAACTGTCTGGGGATCGCGTTAATCTGATACGCCAGTTAGAAAGTTAAGGCAAGCAATATCATTAGAGCACATCCACCTACTCTTCGTGGCGCAGCTTGGCCAAAGTTGGCCCTTGCGCCACTAAACCCCACATTCATTCATTCATTCCACCTACTCTTCGAGTTAATCAATGCCCACACACACACACACACACAGATAGGAACTTTCATTAGGTGCAGAGACGATCTTGTAATACTCGATTTTATGGATCTTATTTGACAAACATCTCTCAGAATTACAACATTTACGGAATTAAGAAAAAATTCTGAAAGATAAATTTACAGCTATTTTACAAATTATGGAATGCTATTTCTGGAGAGATTTAATTGTTTGAAGAGAGAAAATTGCATGTATTCTGCTTTCCGCTTTTGGTTCTACATATCTAAGTAAAAACATCTTTCCTCGTATAAAAAATATTTCATCTCCGCAAAGAAATTGTTTACCAAGTGAATCTCAGAATAGTGTAATGTTGAAAATCACAAATTATACCCTTGATTTTGCGTAATGAAAGTGAAGAGTTGCAGCTGCAAAAGCAATAAGTTCTAATTAAAATATTTATTTATCTTTTTATTTAACTATACTGAAGGGAAATACTTATATTTTATGTTGTCTATTTCTTACTTTAATAAATATTCTTAAAAATACATAATATATGTATAATTTTAACTTTTTATATTTTTTGTTGAAGAAATTTTTATATTTTATATACTGTTTATATATATATATTTGAGTTAAGAAATATCTTTAAATGATGCAAAATTAATACAGAATAAAACTGTAGATCTATATTATTGGTCTTTATTCTCTAAATCTGCACCCATTGTCACGGGAATCGAATTGTTTCAAAAATGTCCTACTGCGTGGCCTTCTGAATCATGAATTTCATTCTGAATTTGGTTTGGCGCGCCACAGCTAAAAGGTTGACGACCTCTGCTATAGAGTACATTTAATAATACATTGGATTTATATTTTTAAACGTTGATAAATGCTTATAAAAATTATTAACTATTTTGGGATATTAGAAAACATTTATTATTATTATTCAATATTTTAAATTCACGTTGACATCGGGAAAAAATTAGGCTAATCCTCTATACCAGGGGTACTTATGTTGAGTACCTCTGGTATAGAGGATTAGCCTAATTTTTAGCCTGCCGGAAGCATACCTATGTTTGCTATTTCCCGCGGGTCGCATACATATAATGGCTATATCACGTGGGCCACAACATGAGGATTAATGGAGAGAGGGTGGGGAAGAAGTGCTTTAAGACCACAATATAACATAGAAAACTTAAAATGTGGAAAATTGATCCAAATATTAAAGCTCCTATTTTGCATTTTTTAATTATTTTTTCTATTTTTTATTTTTATCACTGAATTTTTTAAAATTGGAAGCATTTAAGAATCACTCCTTCACAAATTCTGCGTCAGTAAACGATTGCATACAATTACCAATAATATAACAAATTTCATGAGGTGCCTTTATTACAGCTGTGACACTACCACTGACAAAACACTTTTTTTTTGCTGTTGTAAAAATATTATTTAAGAAAGATTGTTTATCCCCTCTTGAAAGAGATCTTCGAGGAAAAGTGTGATTGAGCAATTCCTGTTTATTGGTTTTTTTAAATACAACACTTTCCTGGCAAATCAAACAATTACTGATCAATGCTTGTTTTTCACTACAAAATAGGCAACTTGTCAATCGTCTTGAAACAACCTATTTTCTTCGAATATTTTTCGCTCTCAAGATATGAGAGAGAGTTAAAAATTAGTTTCATTCATAAAATGGCCGCTACTCCACTGTTGTCTATTATCACTAATCAGAAACAAATATCAGTTCGCACACATACGACATCGACAGCGAGCAGAAAAATTAATATATTTGATTTCTTAACAAAGAATTTCCCACCAAATTTTCATAAATAAATTAATTTCTCAGAGCAATAGACCATGACCGGGCCACTTAAAACTGCCCGGTGGGCCGCAGGTTGTGCATCGCTGCTCTATTCTGTAGGTTTTTTATACCGTAAAAACTTTTTTTTTAATAAAAGAAGTAAAAATACAACTACATCTTCAGCATTAACGAGTGGCCGTGATCTTCGAGTGGTCAGGGTCACAGATTCGTGGCCGGCGTTTTTTCTGTTCTGTAGAGTCGTGGACTTACGTCCTGGTGCCACTAAAAGCACACTATACTGCAGAGTTGAGCTCATTAAATCTGTTAAGATTCTGAGTCTTCATGTTCACGAAGTGTGGAAGTTTGGATAATAGTGTGCAGCTCAGACGTGATCCTTGTCATTTGACCAAGGATCAGAATTAAGAGATCCGTTGCCAATAGTCTTTGTGTTGCTTCATATTGGAATGTTAATGAATAATCAACCAGGTTTTGTGAAAATTTTATAATTATTTTTAGTATTTCAAATATCAGATGGACCTGTTGATCCAGAATTTGCTTTACTTCCCACTATTTGTTGTAAAATAGTTTTTGACTGAAGTAGGAAACTAATAAAAGAATTGTCTCTTTTCCTTTAAAACAATGAATATTTATAGAGAATGATTATGTAGCCGTACGACTATAATAAATCAAAAGTATGTTTTTATTAATAATTTACCGCTTAAGGATTATTACTTAGATTACGTTAATTACAGGTATTATATTACCCTTTTTGTGTGTCATTGGCATTTATTATTGTATTTTTTTAAAAATAATTTGGTATTGTTTTAAAGCAAAGCAAATAAATCAAACATCAATTGATATATTTATTCAACTGCAAGGAAAAAAGCCATTTAGATTTAAATACGCAATAAAAATATAAATTTAAAATCATTAACTAAAAAATTGAGATGAAAAAAATGTGATTCAAACTGTGCAGTACGTAACAGAGAGATAGATTTAAAGAACAATTAAATCTCATTGGTATTTTTTCCATACAGTATTTGGGATCACTATTTTTATTGCAGAAAATAATAAGCTAATCGAAGCTATACATATAACAAATAACTAACAATCTCAATGAAACTAATTTGTAATTGCCTCAAAAAATAGAACAAAACAATTGAATATGTACATTTATATCTTTCTTAGTAATTAGATACAAAATATTGTACCCACAGTCTAATATCATTTGGAGTTTTAAAGAAATTATCCTATTCCAGCCATATGTGATTTATAAACAAATCCACTTATCAACCTTATTAGAAAGTCTTTATTAATATTAATTTGAGGGACAAACGATTCAAAACAGCTTTATTCCTGAATTACAGCGAATAAAAATAAGAAAAAAAAATAATAATCCCGTCGCATGCTTTTGCAAAGCAGGGTGTTGCCAAATTATCAAGAATAATCATAATTTAACTGGGCGGGTCTCAGTCAGTTGGAGTAAAACAGATGCCATTATATATTTTTTAAATCTCTTTTTCCCTGTATGATTTGAAGTGAAGTGAGTTACAGATAGGGAGAACAGCAGATATAGAGAGAATCTGAGAAAATTATTCGCTTAGGTTCCGTACTCTAAACAATAGGGTTCAGTTTTCTTGATTCTTTTGCAGATGGTTATTTTGTTTTTGTTATGCGTTCTTCGCATTTTTCTTTTATAATATATGTAGGTCAGCTGATCACACCGGTTTTTTTATTAGTGTTACTTTGTTTTCGCTTTCTGTTATATTGTGTTGCACGTAATTTTGCTTAGTAAAATGGCGTATTGTTTCAAAATAAACGTAGGCTCTAAATTTTGTTGTGTTTTGTTTTTGTTTAGATAGCAAAAATGGTGCAATATGAAAGAACAAGAATCTCTCTCTATATATATCCGTTTAATAGCTGTTAAGTGTTTTTATTTTCAGGAAAAAGATTTTAAAATGCTTTGCTTATACATATTGAAATGTTAATAGGGAAAATTGTAAGGGCGAGATTTTTTTTCGTTAGGGCTTACATTCTGAAAATGTTTTTGTTGCTTTACATTTTATCCAACAACAAGCATAAAATGTGTCATTAAAATATTGTTTCCATTATCTTAAAATAATGAATTTAACAGAAAATTAGTGGAATAAAAATAAATATCAAACTTATTTTTCTATCTTGAATAATGTGAATATTGAATTATTCTTTAATACTCTTGTAAATTCCAAAACATAAATTACGCCATTCAAATATTATTTCCATTTTCTTAAAATAATGATTTCATCATAATAGGGGAATGAACATATATCAAACTTAATTTTAGTATTTGCATACTGAATGTGTCGAATAATTTTTTAGTATTCTAACAAATTCCATGCTTACGGAAAGTATGTTAATTTTTTCGAAGAATGTGAAATGATTAATGATAAATAATGTTTTACTACTGTATATATATGCGGATGCATTGAATGATGCCATTCGTTAAAAATCAAAATATATGAAGGATATTGAATTTCTTTATTACAACATTCCAAGCATACAAAGTGTCAAGTATAAATTTATTAAAAACAATAAGACCAAAATTAAATGTGATTTTTGAGGAATACCTCGTACATGTGTAGTATAAAATGATCAGGATTTTGTTTTCGAATATAAAAACGTATTTCTGTAGTTTTAAGGACAAATTCCTGTAAATATAGCTTATTAGTCATGGAAATGTTGTCCTCAGCACTTGGCCATGGTTCAAAATTACGAGGTCCATCGCCAATAGCTCTCGTATTAATCAGTGAGTGAGTGAGTGAAGATTAACGTCGCACTGTTCAGCTACACGAGGGCTTTTGGCGACGGACCACGTAATTTTCGTATTAATCAGAAAGGCGACGTTAACAAACAATTATTTGTATAAAGATATATTAATTTCTCATAAAAATCATGTTATTACGCGTTTACAAAATACATAACAAAATTGTATTTATAAGTTTTAATGAATCACAGAATGAATAATTTTTTTATTATGAAATTTAAATGAATATTGCATTCAAACACTTACAAGATTTCAAGAAAAGCAGTTTCATTATTCTCAAAAGAATTGATTTTACTCAAAATATTTTCGCTTAAGAAAAATTGATTAAATTTTTAGTAAGGATGTTTTGAAGAACTGCAGTTTCTCTCTCTCTCGCTCTCAAAACAACAAATCTTATACAACTACAATAAAACAGCATCCATAATATTTATCCTAGGAAAAAAACTTTAAAAAAAATAAATGAAATCGTTTTATAATGACATTTTTGTTTTTATTAACTATTATACAGCAATGGCGACTTCTGAATTGAAACATTCAATCACAAAGAAAAAAAAACTTTCTTTTGTCTTTTTAACGAAGCACTACAAAGCAAAATAAATTATTCAGTGTTTATTTCCCTTGTTCTAGTTCCAAACATCTTGCGCAACGCCAGCAAACTTTATTATGAAAACAGCATGATCATTTTATCCTACATACCAGCAGCGTTTAGAACTTATAACGTTTATCTTCTCCCCCAATTGAAAAAATCTTAAATAATCTATTGTTTCCAAATGATATTGATTAAGTTTACTTTCTTAAGGGCTACGTAACAAAGAAGCGTATTCAAAAGTGCACAATCGGCGCCATGAAGTAGGTGTTAAACTAGAAATTCATGCAATGTGACGTTTCTGCCAGCTCTACTTGTCGATTCTGCTACAAGTAAAGAGTTAATTTATTCACAACAGTGTGGTGTTCTTTTGTACGTTTTTTCAGGCGACAATGAGTGCATTGTGAGTCGTCCTGACTTCCAATCGTGAATTGTCCTGCTTAATCGGGTCGATACCCCTTTTTGATTTCGTGAATCCTGTAGTTCGAGATGTCATCCGCTTGTCCAAATTTTTTTCCAGACCATCGTTTCATGTGTATTTTTAACCTTGTCATTCGCTTATGGTGTGCCTTATGATCTCTGACTGGGAATTGAAGTTAAATTGTTCTTTGTTCGTCGGAAAAATAATTCATATAATCTTAGTCTTTCACAGAAGAAACTCGCGAAACAAAATCTAAATTCTGATTGCATTACCTCAAGACAAAGAACATTATTTGAAAAAAAAGATCTGAATGGAAAATATGAAAAAGAAAAATTAGGTTGTCTTTACTTTTTTTCCAATGACATTATTTGAAGTACTACTTTCTTATTTAGCAACATTTAAGAATTTAAAGTGTTGTTTGGTGTGTGTGTGTGTGAATTAACATCACTCCTTCACTGTAGTTCCATTAGAAATCTTAAGAATGAACAGAGATGACTTAAGACATTTTAAAGCCCTGGTCCCCTATGCGACCCTTTTATCAAATCTGTTGTATTACGTGTAAAGTTCAATAAAAAAACCATAAAGAAGGAAGATTTATTAAAAAATTCGTTTTCTACAATTCTAGTTCGTGAAATTATTAATTATGCCTTTAAAAAAATCAACCATTATTAACATTTTCTTTTCAATACTCTTTAAGTTCAAACTACACTCATGTCCATAAATTAAGGATAATGAAGTTCAGGCAAAGAAAGAGACAGAAGCAAAACAAATTTGACTTATTTGTAAAGTCTATTTATTAAACAAAACGTAAAGAGCAAAAAAGATGCTATATGTTTGACATAATTAATAAAAATTGCGATTTTTACTCCCTGGAGCAAATTTTCAAAAAAGAACCTATTTACAAAAAAACAGTATAACATGGTTAGTATGATGGTTAATATGGAGTATGTCGCCCGGACGATGCAATACAGGCTATACAAAGCCTAGGCATGCTGAGTATTAAATTATCAATCTGATCTAGGGGAATATTACACCACTCATCAAGCAATGCCCTCCGAAGTTCCGGTAGACAGGTGGGAGAGAGTTGACGGGCTGCAATTCGTCGACCAAGCATATCCCACACATGCTTTATTGGATTCAAGTCCGGTGAGTATGCTGGCCAATCCATACGATTGATATCCTCCCATTGAAGGCATTCGTCTACAATGTTTGCACGGTGAGGACGGGCGTTGTCATCCATAAACAGAAATTCAGCCCCCATGGCACCCCGAAACAAACGTACATGTTGTTCCAGAATGACATCCCGATAGATGTGGCCTGTCATCGTTACACTCTGAACATGCAGGTCAGTTCTGGAGCCAAGAATAATTCTTCTCAAAACGAGCCATCCTGCACCCCCGTAACGGTGCCGTTCAATGGTGTTCTCTTGGTGGTAACGGGTACCTGGCGCTCTCCATATTAAATTCCGGGAAGAATCAGACTGCAAACTAAATCTGGACTCGTCGGAAAACATAGCACAAGATTACTGTTGTGGTGTCCACAATGCATGCTCTCTACTCCAGGTTAATCGCAGTTGACAGTGAGTTGCGGTAAGTGGAGCACATCTGACAGGCCTACGAGCATATAGACCAATGTGCCCTAAGTGTCTGTACACGGTCTGCCTTGAAACTGTCGTACCAGTAGCTGAAGAGAGCTGACGAGACAGGTCTGATGCTGGGCTCCGTCTGTTTCTGTTGGCAGTAACTGCCAAATACCGGTCCTCATTCGGCGTTGTAACTTGGGGGTGACCTGTGCTGTAACATCTATTCACATTACCATCATCTTGGAATCGTTGCTAAACCCTGGAGATGACACTCTGCGCGCGATTCCAAGTTCCTCGGATACTTCCACATTCCAGTCGTCCTATAATTCTACCACGTAAAAAATCATCCAAATGCTTCCTTTGTGCCATAACTATGCGGTTATTGCACTGAAAGGCTTTTAAAGCGCTTGTGAACAATTTTACTTCTTTGTCACCATTCCTTATATACCCCTCTCTTACACTCTCGTCATTGTGACGTACTATCTGCGCCATCTGACGGTTTGCTGTAATTTGCATATTCTTCTTCAAGATGTGTGTGATAATTCTACAGGTGAAATTTTTATTTTAGAGTTCAATTTCTGTGTGATACTGAATTATCCTTAAGTTATGGGCATGAATGTATATAAAGATGATTGAGTCATACGATTTCTCGGCGAATATGTCCAAAAATAGCATTGAAAATTTTTAATGCAACTCCCTCTAATAAAAGACCAAAGGGAAGGCCCAAAAGAAGATGGAAAAACTGTGTGGTTGAGGACTTTGCCATTCTAAAAGTGAAGAACTGGAGATCAATTGCTAAGAGAAGGGCAGAATGGGAAAAACTTCTGGGGAAGGGGCTCAGTCCCACAAATGGTTGTCATGCAAATGCTCTAAGAATAACATTTGGCGATTAAAATTTTTCAGCTTGTAAAGGTCTCGCCTCCGCACCTAAAGATGTGGAAAAAAGGGAAGGAAGACTAGTCGTATTCAAAATGACTCAATTTATTTATAGCACTAACCACAATACAAGTTCGATCAACCAAAGTTAAGAGATGCACCCAATTAATAAATATGAAGACAATTAACGAGGTACACGAGGTATGAGAAGACTTTAATTAAATAGGACACTTATGTGTCACTTCAATAGTTCTGCCTTCTTAGCTACCTAATCTAGATTCAATCTCTAGTGACAGATCGTCACCTTAAGTAATACAACTATCAATTACTAAATATCCACGCCTCACATTAAATTTGATTAATCACTGCTCCGCTAGCCGTCTACCCTATACTTCTCTTTCTAACCAGGAAGCCAAGACTTTCTATAGTAGTCTTAATTTGTATGCCCACGTTTTCTTCGGAGGAGGAAACTTTCTAATAAAATAATTTTTAAGGACCAAATATTCCCCAAGAGGACTCTTAGTAAGACGATCGTTGATAGAACCGTCAAAAGCTTCTGATCTTCTTGAGGCCAAGTCAAGGCTTTGGGCTCGAATCCAGTTTCTCATACTTTAAAACCATCGCAGAATAAATTTCGTAATTTAGAATATAGATCAGATGACGAAGATACCCCCTCCTCCCCTATTGTTTCGAACAACGCCTAAGACACAAAATTTGAACATTGATACTCGTGGAGCGCACGACCTAATCATAAATTACTTTTAAAATATCAATTTTTTCTAAGTAAATTGGTTCTTTTTCAACGCATATTTAATTCCATTATCTTATTTCAATATTTAAAGTTTTCCATATCAACTTCTATAAACATAACAAAATGAATTATACAGTAAATTGTACCAACTTGTATCAAATTCTCAGAATATTAAACACCTTTTCTTTCAATGCGAAAAATTTTGCTTTGCATTTAGCTAAACTTTGCATCAACATTTAACCTTCACTATAGGTGAGTAGTTTAGTTTTAATTCAACTAGCACGAATTGTTCTTCAAGTTTTGAAGAATGTTCTTGAATGTGGTAACCAATTTATCGCATTGTTACTTGTTGCAATACTCAATGACCCATAAGACACAATTTTTTTAGAATATCTTCTTGTGTTCACGGTTATTTCCCCCAAAGATGTTAAAAAAAGAATAATGAAAAAAATGTACTCTTTAATTTTAAATAAGCTAGTATATATTGTTTATTAAAATAAAAAAATTGTTACTTAAAAAAATCTTTTAAGAAGTCCTTTATATATTTGTCAATAAAAAGTAGATTTAGATGAAAATGTTTTTAATTTAAATGCAACTTTATGATTTCTCATTAACAATTTAAAAATAATAATCAATAATCTGTTTTACCTTGTTTTGTATGAACAATTTTATTTAACAGTTCATATAAGATTCCACACATACGAATTAAAATTATAATATAACATTAAATAACTTGTTTCAGTTCATTTACTAACAGATATTTCCTGTCATTATTCTCATTACCAGCCATTATTACTTAAAAAAACCTTTTTTTATTACTTCTAAAAACATTTAATAATCTGATCGTTACATATTTTAAAAACTAGCAGAATAACTGACGTAAAAGATTCAAACGCTATGTAGGAAGTGGAAAAAATACTTATCAAACAGTTATTTTCATACATTCAAATAAAAATATTAAATATAACAATAAAAAATCACTGGTTTCTCTACGATTTGTCTCAGTTGAAAGTAAATCTACATTTTCTTGCACAAAATTCACTAAGTGTAAATGACCAGGAATTCTTTCACATTTACAGTTCATTCAATGATATAAATCCGCATTATCAGTGTATAAAAATAGAGTTTTTTTGTCAATGAAGATCATCATGGCTTTGATTGATATCAAGAAAAAGTAATTATAGTTGTTAGAGATTGAGCAAAAGTGTAATTACAAGGGAATTAGATTCAGTAGACTGAATACCTTTGTTTCAGGAGAGAGATGTAATTAACTTAAAACGCAATAACTTTCAATAAATGAGTGTCTGGTTCAGTTCAATGTCGAGATGAATAGAGCAAAAGACAGACGATTTTATTCAATGGCGTGATCTTTTTTTGCTTCATTGCACAGTATTAATCAAGTTAGAATTCTTCCTGCTCAAATTAAAAAAAATAATGGTTCTTATTTTTCGAAACTTATAAAATAAGTGCTTTTAATTGTATATTGAAAGGCAGATTTCATTAGTAAGTCTGAGAAGAAAGATGACTGATGTATAATCTTAACGTTTGAATCCCAAAGAGTATATTCACAGTGTTAATTTAAAAAAAAAAGTGCATTGACACTTTCATTTTCTTCTGATAAAAGTATTCTCAACTTGTTCTTACATTCTATAAACTCGAATTTACGAGACTCTGATGAAGATTCATTGCGTATTTATAAATCAACGTTTATAAGATGGTATTACTGAAATAAAATTTACGCCTGAACACCAGCTTAAATGCTTATGATCCGCCGTACTTATTCGAATCTAACAAGGGGAGGGCACGACTAAGGAAATTCATTTCGGGTCCAGACCTGGTGTAATAGTAGTACTCATTTAGAGCGTTCAACCCTCAATGTAATTCCGCCGAATGGCCAGTTAATTCGGAAAAAAAAGCCTTCGAAATTCATGCTTAGCTTTTATACAATTAAATTTCAATTTCCTCCAACGATTTCGTAGCTTGGTTGATGTATCGTCTGCATACTATGCGCGAGGTCTGGGTTCGATTCATCGGTCATTTTTTTTTTCATTTCATTTAATTATTTTTAAAATTAAATAAACTTATTTATGAAAGGTTTATTAAATATTACATAATATTTTATGTAATTGTTTTGTATTTTATAAAGTAAACAAATTACTGTAACTATATAAATATTTATATTAAATTTTATATAAGTATATTTTTATATTAATAAATAATATTTAAAATAAAATATGTAATAAATATTAAATGATATTATACATAAAAATTAGTTACCAATAGTTTTATAAGGTGAAATACAATATACTATAAATAAAATGTTATGTATAATATAAAATATATTATTATTATATTAAAGTACTTTGTAATTAATATAATAAAAATAATACGTGTCTTTTTATGTATTACTAATTTAATTATTTTATAATTTTATAAAACATTTAATAAGCTTTTTTTTAAATAAATTTATTTAATTTTAATAAAATTATTTAAAATTTTTTAATAATAAATAAACAATTCTTATCAATAATAATTTTTATTAATAATAAATCTTATTAAAAATCATTTTTAATAATAATAATTTTTATTAATAATTATTTTTAATAATAATAATTTATTTAATAATAATATTAAATAATTTTAATAATAAATAAATAAATTTTTTTACTTAATGAATGCAAAATAATTACATTAAATACCATTCAATATTTAATAAACCTTTTATAAATAAATTTATTTAATTTTAAAAAATAATTAAATGAATTGAAAAGGAAAAATTTATAGCGTGAATATAACCCTGACCTCCCGCATGGTAACCAGGCGTTCTCCCACCCAGGCTACGAAGTCGTCGGATGAAAGTAAAACCTAATTGTATAAAAGCTAAGCATGAATTTCGAAGGCTTTTTTCTCCGATTTGACTGGCCATTCGGCGGAATTACATTGAGGGTTGAACACCCTAAAGAGTACTACTATTACACCAAGTCTCGACCCGAAATGAATTTTCTTAGTCGTCCGCCTCCCCCGCCTTGTAAGAAGTCATTTGATTTCAAGCAGCTCCCCAAACTCTCAACACTTTTTTGATAAAAAAAAAGTGTTAAGATGGTTTCCACATAGATATTCGATATTTACAAAATTAAAACAAAATTAAAAAGAGAACTAATACAAAGTGAATAGTTGATTTATTTTACTGGTATTAAACATTTTAAAGTACATTCATGAATATGTGTAATTACTCTAACCGTCAGTAACGTGTTAAATTTCCCCATCCAACGAATTTTTCTCTCCCTCGATTTTAAGCTCTGTCCGATTTTCAATAGCATTAACATTGAAAAAAAAAGTACGTCTTAGATTGGAATATAAAAAAAGGTAATTAGCATTTAAAATTCCTTGCAGAATTATTAAAATGTGTCCCATATGAAAATGTTGTTTAAAAATAGTAATCTGCAAAGAAATCATTTTTCACTGCTGAATTATATTTGTTATCCAAAAATGAATATTTTGGATTTATTTTACATTGACTTCAATATGCATGCACGCAAATAAACACACGCACTTATTTAAGGTATCCGACTACCCTAAAACCATGATTTTTTTCAAATATCGGCAAAAATTTTTATGATTTTATTTTATAGACCATTTTATTAACTTAATAACAATACCAAGTACTTTATTTTCCCTCCATTAGAACAAAAATTACAAGCGTTTTAGTAAAAGCCAATGCCATAACTTTACACAAGATGTCAAACTTTAAAATGCGTTTTACTCGAAATGTGTTTTTTTCGAAAAACTCAAACGGGGACCGCGATTGCTCAAAAAGTTTTGAAAATAATTAGCTGAAATTTTTTGCTTATGTTTTGCATAACAGTAGAAGTGTTTTGATCTTCAGATTTATCAATAACTGTTTTATTTCAAAATTTGCAGCTCTTTATGTGAATATAGTCAATGTTTTTTTAAGCAATTTCGTATAATGACTTAGATAAAGTGCTCTAGTTTTTGTAAAAATTAAAATATTTCTTATCGTGAAGATCACTTCAAACAGGAATAACAAAGTAACACATCAAAATTGAGAATTTGTTCACAAAATCTGTGTAGAGAGCGGGCTCCGTTTATGTAATTTTTCGTACATTTTTACTAGTTTTTTCCCATTTTAATAATAATAATTTTTTTTTCTTTTACCAATTTTAGGATTTTTTCCTTAAAATATACTATATAAATATAAAAATCACAAAAAGATCTCCATATTTCCTTTTTTTCAAAAAAAGTTGTCGCAAGTAGTCGGATACCTTAATATAATGTTGAGCGATAGTTAATATCGGGCTTCATTTGACGATTTTTGAATCTTAACGAAATTTTAAACTAACTTCAGACATGTTTGATAGATGAAGATGCCTTGTATTTTGTAAGAAACACCATCTTTCATCAAAACACACATACTATCCCTTAAACTTTCTATATTTCATTTATGGATTACTTTTAAGTTTACTAGTATTATTACCATGGAAACGCAATAGAAAAAAATTATGATTGGATGAATTAAATAATGATAAGACATTAGAAAAATATATTTCTTTCTTGTTTTAGGAGCAATTGTTGTCTTATATCGAAAATTGGGAATTATTTGTATAAACTTGATGTTTTTTTCATTATCAGCTATTTTGCCTTTACTCAATTTGAGAAAAAAGAACGGTACTTTATGTATTATAACGTCGACCGATTTTGAAAAATCAAAAACATCGCCAAATCAAAAGGCGTTGCCAAATACTGCCATGGTATTTGCGAACAAAGTTATTGCATTTGTACATAAAAGGGAAGTTTTCCATTATAGGCTGCATGTCGCGGCATCTTTTCATTTGATGAATTGGTCGACGGTATGATACGTAAAAAGTATACGTAATATACGTGAATACGTAAGTAAGTATAAAACAAATCTATGTAAAATTTTGCATAATTTATACAAATTGAGACTAAAATTTCTCATAAATTTGGAAATATTCTTGTACTGAAAGTTTGCATCGAAATGATGTTTTGTAAAATATGTATAAAATATTGCGACATTTCTGTAAAACTCAATCGGATGTAAAATTTCAAATTACAGATATACGATTTGCATGATTAAAAACAACATTATATTATTTAAAGTAGTTTAAAAACAAAAATAAAAGGAAAAAATAGCATTACACTACAATTAGCAAAATATTTTGAAACTCCAGCAATTTATGCAACATTATATAATATTCTACATCAGAGCAATATTTTTATTACAATTCTCTTAATTCTAGACATTACCGGTCAAGTTTCGAGAACTGCAGTTCATTAGATTCGTTTTCGTTCTTTATTTTAAGTAATTATTTACACCAAATTTACTCCCTTAGACACAAATTCAGTCTTCGTTATTTACGAGAAAGGAAAAGTGCGTAATTAAGTGAACGGTAACCACAACGAAAACAAAAAGAGTCAAATATTGTTAGTCATTGTGGAAGTCATGAAAGCAGTTTATTGAACTGTAAAATTACTACCCCTTTCCTTACGGGAAAAGAAAGAAAGAAAATGTAAAACTGTGCGCCCGGGCGTGAATTTTCCTACCAGGGCGCATGCGGGGCAGTAAAAAAAAGGACATCGAGTGGCTTCTTCTACGGTTGGAGTAGCGCACGCATTAACTTAGGTGCTAAATATAAAATTGTGGGGAAAGTATGGACGATGGGGATGGACTTAGATGAATGGCGTTTTAATGACCACAGCCAAAAGGAAAACTTACACTTTCGTCTGAAAGGAGATATTTTATCCTCTGTTGATTTCGATATTTATTTTGTTTTTTTTTCTATATCATCTCTTTTTGATGAAATTTTAATTACTTTAATACCGTATATTTCCGTTTATTGGCTGAGAACTTGGAATATTTTAAAAATTAAATTAGGGGACAAGAAAGGGGTTGTCGGTTTATGTTCGGATCCGTAAATGTAGGAAGAAACGTAATCTGGAGAAAATATTAGCATTATCCGTTAGCCATGACCAAGCGATTTTAATGTTTTTTTACTTTTTGGGTATTTTAAATGGAAATTTTATTCTAAAAAAGAAAAAAAAATAGATCCTTCAAAGTCCGTGTCCGTAAATTCGAGATCTTGAATAGTTTGTAAAATATATATATCTTAGTGAATATGATATATATATAGGTTATATCATGTGCCGTGTATGAATTTGTTTCCATGCTCATTTTCTAAACAAAACAAAAAAATATATGATTAGTTTAGATATTATACAAGAGAGTAAATATAAAAATTGTGCTAGTTTCAAATTACCAATCACTCATTGGGATATCTTAGTGAATATGATAATTATGCAGGCTGTGAAACATAGGTTAGTTATCATGTGCCGTGTATGAATTTGTTTCCATGCTCATTTTCAAACAAAACAAAAAATGGTGCGGAATACATGATTAGTTTAGATATTATACAAGAGAGTAAATAAATAACAAAAATTGTGCTAGTTTCAGAAAAGGTTACCAAAAATAAAACTATTGACGTTGACGTCTGACGTTTTACTTTACAGCAATTTAATTGGAAAATATTCCAATTCGGCTAATGGCCAAATTTCAAATTTTGGGTAAATTTTGGAAGAAAAACTGCACTTTTGGCTTATGCGCGGTCAGTTTATGTTCAGAAATATATGGTATGTCATTATTTCATATGGCACAAATATGGCACATATGGCTTTCATATGGCTTTTCATATGGAGAAATATGGCACATTTAAAATGACATGCTTAAGATTTTTTATTGTTTCATTATATTTTATATAGAATGTTAATTGTCCGCAAAGTATAATGTTACATATTCGTAAGGATTTTTCAAAGTTGCCATAAATAAGCAACTCAGTCGTGAATTTTTCTAACTAGAAGTTTCCAAATTAGAGTCGTGATACCAGCGTATATACATACTGTGTACAAATATTAAATTTAAAAAAGATGTTACTAATTACAGTTGATTGAATAATAATTCGTGTCTATTTTGATTTCTATGGAAATTTTTTATGGAGTAACACCTCAAAAATCAGCATCAATTCAAAATTATAATACAGCATTAGCAAATAAAAAGAAACATTCATTTTCTTATCTATATCTACAGGTCCTTGAAACTTAATACAATGTATCAATGTTTTTAAGAAATGTATATATGATAGTGTCCAGTAGCGCACACGAAAAGTTTTCAAGGGGGAATCCGGGGTCGAAAGTTCACCATTCTTGTATCATGCTCCTTCTGATTTTGTCGATTTTCGGGAACAAAATATAGTAAAAAACTAATTATTGAATAAATAATTAGCATTAATTAATAAAATTAATCATTAATAACAAATACTTAATTAAATTTTACGTATTATATACATAGAATTATAATCAATCGGAAAAAATCAAGGTCTTGGGGGGTCCCCCCCTTGTGTGCGCCACTGATAAATTAAAAATTATATTTGTATTTAAGGTTTATTCGTCTTTCTCTTAATCTTAAATGATTTACTTATCAGCAATCAAAATATTATTAAAGGATGTGGCTTTATCTGTTTTTCAATAACTAATCTGTGTAAAAGCATTACGAGAATTTTTATTTTAATGCATGTATAAAAATATTTTTGGCAGTTAAATATTAAATGTGAATTAAGTGGAAGTAATACAGAATTTCTGTTAATGTAAAAGTAAAGTGTTAACAGCTTTTGACAACATATCAGTCTAATAAGATTTTTAATTAAAATTTACTTTATTAAACATAGTTTAATTTCTTTATTTAATTTAACCCGATCCATAGATTTAGTTTTAATCACATTTAATTCCTTTAAAATTAGATCAATGTACACTTTATTGATAACTTTACCTTCAAGTTATTTTATTCAATCATTTATACTTTTTTTTTTACTGAAGCTACACGTTTAAAAAATAACACAAGAATAAGTTGTAGATGGTCTAAAGAAAAACTGATGAAACATGTCACGTCCTTATTCTTGTAAGCTTTTCTTTGGAAATATTGTGTTTCGTGCAAAGGACTTTTCTTAGCCTTCAATATAAATCAGTGCTTCTCAAACTTTCAATACTTGCGACCCAATTTTCAATCATAATTTTCATCACGCCTCCCTCCATAAAATAATAACGTATTGGTTTAAAAAATAACGTACTAAAAGCTACAATATGACTTTAATTATAAACCGTAGAAATTATTAAGATAAGTGTTAAATTTTGTGTATAATTTTGTATATGACAAGCCCATGGGAGTCATGTGTATAATTTTGTATATGACAAGCCCATGGGAGTCATGTGTATAATTTTGTATATGACAAGCCCATGGGAGTCATGTGTATAATTTTGTATATGACAAGCCCATGGGAGTCATGTGTATAATTTTGTATATGACAAGCCCATGGGAGTCATGTGTATAATTTTGTATATGACAAGCCCATGGGAGTCATGTATATAATTTTGTATATGAAAAGCCCATGGGAGTCACTAGTAATTATTAATCTTGTTCTTAACTTAATATTGATAAATTAATTATCAAATACATTGTGCAGTGCAGATGCATTTATAAGTATATTATGTCAATGTAAATGTGCATTTTACTTTTTTATTTTGTCAGAAGGTGTTTTGTTTTGCTTCCTTTCAGTAAATTTGCAATTTTTCACTTTTTGATATGCTCGCGACGTCCTTGTAAGATTATCACACCCCCCAAGGTTCCCACAGTTTGAGAAACGCTGATGTAAATGATGTGCTTCAAAGAATTTCTTCTTCAATTGATTTTAAATGCTTTTAAGACACAAGCATCAATCTAACATTAACATTTATATATTATAAACTGTTGATCTTATATAAGAAAAGTATTCATTAGATAAATTATGTTTAAAGTAATATAAGAAAATGACGCTGTAAATTCAATTTTCTTACAAGTGTGAAGTCACGAATTTCTTTTCCGTAAAATTCCAAATGTGTCGAGAACAGGTAAGGGGTTTTGAACGTTTTTGGAATTTTATTTCGTTTTTGACCGAAAGCTTTATACATGCCGTAAAATCCGGCGTATAAAGCGCACTTTTAACGCCAAAAACAAGGTCGAAATTTACACGTGCGCTTTATACGCTGGTATAAAAATGATAACCTAAAAAATTAAAAAAAAAGAGATGAACATAAAAAAATCAGATTTCTACATATTTTGAAACACTGTTTATTTAAAAGAAATGAAATTCTTAAGGAACTTAAAAGGTTGTGTGTAGGGCTAAGAGTATACTATTTTTTCAAAGGCTTAGGAAAATACCTCGAAAAAATCGCTTCAAAACATAACAGCATTGCATACGTACATTTTAGATTTCTTCGTAAAAAGAGGGTGGGAGGCGTTATACGGTGAATATACCTAAAAATTAAAAATTATAGCTTGAAAGTATGGGTGCACACTTTGCACCGGATTTTAAGGTACATATATATAGAGAGAGAGTATAATTTAATAAAAAGTGAAAAAATTCGAAAATCTACAATGCCCAAGAAGAAAGAAATTGGAGATCAGGAGACACAACAAATGTAGGTACAGAAAGAGTCTTTGGACTAAACTGGAGACCCATTATGATTTCTAAAGCTGTCGCTGAATTAGGCCATAAATTTAGGGTTAATCAATGCTTTTGGATCCACCTTCTCCGTACAGCAGAAATTTTCGACAAAATAGAAGAAAAAAAAAGCCACGTTGAAAAGTTTCACCTATTTCTAACCACGAGGATGATAAACCTGACAATAGAGTAAAATGAAAATATGAAAAGTGAACATTAATGTATGTCTCAGAGAGGCATATTAAGAAAAATTTTCTATTCTGGGTTTAATTTTTAATAATTGTCAGCGTGTCTTTTTGTAATCGGAACAAAAACATTAAAGATAAATGGATCTTAAAAACAAATTAGTAATTTTCCTTACTGAAAAATATTTACGAAGTGTATGTATTTTATATGAGTTGAAGCATTCACGATTTGTCTTTATAATTTTATTGTTAATATTTGAAGAATATACTAAATACATATAGCTTTATTTTAATTTGCGTCGCACTTTGAAACAACGCGAGGGCTATTAGCTTTTGAATTTTGAAGCACATTCAAGCGAAGAAGACCCATCTGAGCTGGATGTGTCATCCCTGTTCACCAAACTGCCTACCAAACTAATAGGAGGACATTAAGTGTAGACCAGTGATACTTAACCTGAGAGCTGCATATGACTCGGACATGGCCCATTGCACTAAGAATTTCAACTATTTAAGAGCAATATACTAACAATTTAGTGGGAAATTCTATCAATCAAGCGATCAATTCTTTCAATTTTGCTATCAATTTACCTTGCTTTTATATTAGAAAATAAACAAGAGGCTTGATCATGGTTGAAAGGAAATTGAAACTTCCCCATAACTCATTAAAAAACACATACCGTAAAATCCAGCGTATAATGAGCACTTTTAGCAGAAAAAAATTATCGAAATTTACAAGTACGCGTTATACACCGGGTATAAAAATGAGAGCTTTAAAAATAATTTTAAAAAATGAGCATTGAACAAAATTAGACTTCTATATGTATCGAGATACTGTTTATTTAAAAGAAATGACATACCTTATGAACTTGAAGAGTTGTAATTCTTGAATTATACTATTTTTACTAATGCTTAGAATAAAACATCAATTATATATATATATATATATATATATATATATATATATATATATATATATCAGGTTTCTTTGTATAAAATAGTGCGCGAGTTATACGGCGAATGTACCAAAAAATTAAAAACTGAAGCTTGAAAGTATAAGTGCGCGTTATTCACCGGATTTTACCGAAACGTAAATACTTTTAAGTACTTTTGATAGAAAGGAGGTTAATACAGCTTTGGAATAAAAGCAAAAAGGAGTTTTAAAATTTTGATCCAATTTTCTTTGTTCACGTTGCTTTGGTCTCATAATGTCCCCCCTATCATCATCATGTTGCTGCCCACGTGAAATACCTATTATTTGTGTGTGGCCCGGTGGGAAAAATGGTTAAGTACCCCTGGCCTAAACAGATATAACTTGCTTTAACCCCTCTTCACGGCGGATCTTAAATGGCCCTCGATTTCGATTCCGCTACTGGATAAATGAAAAATTCTTTTTCTTTGTATTCATTATCCTTGCTTTTCTATCATTCTTTATTTCATTAATTAAATCATCAATCTATCATATTTTCACCCATTGTTTTACGCAGTATTACTTTTCCTTCCTCTTCCTTTCCTTTAATTAGTCAAGTGCTTTGTTTAAAGGAACGACATCCCCGTTCTGCCTTTAAACAGGAGAATGAAGATTTCTCTCTTGACTTGATTCGAATAATTTGACGAAGATATCATCTACTTTCAACACAATGTATCAAAGAATCGTTTTTTTTAACTATTGTAATCTCGAGGGTTGGTATCCGCGATCTCTCTTCCTTAAATATTCCTTTCATGGTATAATTCATTTTTTTTGCTGTGGATCGACTTTTAATTAGTTAGCAAAACAAAAATTCAGTCCTAGAAGAGTATATGAAAACTTATTGTTTTGAATAAATTTAAAACTAAAAAATTTCTAGCAAAAAAGGCTTATTATAATATATTTATTTTTACTACTTCTGTGTTCTTGATTCTTCAAGGTAACTTAACTTGGAAAATGATGTTTTTCTTTTAAAATTACTTCAACCTTATATCACATATTAAGATAAACTAGTTGTGTTGGTAGTGGGTGGATCAAGGAAAACCAAGTTTCAGGTTTAAACCATTAGACAAGTTTAATGAGGGAAAATGTTTATCAACGATTATCGCAAAAAGTACATTATTTAATATCTAACTCAAAGTGACATTATATTTCCATAATAAAATTGGAAAAAAATTTCTATAATGAAGTTATATATTCGTGAACGAAAAATATATTTTTGTTTTATGTATATTTATCATATTATATATTTTCATTGTTATAACTTGAATACTACAGCTGTTCTTATTTTTAAATTTTGGTCTCTTTTGAAACTAATCCGGTTTTAAAAAATTCGGAAACAACAAATATACAATTAACAATTAACGATTTGAAAGAAAATTATTTTGTACATAATTTGTAGATTTTGGTTGCACAGCAACTGTAATAGGCAAAGCTTTTTCTTACGATGTTTTTTCATAAATCCAGTATTCTTTATCATTCTGTTTGAATCCAATGAAAGGGAAAATGAATATTTGTTATAATTGAATAAAATCTATTATTAGTTTATTTCATAGAAAATATTTCTTGTTGAAAATTAAAAATCTAAAAATAATCAAGTCTTAATTTGTAAGTTAAACATAAGGTGCCATGTTAATTGTACTAATTTTCTAAATTTTCATACAATCTAAAATTTTAGGAAATTGTTTTGTTACATTTTAGTAAAAACACATATAAAATCAAAAATAAAAGTGTTTAAACAACATTTTTTAATTTCATATGATATAAGTTACTTGACTTTCATCTAAAAATTTTTTACAGTTATTTAAAAGTACACACAATAACCTCAGGTACGTAAAAATACAATCTTAAGTATATAAATGTAATAATAGTTTCAAATTCTAAGAATAAGTGAATAATATTATATGATATTTCTGAACATTATATAATTTTTGATGCATAAATAATTCTCAACAAATTTATTAATAGTTTGAAGTTTAGTTGTTTTTTTATAAAGTTTTTTGTTCTTATCAAAAATAAATTATTTTATCATCTGGAATAGTCCTTTTGGAAATTTCTTTGATTCTAGTTGGTGTGTACAAAAGAGAGAGAACTTCTCTCGAAATACAGTACTAAAAGTCGTGGGGTACTTCCTAATATCTGTGGAATTTCTTTATTGTTCGTGGTGTAATAATTCGACGCGGCATTAACTCAAAAAGTTTTTGGGATTCTTCTGAAGAAATATTTAACTATGCTGCCTCTATAGTCATCCACAATTGAAAAGAGTTGGTAAATGATATCTTAATTTATTACCAATTTGGCGAATTTGTGTCGTCATATTGGATAGGTTCAACACAGAAAAACGAGATGTTGATGCTGTTGGGACAGTTTTTTCAACGTCACTAAAAGTGTGAACTAAATAAGGATTTTACCTTGCATAATTTAAGGCTTTACGCGTGAATTGTCCCATCAATCATGCCCCATACATATACGATAGTGTTCATGCTCACCTTTCACTTACCCGCCGTGTAGAGGAGGCCGATCAGTGGTGTAACGTACACCCCCGCACCCCAGGGTTCTAGAGGGCTCAAAACCTGACATTGCAGGGGTGGCCCTAATATTCTCGGTTAGGTCACTGTGTTTACCACAATTAATTATTACTGGCATTTCGCAATCTTGGCGATTTTTTCACTGCATTTTTTAGGGCCCTCGGGAACGAAAATGTACCTTTTTTAAAAATAATTTTATGTATGAGAAAAGAGAGAAAAGTAGAAATTTTTGTAAAAATGCAAAATTCCATATATATATATATATATATATATATATATATATATATATATATATATATATATATATATATAAGGAATTTTGTTACATTCCATTTTGGCTTAAAAGTAAAATGAGCTAAGTTCATGAAATCTCGTTTGGCTTGAAAACCGGTTTTCGATGCCAATTATGCCATTCGGGGGGGGGGGCAATTGTTCTTCGTTACGCCACTCAAGCCGATACTAGTAAAATCTGTTGAGACTTAAACGTCCTCACGTTGGTATGGTGTAGAAGTTAAGAAAAGGGGGTGCCAGCTCATTTGTTGTTGTCATCATTTGAAAGAGGCTCAAGTTACGAGGTTCGTCGTCAATAGCCCTTGCGCAGCTTTGCAGTGCGACGTTAATAAATCTCTCTCTCTCTCACTTGAATCATTTCAGAAAAATGAAAAAAACAAACTCTGACACAATGTACTGCTTAAATATTCATTTCATACAAGATGCTGCTGTCACCTAGATATTTGCATACTGCTATTCCTTGATTTTTCCCTTCTCATGGGACACATTCTTTTAAGAAGACATATCTTTGGAAGCTATTTACAAGACGGAAGAATAACCTAAAGGGTGTTTTTTTGAGAGGTATAGAACTTTAAATTGCAATAAAAAACGATGTATTATTCGATTGACATGAATTTTTTTTATTCGAAAGATAATCTTGTGGCATTACATTTTAAATATGATTTCTGGCATAGAACTGCCACGGCTGGCTCGGATGTAATCCGATCTGGACGTCCAATTTTCGATGACTTTTTCCAACATTTGTGGCCGTATATAGGCAATAACACGGTGAATGTTGTCTTCCAAATGGTCAAGCGTTTGTGGCTTATCTGCATAGACCAATGACTTTACATAGCCCCACAGAAAATAGTCTAGCGGGGTTAAATCACAAGATCTTGGAGGCCAATTCACAGGTCCAAAACGTGAAATTAGGCGGTCACCAAACGTGTCTTTCAATAAATCGATTGTGGCACGAGCTGTGTGATATGTTGCGCCGTCTTGTTGGAACCACAGCTCCTGGACACATCATGATTGTTCAATTCAGGAATGAAAAAGTTTGTAATCATGGCTCTATACCGATCACCATTGACTGTAACGTTGTGGCCTTCATCGTTTTTGAAGAAGGATTCCACCAGCCCATAAAGCGCACCAAACAGTCAGTTTTTCTGGATGTAACGGTGTTTCGACATACACTTGTGGATTAGCTTCACTCCAAATGCGGCAGTTTTGTTTGTTGACGTAGCCATTCAACCAGAAGTGCGCTTCATCGCTAAACAAAATTCGCTTATGAAAATCGACCATTATTTTCGAAATAAAATTGCACAATTTGAAAGCGTTGTTGAGGCGTGAGTCTATTCATGATGAATTGCCAAACTAAACTGAGAATAAATCACTTGACAGCTGTTAAATCGGTCGCCATCTTGGAAAGTAATGCCAACTTAAACTTCTATACCTGAAAAAAAAAACACTCAGTATTATGTTATTATAAATCAAGTATGTTTTAACAAAATAAATAATATCTAGTTTTAAAGCATTACATATATTAATAAATTTGCTTGTAAATTTAAGTTACATGCATTAAAATCAAAATTTTGCAAATAAACAAACATTTTTTTGAAAAAAGAAAGAATTTATTTTAAGAATAACTATATATTTTTACAAACAATTTTTACGGAGGCTTAATCTATTTTGATGTTTCAAAACGATTGCGAAATACTTCGACATTTCAACGTATGTCAAAGTATTTCGTAGCAAGGTAACGTTTTACTTAGCGTAAGTTTTTGTAGCAACTTGAATCAACTAAATTTTTTGAAAGCCAAGAAAATGTCGAAGAACCATTAAGTGTGAAGGCAAAGGCCTCTTTAACCAATAAAGCTGAACGACTTAAGTTTCGTCAATCTAAGAATTGTCAAAGTCTACTGGACGCAGAAAAGGCGAGAGAAAGTATTGGTCGGAGGTTTACAGAAGACACACACACACAACACAACGGAAAGTAAAGGTCGTTCACTTTAGCTGTTTGGGAAAAAATAGGCTTTATAATTAACATTTGCGATTAATTTACATAAAAAATGGAGAATGCAAAATATTTATATCGTTGTCACTTTGAGGTTTATGCTCAAGTAAGCGAACCACTCGCAGAAAAAATAAAAATTCTATTTTAGTTTTTGATTTTAACAATGCCCGAATTAACTTGTTTTAAAATAGTTTTTATTTTTTAAAATATTTTCCCCTTCATATGCATGGGCTTGTAATTTTTAGAAAATTATAGAATAGAAATTATTAGAAATCAGTAGCACATAGCTAGATCAGGGGAATAAGGTGGATATTTTTTCACTTAAATTTGTTTTTGCTTAAAAAACGACTGTTAATCCGACTCTATGGGAAGATGCTTTGTCATGTCGAAGCATTAGTCCCTTAACATTCACTTCTTGGAGAATTTCTGAAAGACATTTAAAGGTATACCAGTTTGCTGCTACTGTCTTCTGTTCTTCCAACTTGATGGCTTTGACCAATCTCTTACTTCTGAAGAAAACGACATACATTACTTTTTCATTGCTTGTTGTCTTTTCATCTTTGTCGGCGTGGGATCATCATCAAAGACCCATACTTTGCTTTCTTGATGTGTTTGAACGTCAAAGAATGGCATGTAAGTTTCATCCTCCATTACAATTTTAGAAATGTTGCGGTGGCCACCATCATTTAGCAATTTAAGGGTTTCTTTACTGATTCTGACACTCTCCACTTTTTGGTGTTCGGTTAGATTATGGAGAACCCAACGGCAAACTACTTTTTTCATAGTAATTCTTCATGAATAATTTTGTGTATAACTGCGGATCCAATGTTAAGTTTAGGTACGATTATCATCCATTAACATATTTTCGTGTGGCAGACACATTATCCGGGATTACTGCCGACCGCGGCCTTCCTGTGTGCTCTTCTTCCTGAAGAGAATTGCTACGACTGCAAAATTCTTTAAACCATCTGAATACAGTAGCACGACATGGAGATTCATCCCCAAATGCTAATTGCAGCCGTTGAACGAATTCCTGTTGATTTAATTCAGCTTTAAAATTATAGAAAATCATAGCACGATAATGTTCTCGCGTCAACTGCATTTTCTCTTCTGTCTAAAATTTATTCTACTAAATCAGTAAAAAGTCGTCTAATGTGTTAAAATACTTTGTGTTTTCAAATTAAATCGTTAATTTTTTTGTAACTTCTCGTCTGTGCGTATCTCAAAAATTTCAGAGTTACCCTCGTATAAGTATTTTCCTTAATATGAGTGATTATATTTGTGTTTATATAATTTGTTTACTTCCAAGAATCAAAAATAAAATTTTGGACTTCTTTAAACGAGATAGTATTAATTTTATTATTTACACCATATAGAAATGGATATTAAATATCTAAATCATTTGCACTTATTATTATTATTATTTTATTGTTATTATTATTATTTTATAGGTTTGCTCAGTTTTACTTTAGTCTTAGAAATTAAAATGCATTCGAACCATATGTGTGCATTGTTGCAGAAAAAATAAGTATACATATCTTAATATAAGGTCTAAAGCTAAGTGTTGTAATATTACATCAAATTTGATAAATTTGGACTTTATAATTTCCTGTAATTGAAATTTTTATTTTCCATTTAAAAAAAACCAAATTTTATCCAAAAATTTATCTTAAGTAATTTTTAGTAACATCAAATTTGCTTCCTGACTGTATTTTTTGAAAGATAAAGAATGTTGATAATCTTAGTATTATACAAAAATACCATATTTTATTCATGTATGTTTTTTAAAAACACGCCAAAAATTATTTATTTAATAAAACTTTGATATGATGCAACGCAAATTTGCTTATAGTTTAACATTTTAAAAGAAGAGTTCAGAAAAGCCGCGTGCTCAATGTTTTAAAAAATTTATTTGCAATATGAATCAATTGGAAGCAAAAAGAATTACCTAGTGATTTCTTCGAGTTCTAAAATTTTAAGAAGAATTAAAATTTTAAGCAAATTGTTCTTGTTTTGGATTGGATATTGTCAAAATAAAATTTTCATGTGTTTTTTTTTATTTTTGAAAAAATTAAGTACTTCAAGAATTTTTATGTATAATTTGTATTATTTTCTTTTCATATATACCTTTACAATAGATGAAAGCTCATTTTTAATTGCTAAAAGTTTTAACTATATTTAGACTATCATAGAGTATTAATTATAATTTACAAGATTACTAATTATGAGCTATTAATTAATAGTTTCAATACATATAAATTGCTTCAGACAAAAACTCAAATAATAATTATTAATGTTAACTACCACAGTATATAAATTGTAACCAGATAATTAAATTAATCATATTACTAATATTATATTAAACAAAAACCAGACAACTAATTTTTTTTATTGTCAAACGCGTCTGTTTTTCGGTCGCAATGTCCCATTGACGCCAACTCTATTCCATTCCAAACCGGTCACTTCGGAAATAACTTCCGGTCGGAGTGGATGAAAGCCAAAAGTCGCATTTGTGGGTTTGTAAGCTACCCTGGTCATTCGATTAGCAGTGAAATCTATGTTTAAGAACCACTTTCTTACGGTGCATGCCCTTCCTTATCATTACCTACTTCTCGGTTCAGCTGCGTTAGCTTTTCCTTTTACTTTTTGAACCGGTTCCCGCCCGAATCTTCGCGACACGTTCGAAACCGACACAATCCATCCGCGAACTTTATGTACTCCCAAGCACACTTTTGCCATGGCCCCACTTCTGCTGCAACTAGAATGACAACAAGCTGCTAGTTGTTGCTGGTGGGCACCACTCTTGGTTTAGGGAACGGATGTTTTATTTTTGTGTGCGTGTGTGAGAGATTTCTTACGACTTGTTTAAAAAAAATGCTGCATTTTAGTTAATTTTGTGGATTATTTTGATATCACGCTTATGGAATTTATTGGCTGATGGAAAGTGAAGATTGATCCTCGTGTGTGAGTAAAAGACTGTGTTAGTTTTGTCAGGCATGTTTTTTAATGAAAAATTTGGAACATTTATTTTTAAGGATATTTTTCCCTTCCCAAATTTAAGAGTGATGAATAATACTAATGAAAAAAATCTTTTTCATTTTTTATTCGAAATATTTATCCTTAAGTCTTTGTTTTAATGATATTTTGCGTTAATATCTTAAAATTAAAGGTTTCGAAACAATTGGCAATTAATTATTATTACTTAAAATTTAAAAAAATGTTCTAAGTATTGGAGTAGTACTCCTTTTTTTAAGAATTTTTTTTTTTTTTTGCACAAACGCATAAAATATTTATGGAATAGAGAAATGTTTTAAAGCTGCATGCAATAAACAACATCGCATTAGTAAATCTCTTAGTTTTAATTTAATTTATTTATATCTGAAAGTTTTTAAAATTTATTTTAATGCCCTCTTATATGTATATACATCTAAAAAAGATGCCAAGTACTAGAAATAATATTTCTTAGTGATCAACATCGGAGAGAGGTCATTTGAAAGAAAATAACTTATTTTTAAGGAATTTTTTGAAGTACAAAAATAGACATCCTCAATGAACATCTCGGAGGAAAATGACCAGTGTGACTTAACTTTATTTGAATTTCAAGGTACCTTTACGAAATGACCGAGCTGACGTAAACATTCCTTGCATAGGACCATTGTCATCGATACAATTGTTACAGAAATACTATCAGATCATCTTCCCCTTACAACAGTCTGGAGGTCAGAAAACTGCCTTTGATATCGTCGTCCGTTGATCAGAGCGCCCAGAATCTTTTCCATCGAAACCAAATTCAACCATAACCGAAAGGCATTGTTTGGTGGGTAACAAATTGCGGAGCATTCACGGAAACTCCCCAACTTTTGTTTGCAGCGTGGATATCATCATATCGCAACATGAACTAATCTTTAATCCGGGGAACAAAACAAATGGAAGCGTGCATCTGCTCCAGGAAGCTCTCCACACGAGAACAAAACATTTACCTTCACGATTTACAATGTTTTTGACATAGGTGAGTGAACCCTATTCTTTCGATGTTATTTTGGAAGATTCTCTCCCTTTCGCTTTTTATTTAATCTCTGAGTAGGAAGATGTTTTCTCCTCTTTCCTTTTTTATTTATCATTATGAATGCTGTACTATTGACCAGAAGTAAACGGATAAGGATCAACCTACTGAATTCTAAGCCGAAACTTCAAATTTCATAAAAATTTTCGATGTTTTTTTGAAAAGGTTTTATAAGCATTTAAAAGTTTGAAAAATGGCAAATGGATTCTGTAAAGGAATCTAGTTAGCATTTCAAATTAAAAAAATTATACTAATCCCCATGGATGTGGAGGACAACAACACATGTTAACAACAACAATAAATAAATAATGCTAAATTTTTCTTTAAAAAATGGCAACCATTTTTATGAACAATACACTAGGCAAATATTACAAAATTAAAATTAATTCTATTTTTATTGGCAAGGTTTCTACGAAATCATTTGCAATTCCATTAATTCAATTTTATTCCTAAACTATTCGTTGTTCCTTCTTCATCATCACAGCATATCAAAGATTTTTTTTTTTTTTTTTTACCTGTTATATCATTTATTAAAGTTGTAGCTACATAGGAAATGTATGTATGTATTAATATATCTTTTAATTAAAAGTTAGAATAGAACATATATGAAAATAAGTTTCAGATGTATATATATACATTGTGCAATAAAAGGGTTTTTTAATACTTATTAAATGATTAAAATTAATAATTAATTTTTCTTAAAGGATTATTTGTTAATAATTTATCTTTTTCATAGAGTTTAGTTAAAAAATCTTGTTTTCAATACTTTACTTGTTATATTATTCAAAAATGAAGCATTTTTACAAAAATCCAAAGCTCCATTTGTGATTATGTTTTTTTTTTAGTTAGTCAAATAACATCTTTTCTACAGCTGTATCTAGCATAAATTAAAGTTAAAATAGGAATTATGATAACAAATATACGTTCACTTACACGAAAATCTTACAATTTAGTTTATCGTAATCTATTTCGGAAGACAATATTTATAAAATCATATAATTAGTATTTCCTTAATCTTCCGGCAGATTATAGTGCTAGCATACATTTGTTTCTGTAACTTTTTTAAGCATAATTAAAGTTATAAATAAGTATGAAATATCTCAAATTCAATTAATTACTTAAATATGTTTAAAAATACATAATTTTAAAAGATACGGCAAAACTTTAAACAAAATTTTACCGTTCCATTTTAGTGTGAATTACTCATCCAAAAAAGTATCAAATGGCTACGATTTTCTAAATTTATTGCGGAAAATAATTTGCATATCCATTTTAAATAACACTGTACAAGAGCTTCATAACATATTATTAGCACCAGAAATTTGCTTATGAATGAAAATTTTTAATAAATGCTGATTGATAGGAAAAAAATACGTTTCACAAGTTCAAACAAACAATTCTTTTTGTCTATAAATTTAGAAAATAAATAGGTTCTGTTTCTGTCCAAAAATAGGTCGAGCAGTCTAGACAAATTAAAAAAGTTGATGTTACTTGGAATAGCTATCGCGAAAAATTATTAAAGTAAAACTGGAAGAGAAAGAATGAAATATTTTAAAAATAAAGTTTAAAAAACATGGCAGCGAGCTAGAAATAAATCCTGCAAATACGTAACTCTTCTTTCTGTCTTATTTCAGTCGTTTGCTTATACCATAGGTTCCCAACCTTTTTTGAACTGGCGTCCCCTTTTCTAGTGAATATTTTGATACTGCCCCCTCCCACTCTAGAGAAATAAGAGCGTACAAAATACATGGTGAAAAGAATTAAATTAAAAAATATATTCTATTACTAATAGAATATATTTTTTAATTTAATTTTTTTTTCTAAAGACCCCAATTTTTTTTGCTTGCGAATCTGAAATAGCTATTGCCACAATTATATTTAAATGTGTAATATTATATATTTTAGTTTTAGATAGGATATTATTGGAATTGAAAAGCTATTGACTTTCTTCTTTATTTAAAAGAGTGGAATGAAAGTTTTAGCTTATATATACCTGTTATAAAGAGGCTTTTAAAAGAAGGTTTTGATGATACGAAGTAATTCACAATAAATTATTGCTTTCAAAATAAAAATAAAAGTTGCCAGTTTTGCCTTTAAAGAATCACATGTTATTTCTTGGTTTACGTATTTAATTATATTTCTTGGATAATATACGTAATAAAATGTAGTGAACGAAACATTTTTCCTGCTGCTCACAGACAAAGACAACACGTCCACTACAGAAATTAAAATTTACTATAGCATTCAATTTATGTAGGTCTGAATGTAATTTAATCTTTAAGTTTTTCATCCATTTTCCGAATTACCGAAATATGTGAATTTTCGTACACGAGATAGAAATGATTTTAATACATATAATCAGCATAAGGGGAACCAGTATTAAAGTTTACTTTTGTTAGTACGTAATCAGCGTATTTTTTTTGTTTTGCGTGTCTTATTTAGGCTATATTTAGTTAATCTGACAAAGCCCCTCCGTGCCATCTCAACGCCCCTTATTTTCTCTGGGTCTTTTACTGCCCCCTACACAGAAGGAAAACAATTTAAGCAACCCATAGGTGACTGATATCAGAACCCAAAATGTTTATATATGATTTTTAATTAGTTAAATTTCCCTTTTATGTTACTAAAAAGAACATAATATTTTGAAGATTTATATTTACCTGTCTTTATGGATATTTAGTAATGGATATTTAGTAATAAAATTTTTTAATACACATAAGCTCCAGGAATTTTTCAATATCTGTTTCAGCAATTAATTCAAAATTAATGGATTAGTGAAATCGAATTTTAAAAACAAAATTTTTGTGATGTTTAGTCTTAGAAGAATTAGTTGTATATCTGCTGATACTCATTATTATAATATTATCAAAATCAAGCTTCTCTTTTTATTTATCTGGTCTTTTAGTTATATCCATTTTTTATAGTAGCGATAACTTCAAATACATACACACAACTACTTTTGTAGAATGAGTAAATAAACACGAGTAAATTTGGAATAATTTTTTGAAATTTTGGGAAGAATAATTTTTTTCTCAGTTGTCTTGAATATGAAAAACGTACTTCTTAAGAAAGAAAATTATATTTTTATTTTCTATTTTTTAACTAAATGAGAAATTGATTTATAACTTACAGCTGTTTAAATAGAGTATATTTATATACAATATAGCGGATGAAACTTATGCAACTTCGTTGTCCAATTTTGTATTGAATAATTTTACTATTTTTGAAAAAAAAAACCGGTATTGTTTTTAAATGAAATTGATTTGTTGTTTAATAATATTGATCAGCGATTTTTTAAAAATAAAACTGAAAAGTAAATTATTAATCTATAATTTTAAGCTTTGATAATATTCTAAAAAGTCTAATATAGGTTTCATAAGTTCGCTGAACACATTTTATCTGAGAAGGTTCATCATTCAGTGCATATAATATCGAAATAAATATAAAAAAATATTCCAAAAATAATACATTTTAAAACATGTTTAAGTAATAAAATGTGTGTAGGCTGAACTGAGATGAACAAGTGATAATTATAGTTTTTCACTACATGGAACTAGCAAACTATTCGGTTTTGCACAATGATTTGTGTTTTTTTAAGCATTCTTAATGTAACACAGCAAGCAAAAGTATTATTTTTTTTAATTAGCACTCTTTTATAAGTTTCACTTGTATGTAACAGAATCTTTGAACTCAATTTTTACTCACAATTTTAAAGATGAGGGGTTAATTCGAAATTTTGGCCACTTGTCCAGGGCCGGTGACAATACAATAATTTCATTATTTTGTTCCATTGTCCTGATCAGGATCATCAGGTTTAGCGATCTCATCCTGCAATTTTAGATCCCATTCTGCATCTGACGATTAATTCCAGATCGCATTTCTAGATTTGGTGATTAAAAGATTAAGTTACAATTGAGTTCGATTAACTAAAAAAAATCGTGTTTTTTAGTTTTTTTAAACTGTTATTTATTATTGTGCAAATATTTCAACATATCTTGCCATTTTCGACTTTATATATATATATATATATATATATATATATATATATATATATATATTACGGATTTTATATTACATTTTTTGTAGGCATTATTTACAAACCTCTGTTCACATGGTGAAATCTTAAAAGATATGGAATAATTGTTACTTCATATTTCAGTTCAAACATTGCTCGTACCTTATTCTAAATTGCATTCTCAGTCTCTAAAAAACGTTTGGGTTAAGGATACATAAATATTGAATTTCTTTTTTGATAATAGAATAAATTATACTGATAACCTCAATTCACCTCGAATGAAACCAATTTTTACGCGCAACAACAAACACCACTTGGAATTCGAAAACCCAAAGAATTGCTTTCGGAACTTATCTGCATATTGTACAAATACATGACAAGGATACGACTGCTTTTTTGAGGCGTTGGAGCATGGAGTCAAGAGCGCCAAACGATATTTGCACGCTTTGCAATTCAATAACATAAGAACAAAACGGAGAGTTGAGAGGTTTATGTTTGAAATTGACAAGCTGTGTTTATCTTTTTTGTGTGCTTTGAAACGATGTGGGCGGCTTGTATTATTCTAAAGTATGAAGAAAAAAAGAAAAGAAAAAGAGCTTATGATAATGAGAATCGCTTTGGGTGAAGGAAATAAGATTTAAAATTTCCGCTTGGTTGTGTGCGTTGTTTCAGAAAATTAGCGATATCTCACGGAATTCCAAGGTTTTCTATAAAATGTTTAGACATTCATGTATATATTTCAAATTATTGTAGAATTTCCGAAAAATTTTTTTAAATGAAAGATGAACCATATAATTTTAAAAATATGTTCTATGAAAACATGTAACTTTGAAAATTGGTTTCATTTTCAGAATATTAGAAAAAGTGTTGAAACGCTTTAAGAATAATCAGAGACTGTTTTACAAAATTTTTGTGGTAAATTCAAGAAAAATTATTTTATTAGAATATATATATTAATCTAAATGAAAAAAAATAATAAATTGTCCTATAATTAATTAAAAAACTTTACTAAAATAATTTTCAAAAAGTTAGGCTTTTATGTGGTTGAAATACATAATAAAAAAAAATCAATTGAAAAAGTTATTTATTATATATGATGTTCTCAAATGCTTTCAAAACTAAGAATTAGAAAAAATGACATGTTTCTAAAAGAACTTAATATCTCAAAAATGTGCCTGATTTGACTAAGATATCCAACTACCCTAAAATCATGATTTTTTTAAAAAACTGACAAATTTTTATGATTTTATTTTATAGACCATCTTATTAGTTTTATAAAAATACCAAGTTTTTTATTTTCAATTCACTAGAACAAAAACTGCAAGTATTTTAGTAAAAGCAGATTGCATAACTTTACATAGGATGTCAAACTTTAAAATGCGTTTCACTCGAAATGTGTTTTTTTTTTCAAAAAGCTCAAATGGGGATAGCGATAGTTCAAAAAGTTTTTAAAATAATTTGCTAATTTTTCTTTAACCTTCAGATTAATCGATCACTGTTTTATTACAAAATTTACAGTTCTTTATGTGAATATAATCACTGTTTTTTAAAGCAATTTCATATAATCACTAAGATAAAGTGCTCTAGTTTTTGTAAAAATTAAAATATCTCTTGTCCTGAAGGTCATTTCAAAAAGGAATAGTAAAGTAATACATCCAAATGGAAAAATTGAGAATTTGTTCATTTATTATTTGTACAGAAAGTGCCCCGTTTATGTAATTTTTTGTCAATTTTTACCCATTTTTTTCCATTTTAGTAGTAATAATATTTTTTTATCTTCTTAATTTTAGCCTTTTTTCCTAAAATGCACTAAATAAATCTAAAAACCACAAAAAAATCTGTATATCTCCATTTTTTTTTAAAAAAAGTTATCGCAAATAGACGGATATCCTCCTAAATATTAGCCACGTTCAAACATTAAAAAAATGTAGTTTTAAATTAATTAAAAAACAGAAATTCGATTTTTTACTAAGGTAGATCTTCTACTATAATAAAATAAAGCAATCTTTCTCCCCATTTAATAATTAAAAAAAATTTACATTTAATTTGTGCACATCTAATTTTATAAGGGGAAAAATGCTCCATTTTTAATTTTTTAATTGAGTTTTTTATTTATCTTTTCATAAGCATTTAAATAAATTCAGAATCAAAATTAAGCAAAATTACTGTATTGTTATATAAAAATAAGTTTGTATAATAGAAAACAATTCATGAATTAAAAACTAGATCTTAGCGTGTAAAATATGATAGTTATTTTCAATTTCTTTCCTGCAAATTACAAAATTATATATAAATGATATTATCTTTATTAAATAGGTATTTTTTCTCAATTAAACCGCGTTATTAAAAGGTTTGATTCTTAAGAGTTACTTTTTTAAAACAGGAAATTCAAGTCCAGGAATATTACAAATATTCATTTTTGATCAATAATTTTTTTAACATATCGTTTAAAAAATTCCAAGAAAATAAATATATATTTACATGTCAATTTTTCTTTTTTAAAAGATCCCCTTGTTTGAAATGTAGGAAAAAATTATTTACTCCCTCAATTTAATTGCAAAAACACGGAACAAAATTATAATCGAATTTTTAAGTAAAATCTTCTTTTCATGTAAAATTTTCCCGTTTTTTTCATTATCGTTTGAATTTATTTTTTGTCATTATCTATTTAATGAAAGTGAAAGGCGTCTTTTGAAATACCTCTGCTTGCATTTTAAATAAATATCCTGTAGAAACAGTAAATATAATTAAAGACATTTTATTGAAACTTAGTAACGCGCATGCAGTCAGTGAAGCTTTTTTATTCAAATTTGCATCTTTACAAGCAAACACTAATCTGCCCTTCGAAGTAAAAAAAATAATAATAATAACGATAGTCTTCTTTTTGAAGTCTTGAAAAACGAACTAAAACAAATAAATAAACGATCGGCGGTTGAAATCGCATAATTTTTACTATTTCCTCAATTTATGCACAGAAAACTAAGGGTGGGTCTACTCGGTTGAACAACCTTGTCAAACGAGGACAAGGTCATTTCCGCTTCTAATTCGCCCATCATCTGTTGGTATTATTAATGATTTAGAAAGTAACTTTCCCTGACAGTATCTTCGCTTACTTTTTTTATACGTATCGGCAGACATCTGCCTTAACATGCATTTAAATTTCCATAATCATCTTTAATCATTCGGATAACAGATACTTCTTTTAAGAAATATGTATTTTTGAACTCCGTTTTTTTTTTCAAATATTGTGTACAGATTTCTGGCCCACAAAAGAATTTTTCAAGGGGGAGTTCAGGGGGTTAAAGTCCACCATTCTCGCATCATATCCCAATACGCCAGCAAACATATTCTTTTGATTTTATCGACTGTCAAGAACAAAAAATTGTGGAAAATAAATTATTGATTAAATAATTAGCATTAATTAATAAAATAAATGATTAAAAACCAATACTTATAATTAAATTTTACGTACTATACATATAGGATTATAATTATCAATCAAAAAATATCAAGGGCTATGGGGGGATCAGAGCCGTGGACTCCCCCTTGTGTGAGCTACTGTCACTAATAACTAAAAGATTTTAAAAAATTATTGGTACATTTGCATCGCTTGGTGCATGTAGATATCTATTACATGTGTTTTTATTTTCGCAAGAATCATGTACCAGGTCGCATTAGTTCCTGGTGAGATATCAAGGTTTTCAAATACTTCAGATTCGTTATAAGTAGATATAAACACAGCACATTAGAATATAAAAAAATGTTTGGCAAAATATTTGAAAAGATTCTGCCCATAAGCTGGCATGGCTTATTCAACCATAAGACATATGCTTTGCGTTATTGGCATGGCTTATTTAAGGTATTGATCAACTGAAATAGGGCCTCGTCTCTTTCTCGATTCAGCCTCAATAACATCATGATCCGAATAATTTTAACCTGTCACTTCTCGCGCAGGGTATATGTTATACTACCGTCTAATTTTTTTTTCAAGACTCCATCTAAATCTTTTTCGGAAAATGAATAGTTTCTCGTGTAGATGACTTTCAGGTCGTATACTTTGAGGGGCTTAGCTTGTAGGCGAATTCTAAATGTGTATTTTTTTGGTTACCGCCTCTTCGGGTATGCCATACTCTTGTTTCAGTTCTAAATGCATGAGCACGCTTTAAAATCTTTCTTATGCAATGGCGCATTATTGTAGCTATGATGAAGAAATGTGATATTTAAGTAATTAAATACATACAGTATTTAATAGATATAGTACAACAGTATTTTCGGATGAAGAAAGTCTTTTTGCGGGGACGATGAGGAAGAATCGAACGATGAAGATTATAATAGCGAGTATCTACTCTACTAAAATATTTCGAGATAATAAGACTGAGGGAGCAATTATCGTCCTAGATAAAATGACCACATCATATTCAGAGGCCAGAAAATGCAATTGTTAGCTTATGACAATATTTTTTGTGTTGTTGAATGTTGCGACAATAAATGCACAAATTATTTTATTTGCGCAATTATTCAGAAAACACCTATTAGATATCGAACCAGACGCTGATTTCTGTTTTGGATTTCAATTTACAGAAGAATGTAAATGATGTAGAAACCAGCCAAGCAAGGCTTCTACGAAATTTTTTAAAAAATTAAGATCCAGTGAAAACATCGCACTCACTCGCGACAAATACCAAAGTAGTTTATAAACAATGTATTCAATGCCCTATTAAAAAGAACAGAAAAACTAAATTTATGTGTGGAAAGTGTAATAAACATATTGTACTTCCTACTTTTCGTTCTTTTTCACCTTTGTATGCAAATTTTACGGTAAAAGCGGAACGTAAACACCCTTGGGTATGAAATACCCTTCTCGTGAAGTTCCGTTCTTTTTTTCTTTTTTTTTTCGAACGTGAAGTGCCGGGTTAGTTATCAAATGTTAATGTCGGACATTGTCTCCGGAAAAACTGATAATTTTGAACGACATACGAATTGGCAATAGTGCACAAGATTGAAATGTTAAACCATGTCCGTCGTCCATGTGCAGGCCCAAGCCTAAATCTACCACCCTACACCATCATTTCGTCGAAAGGCGGCAGTCAGTTTGTGCATTTTTTGTGCTTACGAATATTTATAATACGGGTTACCGTTTGTACCTATATTTGACAGCGCATGGTGTATATTGTCTGTTCAAAAGGGACATAGGTAGAGCCAACCTTTGCAAAGGGTCCAAGGGCCTCAAGAAATCTTAATACTTCTCTGGTTATGGTGGGAAAAAAACCCTACTTATGGCGGAAAATATAATGAGTACGTATTAATATGCATTTTCAAATTTGTTAATGCAAATGCAAAAAAAAAAAACCAACCCAATAACGTTTTTGTAATTAACCACTTTAAGTAAACACCTTCAAACGAATCTTAACTGGCTGTTAAGAAAACTAAAGGATCTATTTGAAACATTCAGTACCAAATGAAGGCGAATCGGTACGTGCCGATCCGTAACAACAAAACATTTCCACTAGACTAAAATGATCACCTTAGTCCGGAGGCTGTTACTGGCTTATATAGATACCGCCGCCACACACTTCCCTGCCAGTGAATTGGTGGATAGGCGAACGAACGATACAGTTGTTATGGCGAGTGTATGAGTTATTGCTGTCGCGT